>JAGXEW010000064.1:1129757-1136346 GCA_030684275.1 Acipenser oxyrinchus oxyrinchus
CTTGTGGTCGTTGACTCGCTTGCAGCTTGCTTCCTCGTCTTGGGTCAGTTTTCAGGCAGAGTCCGGAGTTGCAGCTTCGCTTAGATATTTATAGTCTTTTCAATCTGCTAAACAGCCACTTCCATGAGATTGTGTATCATGCCTTTTAAACTCCCAGTCCTTTGATGTTTTAATGTCCTTTTCCACTGGGACATCACCAGTTTATGATTTCCTTGTGTCCAAAACGATTGTTGTTGCAATTGTGAATTATCTGTACATAGTTCAACTGTCCGTTCAGCCTAATCCAGTGCAGGCGCCTGTCCTCTAATCAGTACGTCACATAGTTCAGTATGTCTGCAAGAGAGAGGCCCTCTTCTCAAGACACAGCAGTTTGGCCTGTTTCTCAAGCCACACAGTTTCATGTATTAACACTAGCACCACCATAGCTGCTTTTTGAGCGGCTTTTGCAATTCAAATTTTAAATATCTCCGTGTATGTGAATATCTCGTGCATGTCCGTTCTTAAGTGTTACTAAATATTTGAATTAAATACCCATGTTTCAGCTGCAGAATCGTAAAAATGAATAAGTTTTATAAGCACTTGCTTCTTCAACCGCCAGACCCGCAGCATATTGAAATCAATACAATATAGCTGACAATGTAGACTGGGCTTTGTAATAAAATCAAAGTCCTTGTGAAATAACGTATTATAATCCTGTTGGAGTGCTTGAAACACTTCTACACATTATATATTATTATTATTTACACTACATTTCTCAGGCAGAACGACTGTGCCACCCTGAGTGCAAAAAATAAGCGGTGCAAAAAATTTAAAAAATGTGCGTATTCTAAGCTCTGCACAGATCAGTGACCATCGGGACTGATGCTAAGCGCATTTTACAACAAAGCAAAGTACAGTGTGGATGTACTGGATCAAATGGCACGGCTGTATTCTGTCAAAGGTGGTACTGCAGGTGGCCTGTCACTGTTTTTAAAAAGTTTTGGACCTGGCAGCCATCAATGCTTTGGTTTTGTACAAGGAGGGCACCGGCAACACAATCACTCGGAGGGACTTCATTTTGCAGCTAGCCCTGGAGCTACAGCAGAAACATTTTGATAAGAGACACGAAAGCCGACTGGCAAATGCCCCTCAACCTTCAGCCAGCACTGCGCCCACTAGCACATGGAATACAAGACAATGCCAGGTTGCTAGATGCAATAAAAACAGAACTTTTGATGTCTGCGGCCATTGTGAAAAGGCAGTCTGTGGCGCTGGTACAGTTGAAAAGCGTGTTTTCTGTGTAGATTGTACTCGGAAAGCTGTAATAGAACTCTGAACAGATAAAGTTATGTTATGTTTTTGTTTTATGCTATTTTTATAATTCTATATGTGCATACAGCTTTCTACACCTGTTTACACAGAAGTTTATTGCGTAAAGTTTATTTTATTACAGTTTTTCATGTTTATGTGTATGTGCTCGTTTTGAAAAAATAAGAATGCCTGATGTTCATAAATAAAAATATGAAGTTGTATCTGATTGTTTGTTTGTTTTTCATTTTCATATCGAAGCCGTTTTAAAATGGAGCCGCACATTTTCTGGGTGCGGCGGTTGTATGTAGTCTGAAATCTCGGCAGTTCAGTGTTAATATCATATTCAGGGAATATGTCCCACAATATATTGCTGGAATTGGTGGCAACCTGTTGGTCATGCTGCGCTTGTCTTCCAATGTTAAAGCCAAACATCGCAGCACCTGGTCATGACACCTTGGCTAAGACCCACCTTACATCCTGTCAAAATGTGTCTTAATGTAGCTGCCGATGAACACAAAGGACACCACGGATCCTCTCCTACCCATAGATTAAGGTTCTGTGGTGATGGGAGAACCTGATGAGGAAACTGATCCTGCTCTGGTTCATTGACCATAGATCTCGCCAGCCGATCTTGCGTTGTTCCACACTCACCCATCTCATCCATCCTCCCTGCTTGGCCTGAGAAACTGTCTTTACGCACCTCATCCTCTCCTCCTGCTTTTGCACCTCATTGACTACCAGCTTTCTCCGTTGAGCTGGGACTGCCTTGTGCCATGTAGGAGGAGCTGAACTGAGACCAAGACCCCCTCTTCCATGCTGTACTTGCCCCATGATATCACTGATACGAAGGGCAGCCTTTGCATCCTCCACAGCTTTCTTTGCTGCTCACTTTCTTCCAGTTTTCAACCCAGGTGCTGCCTCCCTCACATATTCGTTGTGTGACTCTACCAATGTCATTTACAATCGAGCCTTGGCACACTTAAACTACTTGGTTAGAGCTGAGACTGGCAGCTGCAGTATCCCTTTAACATACAGTCCCACTCTGCTGAGGCAGCATGGAACTCCTAACCATTTCCTGGCGTATGAATTGATTAACGCTTCTGGCTTCTTCACTGTTGTCATGGAAACTTCCTACACAGTGAGTGGCCACAGAAGTTTTGGCTGTAGACCAAACAAAGCCCCAGAGTTTAAGTTTGCCCTGTAAAGCGTTGCTGTCTGTGCTTTTCAACACTTGCACTGCTTGTTGTTGTTGTCTCACTTCTCCCACACAAACTGTGTCCCCTGTAACAGGGTGACGTGTTACATGTGTGGGTAGTCACTGGAAAATACTGACAGACACAGAGCATTGGTGTTGATACGCCACTCAGGCGCCCAGGTTTAATTTTAACACCGAGATGACACAAATCTTCATGATTTCCATTACATGAGAGTAGGTGTTAAAACTTAATGCTGATATTGGACTCAGCTCTCACCAAGATAAGCACCAACTAAGACATAGCTTATTTTACTAATGTGATCCATCTGCGTTTCCTTCCATCTGATGATGTAGATATTCGTCTGCCTGGTGTTGATGGCTGAAGTGTGATGCTGGCTCCAGGGATCAGCTTATTGCCTCCCTAGTGCATCAGCACACACAACGGCTGCAATGCTGGCTCCAGGGATCAACCACAGTGCAGCCTCCCAGCGCATCAGCATGACAGCTGTCTGGACTGAGCTGAGTAGGGTATTTCTCTGGGGTCTTCAAGTGGGCACCTTCCATCCTCGGTGTGTTTCGTCGACTAGCCCACGACACCTTAAGAGGGCTCGACGGTGGTTCTTGGGTCCCAGCATTATCCCCCAATCAGCACTCTACGGTGCTTGAGGTCCCCGTCCAGAATCTTTATCTCAACCAGAGCCAGTTGCTGCTCCTCTCTGCTGCTTCAGATAAGTTCTTCACTATGCATTGCAACTCTTAACCACTGAATCCGACGTCTCTGAGAAACCGGTTTGTCTGTGACAAATCGCAACCCACCTCCACTGGGTAAACCTGACCACTGAATCCGATGTCTCTGAGAAACTGGTTGTAATCCTAACTTGCTGCATCCTAGTTCATATTGTATTCTAGTAGTATTGTAACCCTGTACTGCCCTGTAACCCCTGCAAGTCACCTTGGATAAAGGGGTCTGCCAGATAAACTAATAATAGGGAAGGGAGAGGGACAGTGAAGCTCCAGACACCGCAGAGTCACACATTACATTTTTTTGTCTTGTGGTTTTTGAAGGCGGGGCTCATTGAAGAAGAGGAGCTGATTGACAGGGAGGAGGAGAGACAGGAAGTGAAAGAGCCGTCCCCTGTGGATGACATCATCAACTCCACCCCTGAATTGACCCATGTGGATGACATCAACTCCACCCATGAATTGGCCCATGTGGATGGCATCATCAACTCCACCCCTGAATTGGCCCATGTGGATGGCATCATCAACTCCACCCTGAATTGGCCCATGTGGATGGCATCATCAACTCCACCCCTGAATTGGCCCATGTGGATGGCATCATCAACTCCACCCCTGAATTGGCCCATGTGGATGACATCGACTCCACCCCTGAATTGGCCCATGTGGATGACATCATGACAACAAGGTGAGAGAGGATCACTAGTTACTTAGGAAAGAATAACTAGAGATGTGAGATTTAAGAGTGTTGGTGCTCGAGGAAATCAACCTGTCTGTGATTTCCCCCAGCTCCCCCTCCCTCAGGGAGGCGCCGCTCTCAGAAACACGGACTCTGTCTTCACGGAGCTCTCCGGAATCTCAACCAGCGACATCGACGACGTGGACGTGGGGGCCAGCTTACACGGTGCAGTACAACCAGTATACACTCCCAGTACAACCAGTGTACACTCTCCAAATACTGCCACTATACCCTCCCAGTATAACCAATATACATAACTGCATAAATAAACCATTAAAACCTGCTACCTTTACCTTCTCTGACTGTTTATCCCCTCCTCTACCCTCTCTCCTCTCTCCTGTCTCCCCTCTCTGCCCTCTCTCTCCCCGCTCTACTCTCTCCTATCCAGTGATGGGAGGACAGTTTGAATCGCTCATCTCTGATAATGAGGAGTTGAAGAGAGACAAGTGAGTATCCTAGTGGAATCTGAACTGGTGAAGCACATTCCCAGTCCCTCTCCCAGTTTTTCAGTTTTTTTTGCTCAGTCTCTGTTGCTTTGACTGCGAGTTCAGGAGCTGCTCTTCAGTTCTAGCTGTGCTGCCATAGACACGTGTAACACAGGCTAGATCAGCCGTTAATAGGAGCCAGCACCATCTAGTGGTCTGACACTGGATTTCCTTTAATTTTGCTGGTAATACACTAGCTATTAATAATAATAATAATAATAATAATAATAATAATAATAATAATAATAATAATAATACCGGGTTTAGAAGGGATGTCGTATGCAGACAGACTAAAAGAATTGAATCTATTCAGTCTTGAACAAAGAAGACTACGTGGTGATCTGATTCAAACATTCAAAATCCTAAAGACCTGAAAAAAGAAACAAGGACCAGGGGTCACAAATGGAGATTAGATAAGGGGCATTCAGAACAGAAAATAGGAGGCACTTTTTACACAGAGAATTGTGAGGGTCTGGAACCAACTCCCCAGTAATGTTGTTGAAGCTGACACCCTGGGATCCTTCAAGAAGCTGCTTGATGAGATTCTGGGATCAATAAGCTACTAACAACCAAACAAGCAAGATGGGCTGAATGATGGGCAAGATGTCTTGCACGGTCGATATTACACCAGACACTGGGACTCTCTGCTTTACACCACCCCTTGTCCATGACTCTCTTCCTGTGCTTTCCTCTTCTTGTGCAGTTAGAAGAGCAGCAGCCTCAGTGCAATGCGGCTCTCCTGCATGTTTGCAGCGTGCAGCAGGATTGATCACGCTGCTTCAAAAGGCCGTCCCCAGCGCCGACATAGTTTCCTCAAGATTTTTGAAGAAACGTGTTTCTAAAAACATTTTTCCTTGTGTATTCTGGGCTTAATCTTAACATGTTGCATCCTAGTTCATATTGTATTCTAGTCGTATTATTATTTGCACTTACTGTAAACTGCACTGTATTTAAATATGAGTCTTGGACTGTAACACATGTAAGTCACCTGGGATAAAGGCACCTGTCAAATAAACTAATAATGATAATAATGACCCGGGTTCCAGTCTGTGCTGATGCTGAATCACTGGGATCCTGTAAGACTTCCTGTTGTTGTTTTAGTGTTCTTTTCTGTTCTCTCTCTCTATGTCACTTCCTGTCAGCCTCGTTCTGGGCGCTGCTGTCGTGCCCTCATCTCCCGCGTGGAGGAGCTGACCAATGAGAGAGCAACGCTGGGGCTGGAGGCAGAGTCACTGAGAGACACTGCCACGCGACTGGAGGGAGGCTGAAGGACAGTGAGGAGGAAGTGAGGCGGTGAGGCAAACAGGAAGAGAGCCGGGGTGGGGTATAACACAGAGAGAGAGAGAGATAGATGGGTAAATAGATAGATACAGACAGACACAGATGGATAGACTAATAGGCACACACGCAGGCTCTCTCTCTCTCTCTCGTGGAGGATTGTGGGAGCAGCTTGCAGAGAGAGATACGCTGGTGCGGTAGGACCATTTATTTAATTGTTTATTTATCTATTTTTGTATTTGTCTATTGGTATTTATTGAGTTGTTATTTGTGGTTTGTGTGTGTTTGTTTGTAAGTTAGTGGAGTGTGTTTGGAGGTCCCGCTGTGGGGTCTCATTCGGAGGGTCGGGGCTCTCGGCGTCGACACGGGTCCGTGCCTGCCTGACCCGGGGTGTTGGTGGAGGAGTGCCTGCTGGCAGTAGGAGAGGTGGTGGGGTTTGAAAATATTAGGTCAGCGTCAAGAATGAACAAAGCGCTGGTAATATTTTAGCGGAGGTGACGCTGGTAAACAGGCTGGTAGAGGAAGGCTTCACAGTGAAAGGTGAATTTGTACAGGTTTCCCCTGGTGACCCTGGTAACAAAAGTGATTGTTTATAATGTGCCTCCGTTTTTAAGAAATGAGTCATTAGAAAAAACTTGTTGCAGTACGGTAAATTAAGGGAATCCCGCTGGGCTGCAAGAATAACAGCGTTAAGCACGTCCTGTCTTATAGAAGGCAGGCGTTTTGTGGTGTTAAACGATCCAAACCAAGTTATAAATGTAGCATGGAATTTGAATGCAGAAGGGACGAATTGTGTGGTGTTTGTAATTTCTGATACGATGAGATGTTTTACTGCAGAGAACAGGAACACCAGAGGAAAGCCTG
>JAGXEW010000064.1:1139346-1189346 GCA_030684275.1 Acipenser oxyrinchus oxyrinchus
AAAAGCATAGGGAAGCATTGTAAAGCACAGAGATGTCTGGTGAAAGCATGGGAAGCATTGTGAAAGCACAGAGGGGTGTGTGTGTGTGTGTCGTGTGTGTGTGTGTGTGTGTGTGTGTGTGTCTCTCTGTCTGTGTGTGTGTCTCTGTCTGTGTGTGTGTGTGTGTTGTGTGTGTGTCTCTGTCTGTGTGTGTGTGTGTGTATGTGTGTGTCTCTGTCTGTGTGTGTGTCTCTGTCTGTGTGTGTGTGTGTGTGTGTGTGTGTCTGTGTGTGTGTGTATGTGTGTGTCTCTCTGTCTGTGTGTGTGTGTCTCTGTCTGTGTGTGTGTGTGTTTGTGTGTGTCTCTGTCTGTGTGTGTGTGTATGTGTGTGTCTCTCTGTCTGTGTGTGTGTCTCTGTCTGTGTGTGTGTGTGTTTGTGTGTGTCTCTGTCTGTGTGTGTGTGTATGTGTGTGTCTCTCTGTCTGTGTGTGTGTCTCTGTCTGTGTGTGTGTGTGTTTGTGTGTGTCTCTGTCTGTGTGTCTGTGTGTATGTGTGTGTCTCTCTGTCTGTGTGTGTGTGTGTCTCTCTGTCTGTGTGTGTGTGTGTTTGTGTGTGTCTCTGTCTGTGTGTCTGTGTGTATGTGTGTGTCTCTCTGTTTGTGTGTGTGTCTCTGTCTGTGTGTGTGTGTGTGTGTGTGTCTCTCTGTCTGTGTGTGTGTGTGTCTCTCTGTCTGTGTGTGTGTGTGTGTGTGTGTGTGTGTCCCTGTCTGTGTGTGTGTGTGTCTCTCTGTGTGTGTGTGTGTGTGTGTGTTTGTGTGTGTCTCTGTCTGTCAATCTGTAGGTCAGGTGATCTTTCTCTGAGTTACAGCGGAACCACAGCAAGGAAAGAGGGAGTGATGAAAACCAGAAGAAACACGGGAGAGAGAGAGAGAGAGAGAGAGAGAGAGAGAGAGAGAGAGAGAGAGCAGGGAGAAGGGGGGGAGGGGGGAGGAGTTACTCAGCAGCACAGCTGGGACATGAAAGTCGTGTTTGATGTTTGATGTTTGTTGATGTGGTGAATTTAAACAAACTTGGAAAGTTTAAAACAGACTCAGACCCAGAAACACTGAGACACAGTGAGACACAGTGAGATGCACACTGAGACACACTGAGACACAGTGAGATGCACACTGAGACACACTGAGACACAGTGAGATGCACACTGAGACACACTGAGACACACTGAGATACACACTGAGACACACTCAGACACTGAGACACACTGCAATACACTGAGATACACACAGACACAGAGGGGGTAGTGGAGGGGTCGCATTTTGGGAAATGCTCCTGTAGCCAATCACAGTGCAGGAATGACCTCCTCAGTGAATGACCTCCTCAGTGAATGACCTCATAAATCTACTTTCTCACGCAATCTCCTGAGGGATGTTTACATTCCTCTCACACTCTAGTAGAGAGAGTTCATTGTCCTGGGAAACCACAGACTCACAGAGAGCTCCTGATTCACTTCCTCACCGACCCCACAACAAGATATGACAGGCAGGGGTGTCCGTCCGTCTGTCTGTCTGACTGTCTGTGCACCCTTCATCTCTTCATCCCTCCCGTCCATCTGTCTGTCACACTTCACACATTGCAGCATGCATCTGGAGAAGCACCTATCCCATTGTCTTGAAACTTTGCATTAACATTATTTAGCAGAAGATATTAAGCATTCTTGGGATATAGGAGCTGTCTGTCTGTCTGTCTGTCACACTTTTAGACCTTGAGAACACAAGACGTTATTCCACACACTGTAAATCATTTCAATAGATTTTACCAGGACACCTCATTACGCTACCTAATGAAGGTCTTCAATATTATTTATTGCCACACTATAAAACCCTGTACTGAACTACAGCAGGTTCCCAACAAGCGTGAGTGCGCTGGCATTGCCTGCTGTGTGCTGGGCAGAGCCTCGCTGTACTGTACTGTACACAGGGCAATGCTGGCGGGACCGCACTATACAACACTAATATAAAATCCTGGAGAGAGGGAGAGAGAGAGAGGACAGAGTGGAGAGAAGAGAGGAGGAGGAGAGGAGAGAGGAAAGAAGAGAGGGCAGAGAGGAGACAGTAGAGGATAGAGGAGAGAGGAAATGGAGGAGAGAGGAGAGAGGACAGATAGGGAGAGAAGAGAGAGGAGAGAGGACAGAGGAGAGAAGGGAAAAAGGAGAGAGGAGATAGGGGAGAGGAGAGAAGACAGAGAGAGAGAGAGGAGAGAGAAGAGAGTGAGAGAGGAGAGAGGACAGAGGAGAAGGGAGAGAGGAGAGAGGACAGAGAGGAGAGAGGCAAAAGGAGAGAGAGAGGAACGATGAGATGAAGGAGAGGAGAGAGGACAGAGGATAGGGAGAGAGAAAGGGAGAAATAGGAGAGGAGAGAGAGGAAGAAAGCACAGAGGAAAGAGGAAAGAGGAGAAAGAGGAGAGAGAGAGAGAGAGAGAGAGGAGAGGAGAGAGAGAGGAGAGAGAGAGAGAGAGAGAGAGAGAGAGAGAGAAGAGGAGAGAGACAGAGAGGAGAGAGAGAGAGAGAGAGAGAGAGAGAGAGGAGAGAGAGAGAGAGAGGAGACAGAGAAAGTAAGAAATAGGGAAATGGGAAGACATGGGAAGAAATGATAGGGTGGGAAAGATACAGTGAGATACACTGAGACAGAGAGGGAGAGAGAAAAGAGAGAAGGAAAAGGAGAGGTATAGAGGAGAGAGGGTGAGTGGACAGGGTGAGTGGAGAGAGAGGGAGGGAAGGAGGCAGGAGGGAGGGAGGGAGTCTGTCTGATTTTGTGAATGGCTTAGTGAGTGACTCATTATTTGTCATGCTGCTCTCTGAGTATAAAGGAAGTTGTGAACATGCCTGTGCATCTCAGCAAAGCTGCAAAAACGTGTCTGTCTGTGTGTGAGAGGAGCCCGCTCTGTATCTCCACATCTCTCTGTCTCTCTGTCTGTCTGTCCCACACTCTCTCCATCTCCCTCTCTCCCTCTGTCTGTCTCACCGCAACCTGACTGGAACAGCAAATCACCTGGGAACAGAGAATCGACCCTCAACCATGAACAGTAAGTGACTTCACTGAGAGCTGAGTGTCAGTGTATTCAGAGAGACTTCACTGAGAGCTGAGTGTCAGTGTATTCAGAGAGACTTCACTGAGAGCTGAGTGTCAGTGTATTCAGAGAGACTTCACTGAGAGCTGAGTGTCAGTGTATTCAGAGAGACTTCACTGAGAGCTGAGTGTCAGTGTATTCAGAGAGACTTCACTGAGAGCTGAGTGTCAGTGTATTCAGAGAGACTTCACTGAGAGCTGAGTGTCAGTGTATTCAAAGAGACTTCACTGAGAGCTGAGTGTCAGTGTATTCAGAGAGACTTCACTGAGAGCTGAGTGTCAGTGTATTCAGAGAGACTTCACTGAGAGCTGTCAGTGTATTCAGAGAGACTTCACTCAGAGCTGTCAGTGTATTCAAAGAGACTTCACTGAGAGCTGAGTGTCAGTGTATTCAGAGAGACTTCACTGAGAGCTGAGTGTCAGTGTATTCAGAGAGACTTCACTGAGAGCTGAGTGTCAGTGTATTCAGAGAGACTTCACTGAGAGCTGAGTGTCAGTGTATTCAGAGAGACTTCACTGAGAGCTGAGTGTCAGTGTATTCAGAGAGACTTCACTGAGAGCTGAGTGTCAGTGTATTCAGAGAGACTTCACTGAGAGCTGAGTGTCAGTGTATTCAGAGAGACTTCACTGAGAGCTGAGTGTCAGTGTATTCAGAGAGACTTCACTGAGAGCTGAGTGTCAGTGTATTCAGAGAGACTTCACTGAGAGCTGAGTGTCAGTGTATTCAAAGAGACTTCACTGAGAGCTGAGTGTCAGTGTATTCAGAGAGACTTCACTGAGAGCTGAGTGTCAGTGTACTGATATGAAATATAAGTGGACAGCAGTGTGGAGTAGTGGTTAGTGCTCTGGACTCTTGACCGGAGGGTCATGGGTTCAATCCCAGGTGGGGACACTGCTGCTGTACCCTTGAGCAAGGTACTTTACCTAGATTGCTCCAGTAAAACCCAACTGTATAAATGGGTAACTGTATGTAAAAATAATGTGAAATCTTGTAACAATTGTAAGTCGCCCTGGATAAGGGTGTCTGCTAAGAAATAAATAATAATAATAAGTGACTTCATTGAGAGCTGAGGCATCTAGTAGTGTCAGTATTATAATCAGTATTATTATCAGTATTATTATTAGCAGTGTGTTACAATAATCAATTCTCGATGGGACAAAGCCCTGCATTAGATCAGTCTGTCAGAAGCAGCAGGTCTCAGCTCAGCTCTGTTCCTAGATCAGTCTGTCTGAAGCAGCAGGTCTCAGCTCAGCTCTGTTCCTAGATCAGTCTGTCTGAAGCAGCAGGTCTCAGCTCAGCTCTGTTCTAGATCAGTCTGTCTGAAGCAGCAGGTCTCAGCTCAGCTCTGTTCTAGATCAGTCTGTCTGAAGCAGCAGGTCTCAGCTCAGCTCTGTTCCTAGATCAGTCTGTCTGAAGCAGCAGGTCTCAGCTCAGCTGTGTTCCTAGATCAGTCTGTCTGAAGCAGCAGGTCTCAGCTCAGCTCTGTTCTTGATCAGTCTATCAGAAGCAGCAGGTCTCAGCTCAGCTCTGTTCCTAGATCAGTCTGTCTGAAGCAGCAGGTCTCAGCTCAGCTCTGTTCCTAGATCAGTCTGTCTGAAGCAGCAGGTCTCAGCTCAGCTCTGTTCTAGATCAGTCTGTCTGAAGCAGCAGGTCTCAGCTCAGCTCTGTTCCTAGATCAGTGTGTCTGAAGCAGCAGGTCTCAGCTCAGCTCTGTTCCTAGATCAGTCTGTCTGAAGCAGCAGGTCTCAGCTCAGCTCTGTTCCTAGATCAGTCTGTCTGAAGCAGCAGGTCTCAGCTCAGCTCTGTTCCTAGATCAGTCTGTCTGAAGCAGCAGGTCTCAGCTCAGCTCTGTTCTAGATCAGTCTGTCTGAAGCAGCAGGTCTCAGCTTAGCTCTGTTCCTCACATGATAAAAGGACACTTTGGTAACTTTCCTTGTGTGTCTCGATTGAGAGATCAGGTCACAGATCTTGAGCCCAAGTCTCTGATTTCTAGTTCTATTATTATTATTTAGTCATTTAGCAAAACGCAACTTCCAGAGACTAGGGGGTGAACTATGCATCACAACTGCTGCTGCAGAGTCACTTACAATAGGACCTTGTTTGTTTACGGAGCTCAAGGAGGTTCAGTGACTTGCTCAGGGTCACACACACACACACACACACACAGGGAGTCAGAGGCTGAGCCGGGATTTGAACCTCCTGGTACAAGCATTTCTTTAACCACTGGACCAGCAAGCCTCCTAGTTCTGATGAGTGGCTGTGCTAGAGTCTGTGTGGAGTAGTGGTCAGGGCTCTGGACTCTTGACCGGAGGGTCGTGGGTTCAATCCCAGGTGGGGGACACTGCTGCTGTACCCTTGAGCAAGGTACTTTACCTAGATTGCTCCAGTAAAAACCCAACTGTATAAATGGGTACATTGTATGTAAAAAAGTTGTTGATTGGTTCAGCTATTGGTTGGTTAAGATATTGATTGGTTGGTTAAGTTGTTGATTGGTTGGTTAAGTTGTTGATTGGTTGGTTATGATATTGATTGGTTGGTTAAGTTGTTGATTGGTTGGTTATGATATTGATTGGTTGGTTAAGTTGTTGATTGGTTGGTTATGATATTGATTGGTTGGTTAAATTGTTCATTGGTTCAGCTATTGGTTGGTCCTGTAGTTATTTCACATGTACAGACAGCAGGGAGGCTGTCTTGTGTTTAGAGATGAGTGAGCTTTATCAATCCTCCATCCTGGACACACCCTGATCTCTGTACAGCTCTGGATATTTATCATCATGTAATCAAAGAAACTACAAAATGATATGGCAAAAAGTCTACCGAAGCATTAATAGTAGTACAGTAGTATTTCATGTTAGATTTCAGAATTTTTTTTCAGTTTTTCGTTGAGTATCTGGAAAACTACAAAGCGGTGTGGAATTCAATATGTTAACAAGGGAACATTATTCAGCAGCTTTCATTGGACTCTATGAAGCTGAGGGAGTTCATTCTATATAGAGGGGGTGGAATTCAATATGTTAACAAGGGAACATTATTCAGCAGCTTTCATTGGACTCTATGAAGCTGAGGGAGTTCATTCTATATAGAGGGGTGGAATTCAATATGTTAACAAGGGAACATTATTCAGCAGCTTTCATTGGACTCTATGAAGCTGAGGGAGTTCATTCTATATAGAGGGGTGGAATTCAATATGTTAACAAGGGAACATTATTCAGCAGCTTTCATTGGACTCTATGAAGCTGAGGGAGTTCATTCTATATAGAGGGGTGGAATTCAATATGTTAACAAGGGAACATTATTCAGCAGCTTTCATTGGACTCTATGAAGCTGAGGGAGTTCATTCTATATAGAGGGGTGGAATTCAATATGTTAACAAGGGAACATTATTCAGCAGCTTTCATTGGACTCTATGAAGCTGAGGGAGTTCATTCTATATAGAGGGGTGGAATTCAATATGTTAACAAGGGAACATTATTCAGCAGCTTTCATTGGACTCTATGAAGCTGAGGGAGTTCATTCTATATAGAGGTGGAATTCAATATGTTAACAAGGGAACATTATTCAGCAGCTTTCATTGGACTCTATGAAGCTGAGGGAGTTCATTCTATATAGAGGGTGGAATTCAATATGTTAACAAGGGAACATTATTCAGCAGCTTTCATTGGACTCTATGAAGCTGAGGGAGTTCATTCTATATAGAGGGGTGGAATTCAATATGTTAACAAGGGAACATTATTCAGCAGCTTTCATTGGACTCTATGAAGCTGAGGGAGTTCATTCTATATAGAGGGTGGAATTCAATATGTTAACAAGGGAACATTATTCAGCAGCTTTCATTGGACTCTATGAAGCTGAGGGAGTTCATTCTATATAGAGGGGTGGAATTCAATATGTTAACAAGGGAACATTATTCAGCAGCTTTCATTGGACTCTATGAAGCTGAGGGAGTTCATTCTATATAGAGGGGTGGAATTCAATATGTTAACAAGGGAACATTATTCAGCAGCTTTCATTTGACTCTATGAAGCTGAGATGAATTCATTCTATACGACATGCAACACTTTTGGTCAGAGCTGTACATGCATGCTGTAATAAATACTGTGCATACATGAATGCTAACTTACAGGACATACTGCCTTACATTTGACACTGCAATGTTAATTTGAACTGTACCTTACACTTTAACACTATACAATACTACACACAACACCTCAATACACACAATACTACACACAACACCTCAATACACACAATACTACACACAACACCTCAATACACACAATACTACACACAACACCTCAATACACACAATACTACACACAACACCTCAATACACACAATACTACACACAACACCTCAATACACACAATACTACACACAACACCTCAATACACACACTACACACAACACCTCAATACACACAATACTACACACAACACCTCAATACACACAATACTACACACAACACCTCAATACACACAATACACACACACACATACAGCACACATACACACAGCACCTCATCACACAGTAATACACACAGCACCTCAATACACACAGCACCTCAACACACAGTAATACACACAGCACCTCAACACACAGTAATACACACAGCACCTCAATACACACAGCACCTCAACACACAGTAATACACACAGCACCTCAACACACAGTAATACACACAGCACCCCAATACACACAGTAATACACACAGCACCCCAATACACACAGCACCTCAACACACAGTAATACACACAGCACCTCAATACACACAGCACCTCAATACACACAACACCTCAACACACAGTAATACACACAGCACCTCAATACACACAGCACCTCAACACACAGTAATACACACAGCACCTCAATACACACAGCACCTCAACACACAGTAATACACACAGCACCTCAATACACACAGCACCTCAACACACAGTAATACACACAGCGCCTCAATACACACAACACCTCAACACACACAACACCTCAATACACACAACACCTGTGCTCTAGTCTAGCTGCTATACTCAGCAATCAAACAGTAAGAGACAGGGAGAGGGGGGTCGACTGGACACTGATATTAGTTTAGTGAGGAGAGGCAGGGGGAGGGAGTGTTGTGACTTGTTCATTACTTCATGTTTCAAGCCCTGCCCCTGTTGTCAGTGTAAACAGTGTCTTTGTAACACCACAGCCCATGCTAGCATGCAAATACTCAGGCTGTTATCTGTGTCTCTGATGCAATCACCGCTATAAATCACATCCTGAACAAACTACTGGCAGTGAGATTTCAGATATGTGATACAGAAGATAGAGACATCACAAAGAAAGAGAGAGAGAGAGAGAGAGAGAGAGAGAGAGAGAGAGATTAGTTACCTTGCTACTGAAAGCTGCAGACAGACAGACAGACAAAGTGCCTGAAACTAAACTGAGTCAAGCAGACCAGCGTTTGGGCTCCAGTGCCTTCATCAGTGTTATTGAAACTAAACTGAGTCAAGCAGACCAGCGCTTGGGCTCCAGTGCCTTCATCAGTGTTATTGAAACTAAACTGAGTCAAGCAGACCAGCGTTTGGGCTCCAGTGCCTTCATCAGTGTTATTGAAACTAAACTGAGTCAAGCAGACCAGCGTTTGGGCTCCAGTGCCTTCATCAGTGTGATTGAAACTGAACTGAGTCAAGCAGACCAGCGTTTGGGCTCCAGTGCCTTCATCAGTGTTATTGAAACTAAACTGAGTCAAGCAGACCAGCGCTTGGGCTCCAGTGTGTATGAGTGCCTTCATCATCCAGAACTTCACTCAAAATCAGAAGAGACTAATAAAGAACTCAAGTTAGCAGACACACAACCCGTCCTTCAGAGGAGATGTAAAACAAACAAGGTCCTAATGCAAGGGACTCTGCAGCAGCAGTTGTGATGCATGGTTCACCCTGGAGTCTCTGTCTGTCGCTTTGGATAAATGTGTCTGCTAAATGACTCATTAATAATTAATTAATTTGGCAAAATGTGTTTTGGTATCCTGTTTGGTGATTTTATTCAAATGTAATACCCCTCTTATCAGTGTAAACAGATGTATAATGCAGGGTTACTGGCCCTGCCAATATGCAAATACTTTGACAAATTTCCTTATTGGCAGAATACAAGGCAAAATACATTCTCTAACCTCTCTCTCTCTCTCTCAGATTTCTCAGCTCAGATCCTATTGGCTCTCTTCAGCTTGTTCTGTGACATCACCAGCGTGGTCTCCGCCCCCACCGTTACCGCGACTTCAAAGTCTTGTCAATCAGGCGCAAACTCTGCTGACAGAGAGCAAACACCTGCTACACCACATGGTGAGGAAATGAACCAGAAACACACCCTACCCCTACCCCTACCCCCTACTCTACCCTACACTCTCTCCTACCTCTCCTCTCCTCTCCTCCTCTCTCTCTCTCTCCTCTCTCTCTCTCTCTCCTCTCCTCTCTCTCTCCTCTCTCTCCTCTCCTCTCTCTCTCTCTCTCTCCTCCCTCTCTCCCTCTCTCTCTCTCTCTCCTCTCCTCTCTCCTCTCTCTCTCTCTCTCTCTCTCTCTCCTCTCCTCTCCCTCTCTCTCTCTCCTCTCTCTCCTCTCCTCCTCTCCTCTCCTCTCTCTCTCTCTCTCTCTCTAATAAAGCTCTTGTTGTTTTCAGTGCAGGAGGATGTTACTAAATCCAGGAATTCTCTCCTCAGTGTTTTGGCTGCAATTCAAACACTCTGTCTGCATTAGAGAGCTCGAGACTAGACTCTCACCTCCGAATACAGGAAGTGTCTCTCAGAACACTGGCCTGTGAATTAGTATGCAACTGACCCTGTCTCTTATATCAGTTAATATGCCTGGTTGACTGTCTCTTATATCAGTTACTATGTTTAGTCGACTCTGTCTCTTATATCAGTTAATATGCACAGTTTTGTCTCTCTTGTAAAGATCCAAGTTTTTTTTAATCCATGATGCCCTCTAGTGTCTGTTTGATATATTTGCAATTACATTTCTTAAAATCAAAATAATCTTCCCATTTAATACGAATACAACCAGATGTAGATTTAGAAAATAATCTCAACAATGATTTAAAATGAATCTATCTATCTATCTATCTATCTATCTATCTATCTATCTATCTATCTATCTATCTATCTATCTATCTATCTATCTATCTGCTGTGGTGCAGTGTGACATGAAGTGCATCTCTCTCTCTCTCTCTCAGAAGTCCCACTCTGATGCGGACGGGATCACAAGCTGGACTCTCTGCCAGTCCTGTCTGTCAGCGCCACCAACCTCTCAACAGCACAGGTACAGGAGAGCAGGAGAACAAGAGAGAGCATTGCAGATACTGATTCTCTTAACGAGAGCATTGATTCTGATACTACTGCTAATACTACAATGCTACTGGCAGTCATGATACTGATGAGAATGCCAATGGTAATAGTAATAATACTCATAATATTGACCATGCTCTACTTCTCTATGACAGTATATTAACCCTCCTCCCTCTCTCTCTCCCTCCCCTCCCCCCCCCCTCCCTCTCCTACCCCCTCTCTCTCTCTCAGGTGAAATCGACTCTCTCCAAGCTCCTCTCAGACCTGTTCTCCTATGAGAAGCATTTTGATTGGCTGCGCCGCGTGAGCGAGCCACCTCATCACGGGCACCTCCCCAAAGTGGGCGGAGTCCTGACTCACATCCGCAACATGATCGCCAGCCTACAACACCAGGTGAGAGACCACGACAAACACAACAACACAACCACAACAAGAGATACCAACACATACACGACAACGAGTACAATGCAGAACAACAAAATATACAACAACACAACCACAACAAGAGATACCAACACATACACGACAACGAGTACAATGCAGAACAACAAAATACACAACAACACAACCACAACAAGAGATACCAACACATACACGCATAACGAAGTACAATGCAGAACAACAAAATACACAACAACACAACCACAACAAGAGATACCAACACATACACGACAACGAGTACAATGCAGAACAACAAAATACACAACAACACAACCACAACAAGAGATACCAACACATACACGACAACGAGTACAATGCAGAACAACAAAATACACAACAACACAACCACAACAAGAGATACCAACACATACACGACAACGAGTACAATGCAGAACAACAAAATACACAACAACACAAACACAACAAGAGATACCAACACATACACGACAACGAGTACAATGCAGAACAACAAAATACACAACAACACAACCACAACAAGAGTACAATACACACCAACAGGTGAGGCAACAACAGAAAATACAACAATAATACACAACAAGACAACTACACGACTACACATACATTTAAACAACTGTGTTGGTAAGTCAGTGTGGTGTCGTGACGGACAGTCAACGCTGGTCAACGGCAGGAATAGGAAAACCAGACTCAGAACCTGCAGTTTACACTCTTACACACACTTTCAATAATTCAACAAATACAAGTTTTAAAGAAAACTCTTACCCAATACAAACTCGAACACAAATGAACACAACGGCACCTAAGCTACAGCTATCCCAGTGCAGGGCAGACAGTACACCCTGCATCTCTCACCCTGCTCTCCACTCTGCTCTCTCCATGTCCTCTCCACCCTGCTCTCCACCCTGCTCTCTCCATGTGCTCTCCACCCTGCTCTCACTCTGCTCTCTCCATGCTCTCCACCCTGCTCTCACTCTGCTCTCTCCATGTCCTCTCCACCCTGCTCTCACTCTGCTCTCTCCATGTGCTCTCCACTCTGCTCTCTCCATGTCCTCTCCACCCTGCTCTCACTCTGCTCTCTCCATGTGCTCTCCACTCTGCTCTCTCCATGTGCTCTCCACCCTGCTCTCTCACTCTGCTCTCTCCATGTCCTCTCCACCCTGCTCTCTCACTCTGCTCTCTCCATGTCCTCTCCACCCTGCTCTCCACCCTGCTCTCTCCATGTGCTCTCCACCCTGCTCTCACTCTGCTCTCTCCATGTGCTCTCCACCCTGCTCTCACCCTGCTCTCTCCATGCTCTCCACCCTGCTCTCACCCTGCTCTCTCCATGTGCTCTCCACCCTGCTCTCCACCCTGCTCTCTCCATGTTCTCCACCCTGCTCTCACTCTGCTCTCTCCATGTGCTCTCTCACCCTGCTCTCACTCTGCTCTCTCCATGTCCTCTCCACCCTGCTCTCCACCCTGCTCTCTCCATGCTCTCCACCCTGCTCTCACTCTGCTCTCTCCATGTGCTCTCCACCCTGCTCTCACCCTGCTCTCTCCATGTGCTCTCCACCCTGCTCTCTCCATGTGCTCTCCACCCTGCTCTCCACTCCTGCTCTCTCCATGTGCTCTCCACCCTGCTCTCCACCCTGCTCTCTCCATGTGCTCTCCACCCTGCTCTCCACCCTGCTCTCTCTATGTGCTCTCACCCTGCTCTCTCCATGTGCTCTCTCACCCTGCTCTCTCACCCTGCTCTCTCCATGCTCTCCACCCTGCTCTCACCCTGCTCTCCACCCTGCTCTCTCACCCTGCTCTCCACCCTGCTCTCACCCTGCTCTCTCCATGTGCTCTCTCACCCTGCTCTCTCACCCTGCTCTCTCCATGCTCTCCACCCTGCTCTCACCCTGCTCTCCACCCTGCTCTCTCCATGCTCTCCACCCTGCTCTCACCCTGCTCTCTCCATGTGGTCTCTCACCCTGCTCTCCACCCTGCTCTCTGCATGTGCTCTCACCCTGCTCTCCACTCTGCTCTCACCCTGCTCTCCACCCTGCTCTCTCCATGCTTTCCACCCTGCTCTCACCCTGCTCTCTCCATGTGCTCTCTCACCCTGCTCTCCACCCTGCTCTCTCACCCTGCTCTCTCACCCTGCTCTCTCCATGCTCTCCACCCTGCTCTCACCCTGCTCTCTCACCCTGCTCTCCACCCTGCTCTCTGCATGTGCTCTCACCCTGCTCTCCACCCTGCTCTCCACCCTGCTCTCACCCTGCTCTCTCCATGTGCTTTCTCACCCTGCTCTCTCCATGTGCTCTCCACCCTGCTCTCCATCCTGCTCTCTCCATGCTCTCCACCCTGCTCTCACCCTGCTCTCTGCATGTGCTCTCACCCTGCTCTCCACCCTGCTCTCACCCTGCTCTCCACCCTGCTCTCTCCATGTGCTCTCACCCTGCTCTCCACCCTGCTCTCACCCTGCTCTCCACCCTGCTCTCTCCATGCTCTCCACTCTGCTCTCACCCTGCTCTCCACCCTGCTCTCTCCATGCTTTCCACCCTGCTCTCACCCTGCTCTCTCCATGTGCTCTCTCACCCTGCTCTCCACCCTGCTCTCTCACCCTGCTCTCTCACCCTGCTCTCCACCCTGCTCTCTGCATGTGCTCTCACCCTGCTCTCCACCCTGCTCTCACCCTGCTCTCTCCATGTGCTTTCTCACCCAGCTCTCACCCTGCTCTCCACCCTGCTCTCCATCCTGCTCTCTCCATGCTCTCCACCCTGCTCTCACCCTGCTCTCTGCATGTGCTCTCACCCTGCTCTCCACCCTGCTCTCACCCTGCTCTCCACCCTGCTCTCTGTATGTGCTCTCACCCTGCTCTCCACCCTGCTCTCACCCTGCTCTCCACCCTGCTCTCTCCATGCTCTCCACCCTGCTCTCTCCATGTGCTCTCTCACCCAGCTCTCCACCCTGCTCTCACCCTGCTCTCTCCATGTGCTCTCTCACCCTGCTCTCCACCCTGCTCTCTCACCCTGCTCTCTCCACCCTGCTCTCTCACCCAGCTCTCTCACCCTGCTCTCTCACCCTGCTCTCACCCTGCTCTCCATGCTGCTGCTCTCACCCTGCTCTCTCATGTGCTCTCTCCACCCTGCTCTCTCACCCTGCTCTCTCCATGTGCTCTCCACCCTGCTCTCTCCATGTGCTCTCTCACCCAGCTCTCCACCCTGCTCTCACACCCTGCTCTCTCACCCAGCTCTCCACCCTGCTCTCTCACCCTGCTCTCTCACCCTGCTCTCTCACCCTGCTCTCTCCATGTGCTCTCCACCCTGTTCTCTCCATGTGCAAATACACAGCAATACAGCAACTGCCACAACTATACAAATACAACAATACTACCACACAATAACTGCAGTAATGGATGTGTCTGTGTCTGTATTAACCCTCTCCTCTCCCTCTCCCTCTCTCCCTCTCCAGATGATACAGTTGAATGTGCCGCCCACCACCCCTCCTCTCTGCTGCCCCCTCACCCCCCGTGGGAGGCGGTCCAGACAGCACACGCCATCCTCAAGAGCTTCCGCTCTTCTCTGACTGGTCAGTGCGGGCACTGCTCTCGCCAGTGACAGGCTCTGATTGGACGGAGAGAGGGGAGGAGAAATGGACTAATACTTGAATCAGCAGGCTGAGTTAAAGAGATCCCAAATGACAAAACAACATCTCACCTGTCTCTTCTGCACCTCACACACACACAGGTCCCAGACGTGCAGTTTGGAAAGAAACTCATAGTTACAGCAGAACATGGAAATCTGCTACACCCACACTTCCAGGTCAGCAGTGTCTTCTGGGTCGCTGTCTGAAAGCGTGTCAATCAATAAGCGAAGCTGAAGAAGAAGCCAGTGAAGGGGGGCAGGGACAATTTCACCCTCCAGGTGACCAAGGAAGTGCGACACTATCTGAAAGCAGCCTGGTTCGCACACAGAGATGTCATCACTCCAGTGCAGCAGCCTGGTTTGCACACAGAGATGTCATCACTCCAGTGCAGCAGCCTGGTTTGTGCACACAGAGATGTCATCACTCCAGTGCAGCAGCCTGGTTTGCACACAGAGATGTCATCACTCCAGTGCAGCAGCCTGGTTTGCACACAGAGATGTCACCACCCCAGTGCAGCAGCCTGGTTTGCACACAGAGATGTCATCACTCCAGTGCAGCAGCCTGGTTTGCACACAGAGATGTCACCACCCCAGTGCAGCAGCCTGGTTTGCACACAGAGATGTCATCACTCCAGTGCAGCAACCTGGTTTGTGCACACAGAGATGTCATCACTCCAGTGCAGCAGCCTGGTTTGCACACAGAGATGTCACCACCCCAGTGCAGCAGCCTGGTTTGCACACAGAGATGTCATCACTCCAGTGCAGCAGCCTGGTTTGCACACAGAGATGTCATCACTCCAGTGTAGCAGCCTGGTTTGCACACAGAGATGTCATCACCCCAGTGCAGCAGCCTGGTTTGCACACAGAGATGTCATCACTCCAGTGTAGCAGCCTGGTTTGCACACAGAGATGTCATCACTCCAGTGCAGCAGCCTGGTTTGCACACAGAGATGTCATCACTCCAGTGCAGCAGCCTGGTTTGTGCACACAGAGATGTCATCACTCCAGTGCAGCAGCCTGGTTTGCACACAGAGATGTCATCACTCCAGTGCAGCAGCCTGGTTTGCACACAGAGATGTCATCACTCCAGTGCAGCAGCCTGGTTTGCACACAGATATGTCATCACTCCAGTGCAGCAGCCTGGTTTGCACACAGAGATGTCATCACTCCAGTGCAGCAACCTGGTTTGTGCACACAGAGATGTCATCACTCCAGTGCAGCAGCCTGGTTTGCACACAGAGATGTCACCACCCCAGTGCAGCAGCCTGGTTTGCACACAGAGATGTCATCACTCCAGTGCAGCAGCCTGGTTTGCACACAGAGATGTCATCACTCCAGTGTAGCAGCCTGGTTTGCACACAGAGATGTCATCACCCCAGTGTAGCAGCCTGGTTTGCACACAGAGATGCCAGCACCCCAGTGCAGCAGCAGACATCATGCTGTACAGGAGAGCGATGCCTTGCTGTAACTCTGTGTTTCTTTCCATGTAGAAGGACTGTCTAGTGAAATGACCGTGGAAGTGTGACGTATCTGAAAGCCCGTGTAGTAGCTGGGTATAAACAGATATCAAACGAAATGACATGGTTTTGCTCCAACTATGTGCTTCTTTCCAAACTGCAAGTGTGAGATTCAGGGGCTGTTCTCTCCTCCCTCTCACAGCGTTGACCAACACACTTTGTCAAAGATTTCTTCATTCTCTCTGAAAATCTTTATTTTATAACAAACCTGCACTTCCGTTTTGTACCACAAGTAGGCACCACCGTTGTGTATCTCTCTCGTCAGCTGACACGGGACCAGTATAGCAAACCAGTTTAACCACTAAGGCCACTGGTTTACCATTCAGCGAGATTACTTATTTATTCCAATTGTGTCTGGAAGACAGATTGTCTTTGTAAGTTATTTATTTATTTATTTATTTCATTATTATTATTATTATTATTATTATTATTATTATTATTATTATTATTATTATTATTATTATTATTGTTATTGTGATTGTGATTATGATGGTGTATATTAAAGCCGAGGTGTAGACAGCAGCATGTTGTAGTTATTCTTATGTTCTGTTGTTTCATTGATTCATTGTTTTCTCCTCTCCTCTCCGATTGCGTTGTGTTTTATTTATTTGTGTGTTTGTCTGAATTTCTATTTAATTCCTATTTATTTAATTTATTTCAGTCAGAGGCTCCACTGGCTTTTATACGCCGGATGCATTTTGTACTCTTTGTTATTTAATTTTAAAAAATGAATAAAAATATCAAATTTATACAAAAAAGAATCTGTGATTGTCTTAAATTATTTAGCTGTGTCTGTGTGTGTCAGTGTGTGTGTCTGTGTGTCAGTGTGACAGTGTGTGTGTCAGTGTGACAGTGTCTTTGTGACAGTGTGTGTGTGTGTGTGTCAGTGTGACAGTGTGTCAGTATGACAGTATGTGTCAGTGTGTTTGTGACAGTGTGTGTGTGTCAGTGTGACAGTGTGTCAGTGTGTTTGTGACAGTGTGTTTGTGACAGTGTGTGTATCAGTGTGTCAGTGTGTTTGTGACAGTGTGTGTGTGTGTGTGTCAGTGTGACAGTGTGTCAGTATGACATTATGTGTCAGTGTGTTTGTGACAGTGTGTGTGTGTCAGTGTGACAGTGTGTCAGTGTGTTTGTGACTGTGTGTGTGTGTGTGTGTGTCGGTGTGTTTGTGACAGTGTGTGTCAGTGTGTTTGTGACTGTGTGTGTGTGTGTGTGTCGGTGTGTTTGTGACAGTGTGTGTCAGTGTGTTTGTGACAGTGTGACAGTGTGTGTATCAGTGTGTCAGTGTGTTTGTGACAGTGTGTCAGTGTGTTTGTGACAGTGTGACAGTGTGTGTATCAGTGTGTCAGTGTGTTTGTGACAGTGTGACAGTGTGTGTATCAGTGTGTCAGTGTGTTTGTGACAGTGTGTGTATCAGTGTGTCAGTGTGTTTGTGACAGTATGTCTCTCTATATATTCAGGCAGCTCCCTACAGTCTCCTTTTTCAATCTCGATCGTGTCTCTCTGAAGACTGCAGCTGTTTATAAACAAGCAATAAACAAACATGTCAGACTGGACTTCAGCACAGTAAACTTCACACACACACACACACACACACACACACACAATGATCTGATCAGCACACTGACACACAGGACAGCGTGCAGCTCTGGAGCACAGTAAACTTACACACACACACACACACACACACACACAATGATCTGATCAGCACACTGACACACAGGACAGCGTGCAGCTCTGGAGCACAGTAAACTTCACACACACACACACACACACACACACACACATGATCTGATCAGCACACTGACACACAGGACAGCGTGCAGCTCTGGAGCACAGTAAACTTCACACACACACACACACACACACACACACACAATGATCTGATCAGCACACTGACACACAGGACAGCGTGCAGCTCTGGAGCACAGTAAACTTCACACACACACACACACACACACACACACACAATGATCTGATCAGCACACTGACACACAGGACAGCGTGCAGCTCTGGAGCACAGTAAACTTCACACACACACACACACACACACACACACACACAATGATCTGATCAGCACACTGACACACAGGACAGCGTGCAGCTCTGGAGCACAGTAAACTTCACACACACACACACACACACACACACACAACAATGATCTGATCAGCACACTGACACACAGGACAGCGTGCAGCTCTGGAGCACAGTAAACTTCACACACACACACACACACACACACACACAACAATGATCTGATCAGCACACTGACACACAGGACAGCGTGCAGCTCTGGAGCACAGTAAACTTCACACACACACACACACACACACACACACACAACAATGATCTGATCAGCACACTAACACACAGGACAGCGTGCAGCTCTGGAGCACAGTAAACTTACACACACACACACACACACACACACACACAACAATGATCTGATCAGCACACTGACACACAGGACAGCGTGCAGCTCTGGAGCACAGTAAACTTCACACACACACACACACACACACACACACAACAATGATCTGATCAGCACACTGACACACAGGACAGCGTGCAGCTCTGGAGCACAGTAAACTTCACACACACACACACACACACACACACAACAATGATCTGATCAGCCAACTGACACACAGAACAGCGTGCAGCTCGGGAGCACAAGTTTAGCATCACCTACAATTCTAGGATTGAGACACAATTTAAAAAAAAGAAAACCTATATGAACATAATTTAGAAGCTGAGGGAGTTCATTCTATATAGAGGGGGTGGAATTCAATATGTTAACAAGGGAACATTATTCAGCAGCTTTCATTGGACTCTATGAAGCTGAGGGAGTTCATTCTATATAGAGGGGCTGGAATTCAATATGTTAACAAGGGAACATTATTCAGCAGCTTTCATTGGACTCTATGAAGCTGAGGGAGTTCATTCTATATAGAGGGTGTGGAATTCAATATGTTAACAAGGGAACATTATTCAGCAGCTTTCATTGGACTCTATGAAGCTGAGGGAGTTCATTCTATATAGAGGGGTGGAATTCAATATGTTAACAAGGGAACATTATTCAGCAGCTTTCATTGGACTCTATGAAGCTGAGGGAGTTCATTCTATATAGAGGGGTGGAATTCAATATGTTAACAAGGGAACATTATTCAGCAGCTTTCACTGGACTCTATGAAGCTGAGGGAGTTCATTCTATATAGAGGGGGTGGAATTCAATATGTTAACAAGGGAACATTATTCAGCAGCTTTCACTGGACTCTATGAAGCTGAGGGAGTTCATTCTATATAGAGGGGGTGGAATTCAATATGTTAACAAGGGAACATTATTCAGCAGCTTTCATTGGACTCTATGAAGCTGAGGGAGTTCATTCTATATAGAGGGGGTGTAATTCAATATGTTAACAAGGGAACATTATTCAGCAGCTTTAATTGGACTCTGTGAAGCTGAGGGAGTTCATTCTATATAGAGGGGGTGGAATTCAATACGTTAACAAGGGAACATTATTCAGCAGGTTTTATTCGACTTTATGAAGCTACATTAGTTCATTCTATAGGCTTGGCCATTGTACCATTTATTAACCTATAACACTCTGCCCCCTAGTGGATAGAAGAAATACGGCAATAAGAAATATATATGGACCTGAATACGCAGTCATGTACCATTATTAAGCTGCAACACTCTGCTGCCCCCTAGGGGATGAGGAGAATTATTATTATTTGTTTATTTAGCAGACGCCTTTATCCAAGACTAGGGTGTGTGAACTATGCATCAGCTGCAGAGTCACTTACAACTACGTCTCACTGGAAAGACAGAGCACAAGGAGGTGAAGTGACTTGCTCAGGGTCACACAATGAGTCAGTGGGTGAGGTGGGATTTGAACCGGGGACCTCCTGGTTACAAGCCCTTTTCTTTAACCACTGGACCACACAGCCTCCTAAATAAGCTCATGTAATATTAATAAAACTATTAATTTATAATTGACAAGCCCCCCCCCCATATCCCTCCTCTCCTCCGCTCTCCCTCCCTCTTTCCCCCGTAGCTGTACATGAACAGAACTGCACAGCGGGGCTGCGTCTGAGTCCCTCTAATAGACCATTATAAAACTAGATCACAGTAACTCGGCAAGGTAATCCCCCCCCCTCCCTCCCTCATACTTGTACTGTGCACTTACCATAGCTCACCACCCCTCTCTGTGCTTTACAATGCTTTCCTATGCTTTACCGGACCTCTCTGTGCTTTACAATGCTTCCCTATGCTTTACCAGACCTCTCTGTGCTTTACAATGCTTCCCTATGCTTTACCAGACCTCTCTGTGCTTTACAATGCTTCCCTATGCTTTACCAGACCTCTCTGTGCTTTACAATGCTTCCCTATGCTTTACCAGACCTCTCTGTGCTTTTACAATGCTTCCCTATGCTTTACCAGACCTCTCTGTGCTTTACAATGCTTCCCTATGCTTTTACCACACCTCTCTGTGCTTTACAATGCTTCCCTATGCTTTACCAGACCTCTCTGTGCTTTACAATGCTTCCCTATGCTTTACCAGACCTCTCTGTGCTTTACAATGCTTCCCTATGCTTTACCAGACCTCTCTGTGCTTTACAATGCTTCCCTATGCTTTACCAGACCTCTCTGTGCTTTACAATGCTTCCCTATGCTTTACCAGACCTCTCTGTGCTTTACAATGCTTCCCTATGCTTTACCAGACCTCTCTGTGCTTTACAATGCTTCCCTATGCTTTACCAGACCTCTCTGTGCTTTACAATGCTTCCCTATGCTTTACCAGACCTCTCTGTGCTTTACAATGCTTCCCTATGCTTTACCAGACCTCTCTGTGCTTTACAATGCTTCCCTATGCTTTACCAGACCTCTCTGTGCTTTACAATGCTTCCCTATGCTTTACCAGACCTCTCTGTGCTTTACAATGCTTCCCTATGCTTTACCAGACCTCTCTGTGCTTTACAATGCTTCCCTATGCTTTACCACACCTCTCTGTGCTTTACAATGCTTCCCTATGCTTTACCACACCTCTCTGTGCTTTACAATGCTTCCCTATGCTTTACCAGACCTCTCTGTGCTTTACAATGCTTCCCTATGCTTTACCACACCTCTCTGTGCTTTACAATGCTTCCCTATGCTTTACCAGACCTCTCTGTGCTTTACAATGCTTCCCTATGCTTTACCTCTCTGCTTTATCACACTTTGCTGTTACAAATACTTCAGCGCTATATCCACTCACTTCCTCTTTTTAAATCACGGCAAGGCAAGCTTCAAGTTTGACTAGTTTTCTAACCTGTCGATTTCCTCTCGGTGCCAAAGAGGCAAACCAACCCAGGTGTTTCCTGACCTCTGTCACATGACCTCCACTGCCGCACCGCGATCACGTGACAGGCAAAGTTTCGGAAAGTTCAAATATACACCACAATACAGGAACTAGATAAGTCCCGCCCTGCTCACTCTCCCATTTGCTAAGAAGCCTCTATCTGGTCTCGGCATTGGGCCGTCTCGTTGTCACTCAGCCACCGATGTCCCGCCCCCGTCCTTGGGACTTGAAATTGATACTTGGCGAATTCTGAGGAGAGAGAGAGAGAAGGAAAAATAGAAAAGACGAGAAAATTGATTAAAACAAGAAAACAGAGCCATGATGTGAAGAGAAGAGAAGAGAAGAGAAGAGAAGAGAAGAGAAGAGAAGAGGGGGAGAGAGAGAGAGAGGTAAGAGACGCGAGAGAGAAACGGAGTGACTTCTTAATGCTAACGCTGCAAAATAGGAACACAGTTCGACTTTAAAAAATACGTTTTAAATGTTCTCAATTATTATTATTAGTAGTAGTAGTATTGTTGTTGTTTTGAGAGAAGTCCTTACAAACATACAAAAACATACACTAACTTGACTTTTGAAACTCCTAGTGTGTTTCAGTGTGTTTCAGTGTGTCTCTCAGTGTGTTTCAGTGTGTCTCTTAGTGTGTTTCAGTGTGTCTGTGTTTCAGTGTGTCTCTCAGTGCGTTTCAGTGTGTCTCTCAGTGTGTTTCAGTGTGTCTGTGTTTCAGTGTGTCTCTCAGTGTGTCTCTCAGTGTGTTTCAGTGTGTCTCTCAGTGTGTTTCAGTGTGTCTCTCAGTGTGTCTCTCAGTGTGTTTCAGTGTGTCTCTCAGTGTGTTTCAGTGTGTCTGTGTTTCAGTGTGTCTCTCAGTGTGTTTCAGTGTGTCTGTGTTTCAGTGTGTCTCTCAGTGCGTTTCAGTGTGTCTGTGTTTCAGTGTGTCTCTCAGTGCGTTTCAGTGTGTCTGTGTTTCAGTGTGTCTCTCAGTGCGTTTCAGTGTGTCTGTGTTTCAGTGTGTCTCTCAGTGTGTTTCAGTGTGTCTCTCAGTGTGTTTCAGTGTGTCTGTGTTTCAGTGTGTGTCTCAGTGTGTTTCAGTGTGTCTGTGTTTCAGTGTGTGTCTCAGTGTGTTTCAGTGTGTCTGTGTCTCTCAGTGTGTTTCAGTGTGTCTGTGTTTCAGTGTGTCTGTGTTTCAGTGTGTCTGTGTTTCAGTGTGTTTCAGTGTGTCTCTGTGTGTCTCTCAGTGTGTTTCAGTGTGTCTCTCAGTGTGTTTCAGTGTGTCTGTGTTTCAGTGTGTGTCTCAGTGTGTTTCAGTGTGTCTGTGTCTCTCAGTGTGTTTCAGTGTGTCTGTGTTTCAGTGTGTCTCTCAGTGTGTTTCAGTGTGTCTCTCAGTGTGTTTCAGTGTGTCTGTGTTTCAGTGTGTGTCTCAGTGTGTTTCAGTGTGTCTGTGTCTCTCAGTGTGTTTCAGTGTGTCTCTCAGTGTGTTTCAGTGTGTCTCTCAGTGTGTTTCAGTGTGTCTGTGTTTCAGTGTGTGTCTCAGTGTGTTTCAGTGTGTCTGTGTCTCTCAGTGTGTTTCAGTGTGTCTGTGTTTCAGTGTGTTTCAGTGTGTCTCTCAGTGTGTCTCTCAGTGTGTTTCAGTGTGTCTCTCAGTGTGTTTCAGTGTGTCTGTGTTTCAGTGTGTGTCTCAGTGTGTTTCAGTGTGTCTGTGTCTCTCAGTGTGTTTCAGTGTGTCTCTCAGTGTGTTTCAGTGTGTCTCTCAGTGTGTTTCAGTGTGTCTGTGTTTCAGTGTGTGTCTCAGTGTGTTTCAGTGTGTCTGTGTCTCTCAGTGTGTTTCAGTGTGTCTGTGTCTCTCAGTGTGTTTCAGTGTGTCTGTGTTTCAGTGTGTGTCTCGGTAGATTTTGTATCCAGTATATTTTGAACCTCTATGTTTTGTAAAACCTGTGTAACCATTTAAATGTTATTGAGAGATGAGAGAGAGGTGTGAGAGCTAACATTACAGAGGTAATGTAATTTAAGACGGAGAGAGAATATGAGAGGAGAGGAGGGAGGTGAGAAGGGATGGGTGAGAGAGGAGGAATGAGAGAGGGAGGAGTGTGAGAAGGGATGGGTGAGAGGGAGGGAAGGAGGGTGAGAAGGAATGGATGAGAGAGAGAGGAGGAATGAGGGATGGGTGAGAGGGAGAAGGAGTGAATGAGAGAGGGTGAGAGGAGAGGAGGAATGAGAGGGGTGAGAGACAGAGGAATGAGAGAGGATGGGTGAGAGGAGAGGAGGAATGAGAGAGGGAGGAGAGTGAGAAGGGATGGGTGAGAGAGGAGGAATGAGAGAGGGATGAGAGGAGAGGGAAGAATGAGAGAGAGGGAGTGTGAGAAGGAGTGGATGAGAGGAGGAATGGAGAGAGGGGTGAGAGAGGGAGAGGAAGAATGAGAGAGGGAGCGAGTGTGAGAGAAGGGATGGGTGGGTGAGAGAGGAAAGGAGGAATGAGAGAGGGGAGGCTAGTGAGGTTAAGACTAGATGAGGAGAGAGAAAGAAGTCAATAAATGAATAGTTGTGTTAATAATGGCACAATGGCCCAGCGTTTTGCGCACCCTCTGTATAGAGAATGAACTGCTTCAAATGAAACCTGCTGAGTAATGTTATGTTAACATATTGAATTGCACACCTTTGTTGTTTTCCACATACTTTTGTAAATCTCACATGCAATACTACTGTACAACTATTATGGCTTCCGCTAGACACTGTTTTTTTTTGCAATGTCATTTTGTAGTTTCTTTGTTTGCATGATGCTAAATTAAAGATCAAATTATGTTTGTATAGTTTCTTTTTTTTGAAATTATGAAATTAATTGTGGAATACAAGCAGAGCAGGTTGTGAACTACTTGCAGTAATCTTCAAGCCACCGGCTCTACAGTCATTGCATCAGAGATGAATCGGATGCATGTCCCCTTTTTCATTTCATTTCCCTTTGCTTCTTTTAAAATGGCAGGCATCATAAGCAGCTGTGTGTGCAAGTGGTCAAAATCAAAGTCATTAGAATAGGTTTCCAAAGTTGTTGAAAACGTTACGTTTTCTCCATTAGCAGCAGTAAGCAACAGGTGTTCAATATTGTGAGCCACTACAGTGTCCTTCTGGTCAAACTGCCGAGCCAGCTCGCTGTCCAGGTCTAGAAGCTCATAGTATTGCTTCCTGTAACAGCTTTCTGGGCTCTGAAAGGAGATTGCTTCACCTTGGTCTATTCTTCTTGGAGTCCCTGGTTTGTTTTCAGCCTGGTCTGTTCTTCTTGGAGTCTGTGGTTGTTTTCAGCCTGGTCTGTTCTTCTGGGGTCTCTGGTTGTTTTCAGCCTGGTCTGTTCTTCTTGGAGTCTCTGGTTGTTTTCAGCCTGGTCTATTCTTCTTGGGGTCTCTGGTTGTTTTCAGCCTGGTCTGTTCTTCTTGGGGTCTCTGGTTGTTTTCAGCCTGGTCTATTTTTTCTTGGGGTCTGGTTGTTTTCAGCCTGGTCTATTCTTCTTGGGGTCTCTGGTTGTTTTCAGCCTGGTCTATTCTTCTTGGGGTCTCTGGTTGTTTTCAGCCTGGTCTATTCTTCTTGGGGTCTCTGGTTGTTTTCAGCCTGGTCTATTCTTCTTGGGGTCTCTGGTTGTTTTCAGCCTGGTCTATTCTTCTTGGGGTCTCTGGTTGTTTTCAGCCTGGTCTATTCTTCTTGGGGTCTGTGGTTGTTTTCAGCCTGGTCTATTCTTCTTGGGGTCTGTGGTTGTTTTCAGCCTGGTCTATTCTTCTTGGGGTCTGTGGTTGTTTTCAGCCTGGTCTATTCTTCTTGGGGTCTGTGGTTGTTTTCAGCCTGGTCTATTCTTCTTGGGGTCTGTGGTTGTTTTCAGCCTGGTCTGTTCTTCTTGGGGTCTGTGGTTGTTTTCAGCCTGGTCTGTTCTTCTTGGGGTCTGTGGTTGTTTTCAGCCTGGTCTATTCTTCTTGGGGTCTGTGGTTGTTTTCAGCCTGGTCTGTTCTTCTTGGGGTCTCTGGTTGTTTTCAGCCTGGTCTATTCTTCTTGGGGTCTCTGGTTGTTTTCAGCCTGGTCTGTTCTTCTTGGGGTCTGGTTGTTTTCAGCCTGGTCTATTCTTCTTGGGGTCTCTGGTTGTTTTCAGCCTGGTCTATTTTTCTTGGGGTCTGGTTGTTTTCAGCCTGGTCTATTCTTCTTGGGGTCTGGTTGTTTTCAGCCTGGTCTATTCTTCTTGGGGTCTCTGGTGCTGTGGCAGTACTGGAGCAGCTGTTAGATCTCTTGCATCCTCTGTTGTAGAATCGCAGAATGTTTTGCAGGCCTGTTCTGAACATTGCAGCTGAAGAACCCCCTGTCAATTGTACAGCGCATCGTGCATTGTGGAGTGATGTGTTTACTGCGTGCAATGTTTGTGATAATTGTTCAGTAGCAGAGAAGACAAGGTAGGAGAGACACAATCCATAAAAAAGTGTTGAATTTTTCAAGCATTGCCAAAATGCCACCAGCTCTTCTCCCATATTCATCATGAGAATCATTCTTGATCTTAGTCATCGCAGCACACAGTACACTGTAGTTGTCAAGGATCGCTGTCACGGCACCTATGAAGACCGTCAGTCCACCCAAGCAAGCCAGTCCACCCAAGCAAGCCAGTCCACCCAAGCAAGCAAGCCAGTCCACCCAAGCAAGCAAGCCAGTCCACCCAAGCAAGCAAGCCAGTCCACCCAAGCAAGCAAGCCAGTCCACCCAAGCAAGCAAGCCAGTCCACCCAAGCAAGCAAGCCAGTCCACCCAAGCAAGCAAGCCAGTCCACCCAAGCAAGCAAGCCAGTCCACCCAAGCAAGCCAGTCCACCCAAGCAAGCCAGTCCACCCAAGCAAGCCAGTCCACCCAAGCAAGCCAGTCCACCCAAGCAAGCCAGTCCACCCAAGCAAGCAAGCCAGTCCACCCAAGCAAGCAAGCCAGTCCACCCAAGCAAGCAAGCCAGTCCACCCAAGCAAGCAAGCCAGTCCACCCAAGCAAGCAAGCCAGTCCACCCAAGCAAGCAAGCCAGTCCACCCAAGCAAGCCAGTCCACCCAAGCAAGCCAGTCCACCCAAGCAAGCCAGTCCACCCAAGCAAGCCAGTCCACCCAAGCAAGCCAGTCCATCCAAGCAAGCAAACCAGTCCACCCAAGCAAGCCAGTCCACCCAAGCAAGTGGCTTTGCTTCAGGGATAACTTGATAAGGTGAGTCACCTCTAACAGGTCCCAAGCATCCTGAACAGCTCTGCACATTTTACTTGCATCTTGTAGGCACAGGTTTATAATGTGCCAGGCAGGGAATGTGAATGGCTGTAGGGTTTTGTTGCTTGAATTGTGACCAGACATATTTGCTGCTCCATCGGATGCTTGTCCCCTGCACAGTCGATGTCATGTTGCAGCGTCACAGAATGTCATTCAGCACACTGTAGATAGCAGCCGAGTCAGTCTGAGGCAGGTCAACTAAACCAATGCAATCCTCATGAATGATGCACTCCTCGTCTACCCAGCGAAATAATGCGACCAGCTGTTCTTTGTTGGCTATATCACAGGTCTGGTCAGCAAGTATTGAATAAAACCCTGCCTCACATCTTTGTTAGGAGTCTCTGTAACGTGTAAAGTGATACGAGTTGTATTAGCTTGTTGTTAATGTCGTGGGACGTGTCGGCTGTTTCAATAACACTGCACAGTGATACTTCTGTTGGGCCCTTAGTTGAGAATCTAGTTGTTTTGAAATCTGCGTTTGGAATTGTGTTTTAGGATTCGACAGAATTGTTCCAATTTTGGAAACATCAACTGTGAGCCACCCTGTGTTTCTGTTAACGTTTAAACACTTAGCTGTGTAGAACCCACAATATGTACACAAAAGCGTTCCTCGCTGTACAGAGTGTTGGCTAGCTGTAGTCTTTAACCCATGCAGACTAGCTAGCTGTAGTCTTTAACCCATGCAGACTGCACCGTTCCTGTTCACTGAGACGCTCCTGTTCTTGGACCCTCTTTGTTGTTTCCACTATAGCGGTCGACTGGTTGGCAAGGCCTGGTAAGATCCTGACAGCATTCGGAGGATCACACTACAGCGGGATTGTGACAGTCGTCAAGACTGGTTCTGATGCAGTTTCTTTTATTTGGAATCGGCAATTATTTTACACCCAATTTTCTCCCAATTTGGAATGCCCAATTATTAAACCCGGCTCACCGCTGCAACCCCGAACTCGGGCTAGACAAAGACGAGCACTCGGGTCCTCACTGCAGCCCACCTTGAAGCTATCGCAGAACTGCAGCGTCGGAGGACCATGCAGTTCTGAAGCGCCACAGACAAGCCTGCAGGCACCCGGCCGGCCACAGCGGTTGCTGATGCACGGTGAGCCAAGGACTCGCCAGCCAAACTGAACCCTCCTGCCCGTGCGCTGCCCCTGGGAACCCCGGCCACGGTCGGCAGTGGCATAGCCTGGGTTCGAACTGGTGATCTTCAAGCTATCTGGCGCATCCTGCACTCCAGCAGAGTGCCTTTACTGGATGTGCCACTCGGGAGCCCGCGATTCAGTTTCTGCAGATGCATATTGGTGTGTAGTTGCTGCTTCGTTGTCATGTGCAGGTGTCATATCGAGACTTGTTTGGTAGCTTGGCTGTTGTTGAAGTTAAAAAAACAATCAGTAATTGATTTATTTGCACGCCGTATTTGTAGTCTAGCACAATGCTCTTGCTGAATTACAAACAGTATGTGATTGGCACAAAATCTTTCCATGGCCCCAATAATCCTGTTGCTTATTTTGTCCAGGGGAGTAATGTAGCCAGGTAAAAAACATAATCATTCATTTTGCGATAGACACGCAACATTTTGAGGAAAATATCTCCGAATGGGATAGAAATCTATTAAATGAACTGAGTTTCCCAGGGTGAGAAGATTTGTTATAAAATGTGTCTTGCATGGTGTTTATGGGGGAGGGGTTTCCTGAAGGGGCTGAACAGAGACGTCATGGCCAGGGACCGTAGGAAAATATTGAGATTTTTTACTGTTTTTTTTTTAGAGTTGGGTTTGAACCCTGGTCTGGTTCAGACGTATTCATTTGAAGTTTGAATCCTGTTTGTGATTCACTCGCTGCTTGTATCTGTTCTTCATGTTTGTGATTCACTCGCTGCTTGTATCTGTTCTTCATGTTTGTGATTCACTCGCTGCTTGTATCTGTTCTTCATGTTTGTGATTCACTCGCTGCTTGTATCTGTTCTTCATGTTTGTGATTCACTCGCTGCTTGTATCTGTTCTTCATGTTTGTGATTCACTCGCTGCTTGTATCTGTTCTTCATGTTTGTGTTTCACTCGCTGCTTGTGTCTTTCATTATTTTTGCCCCGGTCTGTCTCTGGTTTTTTCAGTGCCTCTCTTTGGAGGGAGAGGAGAGGAGAGGAGAGGGAGAGGAGAGGGAGAGACAAAGAGAAATATGTTTTTTCTCTCTGTTTTGGATCCTGCAGTTCACACTGACTGAGCATCACACTAAGTTGGTTATTATTGGATAGACCGGACTAGTTCTTCTGTTTTTTGTTTTTCTCCAGTTTTGTTTTGTTAGTGATTTGAGCCGACAATCTGCAGGGATGGCAGTAAGACTCACGTTGCACAGCAGTGTGATCCAGTCCTGGTTTCACTAGGAGTTCATTAATAAGACACACATGAGCTTGTTACCTAGACACACTGGGGCTGATCAAGCTGCTAGTAAAACCTGGACTGGGTGAAAGTACTGTGCAACAGGAGTCTTGTTTCCATCCCTGTAATAATAATAATAATAATCATAATAATAATAATAATAATAATAATAATAATAATTAGCCTGCACGGGGTGGCTCTGCTGTGCAGTAGGAGTCTTGTTTGCTCTGCAGTCTCTGCTCTCAGTTCAGGGGATTCTCTGGAAGGGAAGTGAGCCGAGAGGCTGGTATCAAAATAAACCTGATCTACAGGAAACCCTGTGAAACACAGAACAGAGACACACTGATACCCACACACACGCTGACACCCCCACACACATACACGCTGACACACACATACACGCTGACACACACATACACGCTGACACCCACACACACACACGCTGACACACACGCTGACACCCACACACACGCTGACACCCCCACACACATACATTCTGACACACACATACACGCTGACACACACATACACGCTGACACCCACACACACACGCTGACACACACGCTGACACCCACACACACACTGACACACACACACACACACTGACACCCACACACACGCTGACACACACACGCACACACTGACACACACACACACACACACTCTGACACCCACATACACACTTACACACAGATACACGCTGGCACCCACACTGACACACACACACACACACACACACAGATCTCAAACGTGCAGTTTGGAAAGAAACACGTGTTATCTGCTGCTGCACTGAGTTAAAGGAAGCTCTCGGTTTCCACCCCGCTCCCAACCCCTTACTCTGCACGCTCTGAGCTCCTTGTGTCTCCTCTGGTAACTTTATCGGGTGTTTTGAAGGGCTGTACCAATTCACTGTGTATCAATACAAGACTGCAGCACAGAGGACTTCAGCTCCCAGCATCCCTCTCCATTGCTGCAGGTGCAGAGGCATGCTGGGAGCTGTGGTTATAGCTCATTGTAGTTCACAGAGTGGGTTTTATAGCTGGTAGGACCACAAACACTCCCTAATGCCTCGTTTTATTATTAAGAAAACAGCCCTTCATTAAAGGTTCACGTGATGTTATTATGCATCACATATATAGCCAATCAGCAGCGCCGATTGGATCACTCGTCATCGACACAGCCCTGTGAGAGAGAGGCTCAAAACCAAACACAGGAACACACACACACACACACACACACACACTAAATAAACAGACCCAATGGATGCAGTGAGGGGGCAGTGTGAGGGGACAGGGATGCAAATTGCAGATGCAGATCAGCTTTTAAATATTAGTTTTACTATTTAACAATCAAAACTGCTTTTTTAAATTATATTTTATGGATTTTTTTAAATGGTTTTGTTTGTTTTAATTGCTCTTCTAACAAACTGGCTTTTTATCTTCATTTTTCTCATTTTAATATGAAACTTATTTTTAATATATTTTATATTACACTTTTTAATTGTTGCTTTTATGTTTATCTTAGTTTTCTCATTTTACAATTAAACTTTATTTATGTATTTATTTATTTATTCCATTTTTGTTTTAGACAAAGAGACCGACACACAGAGAGAGGAAGAGACAGACACACAGAGACGCACAGAAACAGAGACACTGGCAGTAGGTTTGTAAGCTACAGTCACACATGCACACACACAGACAGACAGTATTAGTTAGTTACAGAGATCCACACAGGCAGACTGATAGACCCACAGACACAGAGACAGACAGATTGACACACACACAGTATTAGGTAGTTATTCAGACACACGCACATTAATACACAGACGGACAAACACATACCCTTTTCACAGACGGACACACACACACACACACACAGATTAATACACAGACTCGCTCTCTCCACTCTCAGACGGACAGCGGTGTGTCTATGTGTGTGCGATGGATCTGGACGGGCTGGTTCTGGATCCGGACCCGAGGCAGTGAGTGAGGAGGCGGGCAGCTCTACTCACACCTGCAGGTGGGTGATCTAGCCTGTGTTACACGTGTCTAGAACTGAAGAGCAGCTCCTGAGCTGAGCAACAAATAACAAAACCCAGTGTCTGAGTGACTGCAATAATAAGAAAGGCTGACTGAAATAATATTAATGAGGGAACGGATCAAGGAGGCTGTGTGGTCCAGTGGTTAAAGAAAGGGCTTGTAATCAGGAGGTCCCGGTTCAAATCCCACCTCAGCCACTGACTCATTGTGTGACCCTGAGCAAGTCACTTAACCTCCTTGTGCTCCGCCTTTCGGGTGAGACGTAATTGTAAGTGACTCTGCAGCTGATGCATAGTTCACACACCCTAGTCTCTGTAAGTCGCCTTGGATAAAGGCGTCTGCTAAATAAACAAATAATAATAATAATAATAACAGAGACGCCTCCCAACACCTTGTGGTTGAGGCCCCGGCTGGGCTGCGTTCAAACGGGACCCCGATATCCGAGACAGGCCCTAATAAAGTGATCAGGACTGAGATCAGCAGCAGAATGAAAACTACAGCTCCCAGCCTGCCTCAGCACAGGCAATAATGGCGAGAGATGATGGGAGCTGTAGTTTTATTATAGAGACAGGTGAATTTGGACAGGTCCTAATAAAGTAACTGAGTCACTAAAATGATCAGGACTGAATGATCAGCAAGCAGAATAAAATCTACAGCTCCCAGCTTGCCTCAGCACAGGCAGTAACAGAGGGATGCTGGGAGCTGTAGTTCATTACACAGGAGGAACACTGTGTGTTTGACTGGTTGTGTTCTATTTCAGGTTCTGATCGATTCCCACGGGCCCGGCTGTGTGGAGGGGCTGCTACCGGTTCTGGTGTCGCTACTGGAGAGTCTGGCCCAGTCCAGAACCAGACTGAGTGAGAGAGAGAATGAGAGCGAAAGAGAGAGGGAGGAGAGAGACACTGCTGGAGCAATTTGAGAGAGAGAGGAACAGGAGGAGAGAGACTGAGGAGGTGAGAGGGAGAGAGACTGAGGAGGTGGGAGAGGGAGGAGGGAGAGTCTGAGGAGGTGGGAAAGGGAGGAGGGAGAGACTAAGGAGGAGAGAGGGAGATAGACTGAGGAGGAGGGAGAGACTGAAAAGGTGAGAGGGAGAGAGACTGAGGAGGTGGGAGAGTGAGGAGGAGAGAGAGGAGATTGAGGAGGAGAGGAGAGACTGAAAAGGTGAGAGGAGAGAGACTGAGGAGGTTGGAGAGGGAGGAGGAGAGACTGAGGAGGTGGGAGAGGGAGGAGGGAGAGACAGAGGAGGTGAGAGGGGGAGATAGACTGAGGAGGTGAGAGGGAGATAAACTGAGGAGGTGGGAGAGGGAGGAGGAGAGACTGAGGAGGTGAGAGGGAGAGGGGAGATAGACTGAGGAGGTGCGAGGGAGATAGACTGAGGAGGTGAGAGGAGATAGACTGAGGAGGGAGAGAGAGGGAGATAGACTGAGGAGGTGGGAGAGGGAGGAGGGAGAGACTGAGGTGGTGGGGGAGGGAGGAGGAGACCTTGCTGGAGTAATTTGAGAGAGGAACAGGAGGAGAGAGACTGAGGAGGGAGAGGGAGATAGACTGAGGAGGGGAGAGAGAGGGAGATAGACTGAGGAGGTGGGAGAGGGAGGAGGGAGAGACTGAGGAGGTGGGGGAGGGAGGAGGGAGACCTTGCTGGAGTAATTTGAGAGAGGAACAGGAGGAGAGAGACTGAGGAGGGAGAGACACAGAGAGGGAGAGGGAGGTGAAGGGGGTGTTTATAAATCCTCTAAATTCAAATAAAGTTTTACAGGTATTGCAATAAAATAAAATACAAGTGTGGAACGTTTCTTATTTAACATGCATGCAGAGTGTGGGGTCTGGTTATTTAGGGGTGTGTAGAACAGGGGTTCTTAAACTTTGTCATAGTTAGTCTCCTGAGCTATAAAAAAATGACTGTGCCTCCCTAGTTTACTAAAACAATACAACAAACTGGAAATCCTACTGTATGTTGCAAAATAATGAATACAAAGTAGAAGGGATTTGATCAATATAGATCAGTATGAGTTTCAGAAGTAATTAAGTTCAAAAACAATAAAAATGGAAGCAGCTGAAATAAAACTTTTAAAAATGTGTTAAAAATATTTTAAGAAACCTGACACCACACAGTGAGAGATTAATTCAGTATAATTTCCATCATTCCTACCTTATCAGTGGGAGGGTGTGTTTGTTTCCTCGCTGTACAAAGTAGTAGGTTTCGGGTTGCAGTGTAGAAAGGGAGAGACGGAAGTCATCTTCAACAGAAAGCCGGGAGCGAAACTTTGTTTCAATTGCAGTTAATGCTGAGAAGCCGGACTCTCATAGGCAGGGGATGAAAAAGGAATGAGGGCTTTGAGGGCCCGGTCTGCAACTCACGAAACTCAGATCCCACTGATAACCAAAAGTCTGGGACTGGCCTTTGTGAAAATCTCTGCTGCAGTTCCTTGTCGCTTGACAGGTGGATAAGGCTTTCCTCTTCTTTTGAAGACAGCACATCTGTGGGGTTCGGCTTAAAGGTGAATGATTGATTTACATTTGTCTTTTCCCACTTCAGGAAAGTATTCATGAAACTGCTCCTGCAGGCCCCTAAGTGCTGAACAATTACATCATTGATGCTGTCAACTGACAGATCAGCACGCTGTTCCACAACGTCCTCCAGTGTTTGAAACATGCAAACAGATCCCTGTTGCACATGTGAAGACCACAGCTCAAGTTTGTTAATGAATGCTGCTATCCGATCATTAGCAATGAAAACATTTGCATCTCGTCCCTGAAGTGACACATTCAGAGAATTCAGTCGCTCGAATGTGTCAGCCAGATTTGACAACAAGGATATCCAACGAGTGTCACTGACATGCTGTACAAGTGGAGAGTTACTGTCTGCAAGAAAATACGGACTTCCTCGCGCAGTTCACATAGTCTTGTCAGCACCTTTCTCCTGGAGAGCCAACGGACTTCTGTGTGTAACAACCTCTGTGTGAAGTTTGCCCCATCTCTTCACATAAAATGGCAAAAATCCTTGAAGTAATGGGCGTGGCTTTATAAAGTTTACGATTTTCACTGCAACAGAAAGAACATTGCTAAGCTCCTCTGGCACCTTCTTAGCCAATGCCTGTCTGTGGATCATACAATGATTCCAGGTTGCTGTGGGGTCACGTCTTGTACTCTTGTCACAAGCCCGCTATGCCGTCCTGTCATAGACCTTGCGCCATCGCTGCAAATTCCAAAACAACGTCCCCAATCAAGGCCAGTGTCTTGGACAAAACCATTCAATAGTTTAAAAGCTCTTCACCAGTTGCTCGTGTTGGAAGTGGATGGCAAAGCAGAAATTCTCTTTTAATTCTGTTGCTGTAGCAAAACGAATATACTCTAGATCCCCTTGAGGGGTAGGAAGAAAGCGAGGAATGTGGATCAGACGAGGGACATCGCCGAGTAAAGGGCCAGATGGCCCAAATACTGAAAGCACTTAAGCAGGCTGCAGGCTTCCCACCCTGCGCCTGTCCCAGCTTCACCACCAGCTCCTGCCACAGAGCAGACTCTTTGCCGTTGGTCGCTCCAGAGGTTTCAGAGCAGGATGTGGTGATGAGCGAGGGGTAACAGGATGCGCTGTCTATACTGGCTTCCTGGGATCAGGAGTCCTTCCTACAGGGAGAGACGCAAGACCCAGACCCGACCCAGGTAACGGTCCCCAGCTCAGAACTTGCCTCGGAGCCTGAGATCCAGTACCATAGAGCTCAGTTTGGGCGCTTATGGAACTAGCCATAAACGTCCTCCAGGTTCCCTGGAAGGCAGTCTCGAACAGTGCAGGTCTGTATTCAGATCAGTGCAGACTTGACCCTCCAGCCATTTCTGGTGTTCTCGGACTTTCTGGAGGAGGTCAAAGCCTCCTGGCAGCACCCGGCCTCAGCGCCCAGCGTCTCCAAGAGCGGGACGCACATGCCTCCGTGGAAGGTGCGGAGGCAATCGGGCTGGCACAGTTCCCTCCGGTGGACTCCACCATAGCGGTCCTAGTGCGAGCACCCCAGTAGGAGGCCTGTCCAAGGATCCTGTATGCCCTAACGGCCAATGCAGGATCACGGAAGCCCACCTGAAAAAGGCGACGCTGCTGAAGAGCAGGTGTCACGCCTTGCAAACACAGGAGGTCTCTTGACGGCCTACCTGGATGGCATGCTGCGCTCTGTTCCCCTTCCCGAGCCGCTAGCTTCAGAGTTACGCGCAGTCTTGGGCACCTTATTACAGATCTCGGGGTTCTAAGGGCAAGCCCTGGGCAGAAGCCTGGCAGGCTTAGTGGTGGCGCGCAGACAGCTGTGTCTGTCTCAGGCGAGGGTCCCAGATGCGGACAAGTCTGCCTTACTGGATGTGCCTATCTCCCCTGGTCATACTTTTGGACCAGCGGTAGAGGAGATACTGCAACGCTCTCACAGAGAGAGAGAGGTGTCTCAACAGGTGGCTGCAGTGCTCCCCTCCCATGCCCCGGCACGGGGAAGGGGGGAGACGATGGCGTCCGGCAGTTACTATGGTAACCTGGACTATTCCGATCCCTACGCAGCAACAGGGCGACCTGAGGCACCGACTCCAGGCCTCCGTGGCCAGGAGCCGTCAGCAAGGACAGGGAAACATCGGACGTGGGGCCCCAGTGCACCAGTGCTCAGGGAGACAGTTCCAGCAGAACCGCCCCAGGCAGCCTCCAAGGCAGCTTCGCCCCAGCCTCAGCAACCCCAGCAGGGGCCCTGAAGGCTTGTGGCCTCAGACCCACCCTTTTACACAACACCATCTGCAATACTGGCGCAATTGTACCTCAGACTCCTGGGTGTTCACCACCGTACACACCAGCTACATACTGCAATTCCACTCGGGACCTCCTCCCTTTCGAGGGATCACAGTCACATCCATGAACGACCCTCTCCAGAAACACTGCTTCAAAAACAAGCCATCCATCTCGTAGAACACACCTCTCAAAGAGAGGGGTTCTACTCGAGGTACTTCTTGGTGCCAAAAAGGCGTGACCTTTGCCCCATCCTAGACCTGAGACCCCTCAACGAGTCGCCACATCCTCCAGTCTGTCCAGACTGGGGACTGGTTTACAACAGTGGACCTGAAGGAGGCGTATTTTTACGTTCCTATCCGTCCACTGCACAGGAAATATCTCCGCTTCGCCTTTCAGGGGAGCATCTTTGAGTTTTCCGTGCTGCCAGTCGGCTTCTCCTTAGCCCCCCGCACGTTTTCAGTGCATGGATGCCATCCTAGCTCCCTTGCGGCTGCGAGGGATCAGGGTGATGAATTACCTGGATGACTGGTTGATTTGTTCCCAGTCCCAGGAAGGAGCAGTGGCCCACACTGTGATTGTTTCGGAGCATCTGTCGAGGCTGGGTCTCGCCCTCAACGATGCGAAAAGCTAATTAATACCGGTGCAGAGTACGGTCTACTTGGGTCTCCGGCTGGATTCCCTCATGATGCAAGCCTACCTGTCAGACGACAGAGTAGCTGCCATTCATAACTGTCTGGCCCTGTTCAACAAGGGTTCACAGCACAATTGGTGTTTATGCCAAAATTACTGCGTCTGATGGCCGCAGCCGTCAACCATCCAACTGGTGTTGCTTCACATCGCCCGCTCAAGCGTGACTCAATGCCTTTCGGCTGCACCCCAAGCGCGACAGACACTGCAGGCAAGCCCCTCACCTGAGCGAAGGTGTAAGAATGGGAGTGATTTTCAATCGTCAAGTGGTGACGACGGACGCATCAACTCTGGTTTGGAGGCGGTCTGGGCAGGCAGAGGCGTCTGCGTGTCACTGGACATCCCTGCACATAAACTCAGCTAGAGCTGAAAGCGGTTCACGTCGGCGCTGCAACATTTCCTCCCTGTACTCAAAAACAAGCATGTCCTTGTCCGCACGGACAACGTGTCTGTGGTTGTGTATGTGAACCACCAGGGAGGACTTCAGTCCCCTGAGTTACACTGTATAGCCTTTCGGCTGCTGATCTGGGCACAGAGACACTTCCTATCCCTCCAGGCAGTACACCTCCTGGGAGTGGTGAACTGGGCAGTGGACCTCCTCTCCAGGGAGGGTCCTCACTTCGTCTGAATGGCGACTGCACCCTCAGGTGGTGCAGCTCATTTGGGAACAGCCGGGAAGACCAGGTCGACCTCTTTGCCACGGCAGAGGCGACCCATTGCCCCTGTGGTTCTCCCTCCGCAGTGCAGAGGTCCACTAGGCGTCGATGCCCTAGCGCCATGAATGACCCAAAGCGCTTTTGTGCGTTTTCCTGCCTATACAGCTGCTCCCTGCCTTCCTCGAGAAGTTCAGGAGAGACGAGGCGACAGTTCTCCTGGTGGCACCCAGATGGCCCAGGAGAATCTGGTTTCAAACCTTGCCAGCTGCTGCGAGGCCAGCCCTGGGAGATCCCGCTGCGCTGGGTCTTTTTCTGTAAAATCATAATTTTGGTTTCCTCGGGTTTATTTCTAAAGCCCAGGTTTTGCAGTACTGCTCTAGTGTTGCTAGTTTCTGCTGAAGACCTTGTTCTGTAGGTGACAGTGAGACCAGGTCATCAGCATAAAGGAGACACTTGATTTCTGTGTTGTCGCTAGCGAGTCCAGGGATAGGGGACTGTTCCAGCTCTGTGGCAAGCTGGTTTATATAGAAATTAAATAATGCTGGACTGCAGCCCTGTCTCACTCCCGTCCTGTGTGAAGAACTCTGTTCTGTTGTAATGTATTTTCACTCTGCGTTTTGTTCCCTGTACACATGGATTTGATGACATCGTACACTTAGCCTCCAGTGCCACTTTGGAGTATTGTAAGGAGAGCCCTGGGTGCCAAATACAAAAGCTTTTTGAAATGTGCAAAGCAGATTGTTTTGTGGTGTATGCGTGCTGGTTTATTAAAGTCTGCAGGGTGTAGATGTGATCTGCACTGTGGTGATGGGAGAGGAATCCGATCTCACTTCTGCTCGGACGTTGTGCTCCTGAATGAATTTCAGTAATCAGCTGTTAATAATGTTGCAGAACATCTTCCCCACCTTACTGCTAACACATACTCCTCTATAATTACTGGGGTCTAATTTGTCTCCTTTTTTATATATTGGAGTTTGTGGGGCTAATCGTGTCAGTTTGTTTAATAATTAATTTAATCAATTAATTAATTTGAATAATTGTTTATATTTCTGTGTGTTCATTAACATGAATGAATACTATATGAACATTACTATATTTGACTAAAAAAGACAATCTATTAGTTATCTATTAAATAATCTGAGTGTTCACATTCATTAAGACCTCATTATAATCATTTTTAATTAATGACGTGTATGAGATCGAGGAATTACAATGAACATTCAAAACATCCTCGAGAAGAACAAGACAGGTTCAAATATAACAAAACACCCTCGAGCACAACGATGCTCGGATATATTGTGAGAAGTGTTGAATTTAAATCAAGGGAAGTAATGTTAAAACTTTACAATGCATTAGTAAGACCTCACCTAGAATATTGTGTTCAGTTCTGGTCACCTCGTTACAAAAAGGATATTGCTGCTCTAGAAAGAGTGCAAAGAAGAGCAACCAGAATTATTCCTGGTTTAAAAGGCATGTCGTATGCAGACAGGCTAAAAGAATTGAATCTATTCAGTCTTGAACAAAGAAGACTACGCGGTGATCTGATTCAAGCATTCAATATCCTAAAAGGTATAGACAATGTCGACCCAGGGACTTTTGACCTGAAAAAGAAACAAGGACCAGGGGTCACAAATGGAGATTAGATAAAGGGACATTCAGAACAGAAAATAGGAGGCACTTTTACAGAGAATTGTGAGGGTCTGGAACCAACTCCCCAGTAATGTTGTTGAAGCTGACACCCTGGGATCCTTCAAGAAGCTGCTTGATGAGATTCTGGGATCAATAAGCTACTAACAACCAAAGGAGCAAGATGGGCTGAATGGCCTCCTCTCGTTTGTAAACTTTCTTATGTTCTTAGTAGTGTTGTTGTTTCAGAGTGGTGGGTTTGTATTGTCTGAGGGGGGTGGTGTTTCAGAGTGGTGGGTTTGTATTGTCTGAGGGGCGGTGGTGTTTCAGAGTGGTGGGTTTGTATTGTCTGAGGGGCGGTGGTGTTTCAGAGTGGTGGGTTTGTATTGTCTGAGGGGGCGGTGGTGTTTCAGAGTGGTGGGTTTGTATTGTCTGAGGGGCGGTGGTGTTTCAGAGTGGTGGGTTTGTATTGTCTGAGGGCGGTGGTGTTTCAGAGTGGTGGGTTTGTATTGTCTGAGGCGGTGGTGTTTCAGAGTGGTGGGTTTGTATTGTCTGAGGGGGCGGTGGTGTTTCAGAGTGGTGGGTTTGTATTGTCTGAGGGCGGTGGTGTTTCAGAGTGGTGGGTTTGTATTGTCTGAGGCGGTGGTGTTTCAGAGTGGTGGGTTTGTATTGTCTGAGGGGCGGTGGTGTTTCAGAGTGGTGGGTTTGTATTGTCTGAGGGGGGTGGTGTTTCAGAGTGGTGGGTTTGTATTGTCTGAGGGGGTGGTGTTTCAGAGTGGTGGGTTTGTATTGTCTGAGGGGGGTGGTGTTTCAGAGTGGTGGGTTTGTATTGTCTGAGGGCGGTGGTGTTTCAGAGTGGTGGGTTTGTATTGTCTGAGGGGCGGTGGTGTTTCAGAGTGGTGGGTTTGTATTGTCTGAGGGGCGGTGGTGTTTCAGAGTGGTGGGTTTGTATTGTCTGAGGGCGGTGGTGTTTCAGAGTGGTGGGTTTGTATTGTCTGAGGCGGTGGTGTTTCAGAGTGGTGGGTTTGTATTGTCTGAGGGGCGGTGGTGTTTCAGAGTGGTGGGTTTGTATTGTCTGAGGGGCGGTGGTGTTTCAGAGTGGTGGGTTTGTATTGTCTGAGGGGCGGTGGTGTTTCAGAGTGGTGGGTTTGTATTGTCTGAGGGGGTGGTGTTTCAAGTGGTGGGTTTGTATTGTCTGAGGGGCGGTGGTGTTTCAAGTGGTGGGTTTGTATTGTCTGAGGGGCGGTGGTGTTTCAAGTGGTGGGTTTGTATTGTCTGAGGGGGTGGTGTTTCAGAGTGGTGGGTTTGTATTGTCTGAGGGCGGTGGTGTTTCAAGTGGTGGGTTTGTATTGTCTGAGGGCGGTGGTGTTTCAAGTGGTGGGTTTGTATTGTCTGAGGGCGGTGGTGTTTCAAGTGGTGGGTTTGTATTGTCTGAGGGCGGTGGTGTTTCAAGTGGTGGGTTTGTATTGTCTGAGGGGTGGTGTTTCAAGTGGTGGGTTTGTATTGTCTGAGGGGCGGTGGTGTTTCAAGTGGTGGGTTTGTATTGTCTGAGGGCGGTGGTGTTTCAAGTGGTGGGTTTGTATTGTCTGAGGGGTGGTGTTTCAGAGTGGTGGGTTTGTATTGTCTGAGGGGGCGGTGGTGTTTCAGAGTGGTGGGTTTGTATTGTCTGAGGGGGTGGTGTTTCAAGTGGTGGGTTTGTATTGTCTGAGGCGGTGGTGTTTCAGAGTGGTGGGTTTGTATTGTCTGAGGCGGTGGTGTTTCAGAGTGGTGGGTTTGTATTGTCTGAGGGCGGTGGTGTTTCAGAGTGGTGGGTTTGTATTGTCTGAGGCGGTGGTGTTTCAAGTGGTGGGTTTGTATTGTCTGAGGCGGTGGTGTTTCAGAGTGGTGGGTTTGTATTGTCTGAGGCGGTGTGTGTTTTCAGAGTGGTGGGTTTGTATTGTCTGAGGCGGTGGTGTTTCAAGTGGTGGGTTTGTATTGTCTGAGGCGGTGGTGTTTCAGAGTGGTGGGTTTGTATTGTCTGAGGGCGGTGGTGTTTCAGAGTGGTGGGTTTGTATTGTCTGAGGCGGTGGTGTTTCAAGTGGTGGGTTTGTATTGTCTGAGGGCGGTGGTGTTTCAGAGTGGTGGGTTTGTATTGTCTGAGGCGGTGGTGTTTCAAGTGGTGGGTTTGTATTGTCTGAGGCGGTGGTGTTTCAAGTGGTGGGTTTGTATTGTCTGAGGGGTGGTGTTTCAGAGTGGTGGGTTTGTATTGTCTGAGGGGCGGTGGTGTTTCAAGTGGTGGGTTTGTATTGTCTGAGGGCGGTGGTGTTTCAAGTGGTGGGTTTGTATTGTCTGAGGGCGGTGGTGTTTCAAGTGGTGGGTTTGTATTGTCTGAGGCGGTGGTGTTTCAAGTGGTGGGTTTGTATTGTCTGAGGCGGTGGTGTTTCAGAGTGGTGGGTTTGTATTGTCTGAGGCGGTGGTGTTTCAAGTGGTGGGTTTGTATTGTCTGAGGGCGGTGGTGTTTCAAGTGGTGGGTTTGTATTGTCTGAGGGCGGTGGTGTTTCAAGTGGTGGGTTTGTATTGTCTGAGGGCGGTGGTGTTTCAAGTGGTGGGTTTGTATTGTCTGAGGGCGGTGGTGTTTCAGAGTGGTGGGTTTGTATTGTCTGAGGGCGGTGGTGTTTCAAGTGGTGGGTTTGTATTGTCTGAGGGCGGTGGTGTTTCAGAGTGGTGGGTTTGTATTGTCTGAGGGGGTGGTGTTTCAGAGTGGTGGGTTTGTATTGTCTGAGGCGGTGGTGTTTCAAGTGGTGGGTTTGTATTGTCTGAGGGCGGTGGTGTTTCAAGTGGTGGGTTTGTATTGTCTGAGGCGGTGGTGTTTCAGAGTGGTGGGTTTGTATTGTCTGAGGCGGTGGTGTTTCAAGTGGTGGGTTTGTATTGTCTGGGGGCGGTGGTGTTTCAGAGTGGTGGGTTTGTATTGTCTGAGGCGGGGTGGTGTTTCAGAGTGGTGGGTTTGTATTGTCTGAGGGCGGGTGGTGTTTCAGAGTGGTGGGTTTGTATTGTCTGAGGGGCGGTGGTGGTGTTTCAGAGTGGTGGGTTTGTATTGTCTCTGAGGCGGTGGTGTTTCAGAGTGGTGGGTTTGTATTGTCTGAGGGCGGTGGTGTTTCAGAGTGGTGGGTTTGTATTGTCTGAGGGCGGGTGGTGTTTCAGAGTGGTGGGTTTGTATTGTCTGAGGGGGCGGTGGTGTTTCAGAGTGGTGGGTTTGTATTGTCTGAGGCGGTGGTGTTTCAAGTGGTGGGTTTGTATTGTCTGAGGCGGTGGTGTTTCAGAGTGGTGGGTTTGTATTGTCTGAGGGCGGTGGTGTTTCAAGTGGTGGGTTTGTATTGTCTGAGGCGGTGGTGTTTCAGAGTGGTGGGTTTGTATTGTCTGAGGGGCGGTGGTGTTTCAAGTGGTGGGTTTGTATTGTCTGAGGCGGGCGGTGGTGTTTCAGAGTGGTGGGTTTGTATTGTCTGAGGGGGCGGTGGTGTTTCAGAGTGGTGGGTTTGTATTGTCTGAGGGGGCTGGTGGTGTTTCAAGTGGTGGGTTTGTATTGTCTGAGGGGGGCGGTGGTGTTTCAGAGTGGTGGGTTTGTATTGTCTGAGGCGGTGGTGTTTCAGAGTGGTGGGTTTGTATTGTCTGAGGGGGCGGTGGTGTTTCAGAGTGGTGGGTTTGTATTGTCTGAGGGGCGGTGGTGTTTCAAGTGGTGGGTTTGTATTGTCTGAGGCGGTGGTGTTTCAGAGTGGTGGGTTTGTATTGTCTGAGGGGCGGTGGTGTTTCAGAGTGGTGGGTTTGTATTGTCTGAGGGCGGTGGTGTTTCAGAGTGGTGGGTTTGTATTGTCTGAGGGGGGTGGTGTTTCAGAGTGGTGGGTTTGTATTGTCTGAGGGCGGTGGTGTTTCAGAGTGGTGGGTTTGTATTGTCTGAGGGCGGTGGTGTTTCAGAGTGGTGGGTTTGTATTGTCTGAGGGGCGGTGGTGTTTCAGAGTGGTGGGTTTGTATTGTCTGAGGGGCGGTGGTGTTTCAGAGTGGTGGGTTTGTATTGTCTGAGGGGGTGTGGTGTTTCAGAGTGGTGGGTTTGTATTGTCTGAGGGCGGTGGTGTTTCAGAGTGGTGGGTTTGTATTGTCTGAGGGGGCGGTGGTGTTTCAGAGTGGTGGGTTTGTATTGTCTGAGGGGGCGGTGGTGTTTCAGAGTGGTGGGTTTGTATTGTCTGAGGGCGGTGGTGTTTCAGAGTGGTGGGTTTGTATTGTCTGAGGGGGCGGTGGTGTTTCAGAGTGGTGGGTTTGTATTGTCTGAGGGGGGTGGTGTTTCAGAGTGGTGGGTTTGTATTGTCTGAGGGGCGGTGGTGTTTCAGAGTGGTGGGTTTGTATTGTCTGAGGCGGTGGTGGTTCAGAGTGGTGGGTTTGTATTGTCTGAGGCGCGGTGGTGTTTCAGAGTGGTGGGTTTGTATTGTCTGAGGGGGTGGTGTTTCAAGTGGTGGGTTTGTATTGTCTAGGGGGTGGTGTTTCAGAGTGGTGGGTTTGTATTGTCTCGAGGCGGTGGTGTTTCAGAGTGGTGGGTTTGTATTGTCTGAGGCGGTGGTGTTTCAGAGTGGTGGGTTTGTATTGTCTGAGGGGCGGTGGTGTTTCAGAGTGGTGGGTTTGTATTGTCTGAGGGCGGTGGTGTTTCAGAGTGGTGGGTTTGTATTGTCTGAGGCGCGGTGGTGTTTCAGAGTGGTGGGTTTGTATTGTCTGAGGGGCGGTGGTGTTTCAGAGTGGTGGGTTTGTATTGTCTGAGGGGGCGGTGGTGTTTCAGAGTGGTGGGTTTGTATTGTCTGAGGGGGCGGTGGTGTTTCAGAGTGGTGGGTTTGTATTGTCTGAGGGGCGGTGGTGTTTCAGAGTGGTGGGTTTGTATTGTCTGAGGGGCGGTGGTGTTTCAGAGTGGTGGGTTTGTATTGTCTGAGGGCGGTGGTGTTTCAGAGTGGTGGGTTTGTATTGTCTGAGGGGCGGTGGTGTTTCAGAGTGGTGGGTTTGTATTGTCTGAGGGGCGGTGGTGTTTCAGAGTGGTGGGTTTGTATTGTCTGAGGGGGCGGTGGTGTTTCAGAGTGGTGGGTTTGTATTGTCTGAGGGGGCGTGGTGTTTCAGAGTGGTGGGTTTGTATTGTCTGAGGGGGCGGTGGTGTTTCAGAGTGGTGGGTTTGTATTGTCTGAGGGCGGTGGTGTTTCAGAGTGGTGGTTTGTATTGTCTGAGGCGGTGGTGTTTCAGAGTGGTGGGTTTGTATTGTCTGAGGGGCGGTGGTGTTTCAAGTGGTGGGTTTGTATTGTCTGAGGGGCGGTGGTGTTTCAGAGTGGTGGGTTTGTATTGTCTGAGGGGCGGTGGTGTTTCAGAGTGGTGGGTTTGTATTGTCTGAGGTGGGTGGTGTTTCAGAGTGGTGGGTTTGTATTGTCTGAGGGGGCGGTGGTGTTTCAGAGTGGTGGGTTTGTATTGTCTGAGGGGCGGTGGTGTTTCAGAGTGGTGGGTTTGTATTGTCTGAGGGGGCGGTGGTGTTTCAGAGTGGTGGGTTTGTATTGTCTGAGGGGCGGTGGTGTTTCAGAGTGGTGGGTTTGTATTGTCTGAGGGGCGGTGGTGTTTCAGAGTGGTGGGTTTGTATTGTCTGAGGGCGGTGGTGTTTCAAGTGGTGGGTTTGTATTGTCTGAGGGGGCGGTGGTGTTTCAGAGTGGTGGGTTTGTATTGTCTGAGGGGGGTGGTGTTTCAGAGTGGTGGGTTTGTATTGTCTGAGGTGGTGTTTCAGAGTGGTGGGTTTGTATTGTCTGAGGGCGGTGGTGTTTCAGAGTGGTGGGTTTGTATTGTCTGAGGCGGTGGTGTTTCAGAGTGGTGGGTTTGTATTGTCTGAGGGGGTGGTGGTGTTTCAGAGTGGTGGGTTTGTATTGTCTGAGGGGCGGTGGTGTTTCAGAGTGGTGGGTTTGTATTGTCTGAGGGGGGTGGTGTTTCAGAGTGGTGGGTTTGTATTGTCTGAGGGGGCGGTGGTGTTTCAGAGTGGTGGGTTTGTATTGTCTGAGGGGCGGTGGTGTTTCAGAGTGGTGGGTTTGTATTGTCTGAGGGGGCGGTGGTGTTTCAGAGTGGTGGGTTTGTATTGTCTGAGGGCGGGTGGTGTTTCAGAGTGGTGGGTTTGTATTGTCTGAGGTAGGAGGGCGGTGGTGTTTCAGAGTGGTGGGTTTGTATTGTCTGAGGCGGTGGTGTTTCAGAGTGGTGGGTTTGTATTGTCTGAGGGGGCGGTGGTGTTTCAGAGTGGTGGGTTTGTATTGTCTGAGGGGGTGGTGTTTCAGAGTGGTGGGTTTGTATTGTCTGAGGGGGCGGTGGTGTTTCAGAGTGGTGGGTTTGTATTGTCTGAGGGGGCGGTGGTGTTTCAGAGTGGTGGGTTTGTATTGTCTGAGGGCGGTGGTGTTTCAGAGTGGTGGGTTTGTATTGTCTGAGGGGGGTGGTGTTTCAGAGTGGTGGGTTTGTATTGTCTGAGGGGGCGGTGGTGTTTCAGAGTGGTGGGTTTGTATTGTCTGAGGGGGCGGTGGTGTTTCAGAGTGGTGGGTTTGTATTGTCTGAGGGGGCGGTGGTGTTTCAGAGTGGTGGGTTTGTATTGTCTGAGGGGGCGTGGTGTTTCAGAGTGGTGGGTTTGTATTGTCTGAGGGGGCGGTGGTGTTTCAGAGTGGTGGGTTTGTATTGTCTGAGGGGCGGTGGTGTTTCAGAGTGGTGGGTTTGTATTGTCTGAGGGGGCGGTGGTGTTTCAGAGTGGTGGGTTTGTATTGTCTGAGGGGGGTGGTGTTTCAGAGTGGTGGGTTTGTATTGTCTGAGGGGGCGGTGGTGTTTCAGAGTGGTGGGTTTTGTATTGTCTGAGGGGGCGGTGGTGTTTCAGAGTGGGTGGGTTTGTATTGTCTGAGGGGGGGTGGTGTTTCAGAGTGGTGGGTTTGTATTGTCTGAGGGGCGGTGGTGTTTCAGAGTGGTGGGTTTGTATTGTCTGAGGGGGCGGTGGTGTTTCAGAGTGGTGGGTTTGTATTGTCTGAGGGGGGCGGTGGTGTTTCAGAGTGGTGGGTTTGTATTGTCTGAGGGGGCGGTGGTGTTTCAGAGTGGTGGGTTTGTATTGTCTGAGGGGTGGTGTTTCAGAGTGGTGGGTTTGTATTGTCTGAGGGGGCGGTGGTGTTTCAGAGTGGTGGGTTTGTATTGTCTGAGGGGGGGGGTGGTGTTTCAGAGTGGTGGGTTTGTATTGTCTGAGGGGGGCGGTGGTGTTTCAGAGTGGTGGGTTTGTATTGTCTGAGGGGCGGTGGTGTTTCAGAGTGGTGGGTTTGTATTGTCTGAGGGGGCGGTGGTGTTTCAGAGTGGTGGGTTTGTATTGTCTGAGGGGCGGTGGTGTTTCAGAGTGGTGGGTTTGTATTGTCTGAGGGGCGGTGGTGTTTCAGAGTGGTGGGTTTGTATTGTCTGAGGGGGCGGTGGTGTTTCAGAGTGGTGGGTTTGTATTGTCTGAGGGGGCGGTGGTGTTTCAGAGTGGTGGGTTTGTATTGTCTGAGGGGGGTGGTGTTTCAGAGTGGTGGGTTTGTATTGTCTGAGGGGGGTGGTGTTTCAGAGTGGTGGGTTTGTATTGTCTGAGGGGGGTGGTGTTTCAGAGTGGTGGGTTTGTATTGTCTGAGGGGCGGTGGTGTTTCAGAGTGGTGGGTTTGTATTGTCTGAGGGGCGGTGGTGTTTCAGAGTGGTGGGTTTGTATTGTCTGAGGGCGGTGGTGTTTCAGAGTGGTGGGTTTGTATTGTCTGAGGGGCGGTGGTGTTTCAGAGTGGTGGGTTTGTATTGTCTGAGGGGCGGTGGTGTTTCAGAGTGGTGGGTTTGTATTGTCTGAGGGGGCGGTGGTGTTTCAGAGTGGTGGGTTTGTATTGTCTGAGGGGGCGGTGGTGTTTCAGAGTGGTGGGTTTGTATTGTCTGAGGGGGGCGGTGGTGTTTCAGAGTGGTGGGTTTGTATTGTCTGAGGGGGCGGTGGTGTTTCAGAGTGGTGGGTTTGTATTGTCTGAGGGGCGGTGGTGTTTCAGAGTGGTGGGTTTGTATTGTCTGAGGGGCGGTGGTGTTTCAGAGTGGTGGGTTTGTATTGTCTGAGGGGCGGTGGTGTTTCAGAGTGGTGGGTTTGTATTGTCTGAGGGGCGGTGGTGTTTCAGAGTGGTGGGTTTGTATTGTCTGAGGGGGCGGTGGTGTTTCAGAGTGGTGGGTTTGTATTGTCTGAGGGGCGGTGGTGTTTCAGAGTGGTGGGTTTGTATTGTCTGAGGGGGCGGTGGTGTTTCAGAGTGGTGGGTTTGTATTGTCTGAGGCGGTGGTGTTTCAGAGTGGTGGGTTTGTATTGTCTGAGGGGGCGGTGGTGTTTCAGAGTGGTGGGTTTGTATTGTCTTGTATTGTTTACCATGAATTGTCAAACCATTTCTCTTTGGGAAAGCATTTTTGTGAATTTTAATTTTCGGTTTGCCTTCTGTACAAGTTTTTGAAAGTTTAGATTTCTATCTGTGTATCTCTCGTGGCCTGATTTACTCCCTCTGAGTTTTGATTGTATTGTTTATTTGGAAGTTGTTTAGTAGGATTGCTATCTCCCTGTTGCTTGTTGCTTTTATATAATCCTCTTCACTACTTTGTGCCCGTGTGAGGGGGCTGAGTTTGTGTAAGTTTGACAGGGTGTTTGAATTGATGTTCTGGTGAGATGCAGAGCTACGTTCCCACGTCGCCACGAGCAAAATGTTTTCCTGTGTGGCTCAATTAATAAGATCGCCACGGTGGTGAAGGCTTTGAAAAATGTACTTGTGTAAGACTGTGCGTGATTACTTTGAACGTGTGCTGCTAGATGAATCAGTACAGACTGTTTTGTTTCATTTCATTTCACCCAGTGAAAGCCATTTAGCTTGATTACATAACATGCGCACCACCACTGTGTTTCTGATTAGAAACAACAACATGACCGTGACAGTCACAGTCGCTGTTTGCTGTCTCCTTAAAATATTCAGAAATATCGTTTGGAAATAGTAACAGAATGGTTCCAAGAAGATTCGGAGAGGAACCGTTAATAAAAGAATACACAGCTATTATTTCAAAAGAAGAACCATTAATAGAAGAATAAGCACATGTATTATTTCAAAAGAAGAATTTGTCTCACTATGATTTATTGAGTTTTAATGTTGGAATCGGTGCTATTATTACTGTCAGTAGTCCCCTGTGGAAAAAATAACCCTGTTTTTAAACCCTGTCGTGGCTGTACAATCCTACTTAATATCGCGGTCATATTTTTATTAACACATTCTCAAAAGGATATTGCTGCTCTAGAAAGAGTGCAAAGAAGAGCAACCAGAATTATCCGGGTTTAAAAGGCATGTTGTATGCAGTCAGGCTAAAAGAATTGAATCTATTCAGTCTTGAACAAAGAAGACTACACGGTGATCTGATTCAAGTATTCAAAATCCTAAAAGGTATAGACAATGTCGACCCAGGGAGTTTTTGACCTGAAAAAAGAAACAAGGACCAGGGGTCACAAATGGAGATTAGATAAAGGGGCATTCAGAACAGAAAATAGGAAGTACTTTTTACACAGAGAATTGTGAGGGTCTGGAACCAACTCCCCAGTAATGTTGAAGCTGACACCCTGGGATCCTTCAATAAGCTGCTTGATGAGATTCTGGGATCAATAAGCTACTAACAACCAAACGAGCAAGATGGGCGAATGGCCTCCTCTCGTTGTAAACTTTCTTATGTTCTTATGATCTTATGAGAGGCTGAGGGTAGTGGTGAGGGGAGAGGAGAGACTGAGGGGAGAGGTGAAGGGAGAGGAGACACTGAGGGGTGTGTAGGGGTAGGGGACTGTGGAGAAGGAGGGAGAGGTTAGGGGATATGGTGTAGTGTTTGTAAACGTTCTTATGTTCTTAACATACACTTATAGCACTGTCAGGTTCGCTTTACTGTTCTGCAGTGGAAAGAAAACCGCGACACCGTCAAAGTAACGTAAAGGTGCAGCACATGAATATCTGCAATCTGCAAGCACATTTATTCACATGGGACTACGTTTGGCATTGATTAAATGGGAATCCGAGTTATAGTGCACTTTAAATACACTGTTTATGTGTATTGTAAAGGGTAGGGTCTGGCATTTAAATATCTACGTCTTGTCTTGATGAAACAGTATGTTTATAACCAGTTTATACAAAATGTATGTACTTAATATTGAAAACAAATGTCCACAAAAATCATGCAGTAAAATTGTATTATTTTAGCCTTTTCACATCTCTCTCTCTCTCTCTCTCTCTCTCTCTCTCTCTCTCTCTCTCTCTCTCTCTCTCAGCGGTTCCTCTAGAGCAGGTAGAAGGGGTTCTGTGGAGGGAGATTCGATGGATGGAGGAGTGTGTTTATTAATTTTCTCTCTCTCTCTCTCTCTCTCTGTCTCTCTCTCTCTCCTCAGCGGTTCCTGGAGCTCGGCGATGCTCTGGAGCAGGGCGCCGTAGCCTGCAGGGGAAGGTGAGGGCTGCAGAGACATGCAGCGAAACATGGAGAGGAAGGCAAGAGAGTGCAGACCAGAGTGAGTGAGAGAGAGAGGCTGGTTCATCGTCTTCTCTGTGCTTTACTACACTGTGCAGTGCTTTTACTATGGGATACTGCAGTACACTTTGAGAAGGGGCTGGTTCATTATCTTCTCTGTGCTTTACTACACTGTGCAGTGCTTTTACTATGGGATGCTGCAGTATACTTTGAGAAGGGGCTGGTTCATTATCTTCTCTGTGCTTTACTACACTGTGCAGTGCTTTTACTATGGGATGCTGCAGTACACTTTGAGAAGGGGCTGGTTCATTGTCTTCTCTGTGCTTTACTACACTGTGCAGTGATTTTACTATGGGATGCTGCAGTACACTTTGAGAAGGGGCTGGTTCATTATCTTCTCTGTGCTTTACTGCACTGTGCAGTGCTTTTACTATGGGATGCTGCAGTACACTTTGAGAAGGGGCTGGTTCATTATCTTCTCTGTGCTTGTGTAAATATCAGGTATAGAGGAGTTTCCCTTAATGTTACTCCTTGTTTCCTGTTTCCTGTTTCCTGTCAGTGGCGGCGCTGGAGGAACAGAGAGCCAATCAGAGCGGGAGCTGAGTGCACTGCGGAACACGCACACCAAGGTCAGGGGTCACAGGTGGGGAGGGGGGACATTTTGTTGCGTGAAATCCAGTTTTCATTCAGGAAACATTTAAAACTGTATTTTAGAGAGGGGTTGGAGGTGATTGACTGATAAGTTCCAGAATCAGGAGGAAAACTACAGCTCCCAGCATGCCT
>JAGXEW010000064.1:1194346-1202719 GCA_030684275.1 Acipenser oxyrinchus oxyrinchus
GATGCTGGCTCCAGGGAGAAGCCTATTTTGCCTCCCTGGCGCATCAGCCCACACAACGGCTGCAATGCTGGCTCAGGGATCAACCACAGAGCAGCCTCCCCAGCGCATCAGCATGTCAACCATCTGGACTGAGCTGAGTAGGGTACTCTCTGGGGTCTTCAAGTGGGCACCTTCTATACTTGGTGTTTCGTCAACTAGCCCAGGACACCTCAAGAGGGCTCGATGGTGGTTCTGGCGTCCCAGCATCACCCCCTCCATCCCCCACTCAGCTAAGACCAGCTTACTTACCTTCCTTTACATCAACGTTTTTTTTTATTTCTACCGTGCTTGAGGTCCACAACCAGAATCTTTTCATCTCAACCAGAGCCAGTTGCTGCTTCTCTCTGCTGCTTCAGATAAGTTCTTCACAATGCGTCACAACTCTTAACCATTGAATCCGACATCTCTGAGAAACCGGGTTGTAGAGTGTGCCACAAATCCTCGACAACCCACCTCCACTGGGTAAACCCGGACTCTCCATCCTCGCTGTTCCGCTTCAGTGGCTAGTTGAGCATACCGCAGTTTCTTCCTCTCATACGCCTCATCTATAGCATCCTGCCATGGCACTGTTAACTCTACCAGGTGAACGAGGTGTGCTGATCCAGAACAGTATATCAGGTCGAAGGTTAGTTGTGTGAATCTCAGGTGGGAAAATAAGCCGTTGTCCAACATCTGCCAGCATTTTCCAGTCTCTAGCAGCTTCCAGTTGTCCTAGATGAGTTTTGGTTTTAATACCTTTTCTTGGAGTTTGCTCCCCTGGATGGAGGAATGTTGTTCTTCGTGTGTCATATTGTAGGAGCAATTTAATAATTGATAATTTAGTGTTTATCTGGGTTGATTAGTTCTCTTATTAATAATATTTAATTGACGTGTTACAAAGATCGAGGATTTATTATGAACACACATTCACGCGAGACACAAGGAATGCTTAATCAATAGTAGTATTTTATTAAGTCCACAAATATTAAACAGAAATCAGAAGAGTCAGAAAGTGAATCTCTTAAGTCTCTAGTACAAAACACAAGTCACAAGCTTTCACTGCATTCATGCGGCTAGCAGGGCAATTGAAATATGACACCGCCTATCTCCTCACACACCAAGTAGCAGCTTCAACAGCCAAGCAGGCTGTGACATAGGTAGTAACTTGCTCACACACACACACACTCACACAGCCTAAACTGAAATGATGCAGACAATCTTAGAATATATCACATTAAGCTTATTAATGGTATATAGATTAAAGATATGACAAGTATAATAATATAATATATATAAGTATAATAACTAAATAATTAACAGTTCAATTCTATGTGAATGTGTTACAATTAATTAATTTAGTTCCATGAAATGAAAATGCAACTGGAATTATACTCAACGGTTCCTTGAAGCTTAGACTTTTGGTCCGCTGGTTTGGAAACTCAGTCTGTTGAAGAGTCGGTACAAAAACTCTCCTCCCATAGCGAAGTCTTCAATCCCATGTTGGATCAAACTTCGGCAACAAAGCTTTCAATTCTCGATTAGAATCAACAAACAGCTGCAACAAAGTCTTCAGTCCTCGGTATGGGATCCACAACAGCGCCGTCCGCTCTGTCCTCTTAGCTGAATCTTTTAGCTACGCAGGTAGCAGGGCAGTTTCTTTTGGATACTGTGGTTTTAGGTGTACAGCAGACCCAGACTTCTTGTCTGATAACAGTCGCTGTAAGTTTTCACGGCATTCCTCCAGCCGGGCCTCAGTCTCGTTGCTTGTGGTCGTTGACTCGCTTGCAGCTTGCTTCCTCGTCTTGGGTCAGTTTTCAGGCAGAGTCCGGAGTTGCAGCTTCGCTTAGATATTTATAGTCTTTTCAATCTGCTAAACAGCCACTTCCATGAGATTGTGTATCATGCCTTTTAAACTCCCAGTCCTTTGATGTTTTAATGTCCTTTTCCACTGGGACATCACCAGTTTATGATTTCCTTGTGTCCAAAACGATTGTTGTTGCAATTGTGAATTATCTGTACATAGTTCAACTGTCCGTTCAGCCTAATCCAGTGCAGGCGCCTGTCCTCTAATCAGTACGTCACATAGTTCAGTATGTCTGCAAGAGAGAGGCCCTCTTCTCAAGACACAGCAGTTTGGCCTGTTTCTCAAGCCACACAGTTTCATGTATTAACACTAGCACCACCATAGCTGCTTTTTGAGCGGCTTTTGCAATTCAAATTTTAAATATCTCCGTGTATGTGAATATCTCGTGCATGTCCGTTCTTAAGTGTTACTAAATATTTGAATTAAATACCCATGTTTCAGCTGCAGAATCGTAAAAATGAATAAGTTTTATAAGCACTTGCTTCTTCAACCGCCAGACCCGCAGCATATTGAAATCAATACAATATAGCTGACAATGTAGACTGGGCTTTGTAATAAAATCAAAGTCCTTGTGAAATAACGTATTATAATCCTGTTGGAGTGCTTGAAACACTTCTACACATTATATATTATTATTATTTACACTACATTTCTCAGGCAGAACGACTGTGCCACCCTGAGTGCAAAAAATAAGCGGTGCAAAAAATTTAAAAAATGTGCGTATTCTAAGCTCTGCACAGATCAGTGACCATCGGGACTGATGCTAAGCGCATTTTACAACAAAGCAAAGTACAGTGTGGATGTACTGGATCAAATGGCACGGCTGTATTCTGTCAAAGGTGGTACTGCAGGTGGCCTGTCACTGTTTTTAAAAAGTTTTGGACCTGGCAGCCATCAATGCTTTGGTTTTGTACAAGGAGGGCACCGGCAACACAATCACTCGGAGGGACTTCATTTTGCAGCTAGCCCTGGAGCTACAGCAGAAACATTTTGATAAGAGACACGAAAGCCGACTGGCAAATGCCCCTCAACCTTCAGCCAGCACTGCGCCCACTAGCACATGGAATACAAGACAATGCCAGGTTGCTAGATGCAATAAAAACAGAACTTTTGATGTCTGCGGCCATTGTGAAAAGGCAGTCTGTGGCGCTGGTACAGTTGAAAAGCGTGTTTTCTGTGTAGATTGTACTCGGAAAGCTGTAATAGAACTCTGAACAGATAAAGTTATGTTATGTTTTTGTTTTATGCTATTTTTATAATTCTATATGTGCATACAGCTTTCTACACCTGTTTACACAGAAGTTTATTGCGTAAAGTTTATTTTATTACAGTTTTTCATGTTTATGTGTATGTGCTCGTTTTGAAAAAATAAGAATGCCTGATGTTCATAAATAAAAATATGAAGTTGTATCTGATTGTTTGTTTGTTTTTCATTTTCATATCGAAGCCGTTTTAAAATGGAGCCGCACATTTTCTGGGTGCGGCGGTTGTATGTAGTCTGAAATCTCGGCAGTTCAGTGTTAATATCATATTCAGGGAATATGTCCCACAATATATTGCTGGAATTGGTGGCAACCTGTTGGTCATGCTGCGCTTGTCTTCCAATGTTAAAGCCAAACATCGCAGCACCTGGTCATGACACCTTGGCTAAGACCCACCTTACATCCTGTCAAAATGTGTCTTAATGTAGCTGCCGATGAACACAAAGGACACCACGGATCCTCTCCTACCCATAGATTAAGGTTCTGTGGTGATGGGAGAACCTGATGAGGAAACTGATCCTGCTCTGGTTCATTGACCATAGATCTCGCCAGCCGATCTTGCGTTGTTCCACACTCACCCATCTCATCCATCCTCCCTGCTTGGCCTGAGAAACTGTCTTTACGCACCTCATCCTCTCCTCCTGCTTTTGCACCTCATTGACTACCAGCTTTCTCCGTTGAGCTGGGACTGCCTTGTGCCATGTAGGAGGAGCTGAACTGAGACCAAGACCCCTCTTCCATGCTGTACTTGCCCCATGATATCACTGATACGAAGGGCAGCCTTTGCATCCTCCACAGCTTTCTTTGCTGCTCACTTTCTTCCAGTTTTCAACCCAGGTGCTGCCTCCCTCACATATTCGTTGTGTGACTCTACCAATGTCATTTACAATCGAGCCTTGGCACACTTAAACTACTTGGTTAGAGCTGAGACTGGCAGCTGCAGTATCCCTTTAACATACAGTCCCACTCTGCTGAGGCAGCATGGAACTCCTAACCATTTCCTGGCGTATGAATTGATTAACGCTTCTGGCTTCTTCACTGTTGTCATGGAAACTTCCTACACAGTGAGTGGCCACAGAAGTTTTGGCTGTAGACCAAACAAAGCCCCAGAGTTTAAGTTTGCCCTGTAAAGCGTTGCTGTCTGTGCTTTTCAACACTTGCACTGCTTGTTGTTGTTGTCTCACTTCTCCCACACAAACTGTGTCCCCTGTAACAGGGTGACGTGTTACATGTGTGGGTAGTCACTGGAAAATACTGACAGACACAGAGCATTGGTGTTGATACGCCACTCAGGCGCCCAGGTTTAATTTTAACACCGAGATGACACAAATCTTCATGATTTCCATTACATGAGAGTAGGTGTTAAAACTTAATGCTGATATTGGACTCAGCTCTCACCAAGATAAGCACCAACTAAGACATAGCTTATTTTACTAATGTGATCCATCTGCGTTTCCTTCCATCTGATGATGTAGATATTCGTCTGCCTGGTGTTGATGGCTGAAGTGTGATGCTGGCTCCAGGGATCAGCTTATTGCCTCCCTAGTGCATCAGCACACACAACGGCTGCAATGCTGGCTCCAGGGATCAACCACAGTGCAGCCTCCCAGCGCATCAGCATGACAGCTGTCTGGACTGAGCTGAGTAGGGTATTTCTCTGGGGTCTTCAAGTGGGCACCTTCCATCCTCGGTGTGTTTCGTCGACTAGCCCACGACACCTTAAGAGGGCTCGACGGTGGTTCTTGGGTCCCAGCATTATCCCCCAATCAGCACTCTACGGTGCTTGAGGTCCCCGTCCAGAATCTTTATCTCAACCAGAGCCAGTTGCTGCTCCTCTCTGCTGCTTCAGATAAGTTCTTCACTATGCATTGCAACTCTTAACCACTGAATCCGACGTCTCTGAGAAACCGGTTTGTCTGTGACAAATCGACAACCCACTCCACTGGGTAAACCTGACCACTGAATCCGATGTCTCTGAGAAACTGGTTGTAATCCTAACTTGCTGCATCCTAGTTCATATTGTATTCTAGTAGTATTGTAACCCTGTACTGCCCTGTAACCCTGCAAGTCACCTTGGATAAAGGGGTCTGCCAAATAAACTAATAATAGGGAAGGGAGAGGGACAGTGAAGCTCCAGACACTGCAGAGTCACACATTACATTTTTTGTCTTGTGGTTTTGAAGGCGGGGCTCATTGAAGAAGAGGAGCTGATTGACAGGGAGGAGGAGAGACAGGAAGTGAAAGAGCCGTCCCCTGTGGATGACATCATCAACTCCACCCCTGAATTGGCCCATGTGGATGACATCAACTCCACCCATGAATTGGCCCATGTGGATGGCATCATCAACTCCACCCCTGAATTGGCCCATGTGGATGGCATCATCAACTCCACCCTGAATTGGCCCATGTGGATGGCATCATCAACTCCACCCCTGAATTGGCCCATGTGGATGGCATCATCAACTCCACCCCTGAATTGGCCCATGTGGATGACATCGACTCCACCCCTGAATTGGCCCATGTGGATGACATCATGACAACAAGGTGAGAGAGGATCACTAGTTACTTAGGAAAGAATAACTAGAGATGTGAGATTTAAGAGTGTTGGTGCTCGAGGAAATCAACCTGTCTGTGATTTCCCCCAGCTCCCCCTCCCTCAGGGAGGCCGCTCTCAGAAACATGGACTCTGTCTTCACGGAGCTCTCCGGAATCTCAACCAGCGACATCGACGGCGTGGGCGTGGGGGCCAGCTTACACGGTGCAGTACAACCAGTATACACTCCCAGTACAACCAGTGTACACTCTCCAAATACTGCCACTATACCCTCCCAGTATAACCAATATACATAACTGCATAAATAAACCATTAAAACCTGCTACCTTTACCTTCTCTGACTGTTTACCCTCTCCTCCTCTACCCTCTCTCCTCTCTCCCGTCTCCCCTCTCTGCCCTCTCTCTCCCCGCTCTATTCTCTCCTATCCAGTGATGGGAGGACAGTTTGAATCGCTCATCTCTGATAATGAGGAGTTGAAGAGAGACAAGTGAGTATCCTAGTGGAATCTGAACTGGTGAAGCACATTCCCAGTCCCTCTCCCAGTGTTTTCAGTTTTTTGCTCAGTCTGTGTTGCTTTGACTGTGAGTTCAGGAGCTGCTCTTCAGTTCTAGCTGTGCTGCCATAGACACGTGTAACACAGGCTAGATCAGCCATTAATAGGAGCCAGCACCATCTAGTGGTCTGACACTGGATTTCCTTTAATTTTGCTGGTAATACACTAGCTAATAATAATAATAATAATAATAATAATAATAATAATAATAATAATAATAATACCGGGTTTAGAAGGCATGTCGTATGCAGACAGACTAAAAGAATTGAATCTATTCAGTCTTGAACAAAGAAGACTACGTGGTGATCTGATTCAAACATTCAAAATCCTAAAAGACCTGAAAAAAGAAACAAGGACCAGGGGTCACAAATGGAGATTAGATAAGGGGCATTCAGAACAGAAAATAGGAGGCACTTTTTACACAGAGAATTGTGAGGGTCTGGAACCAACTCCCCAGTAATGTTGTTGAAGCTGACACCCTGGGATCCTTCAAGAAGCTGCTTGATGAGATTCTGGGATCAATAAGCTACTAACAACCAAACAAGCAAGATGGGCTGAATGATGGGCAAGATGTCTTGCACGGTCGATATTACACCAGACACTGGGACTCTCTGCTTTACACCACCCCTTGTCCATGACTCTCTTCCTGTGCTTTCCTCTTCTTGTGCAGTTAGAAGAGCAGCAGCCTCAGTGCAATGCGGCTCTCCTGCATGTTTGCAGCGTGCAGCAGGATTGATCACGCTGCTTCAAAAGGCCGTCCCCAGCGCCGACATAGTTTCCTCAAGATTTTTGAAGAAACGTGTTTCTAAAAACATTTTTCCTTGTGTATTCTGGGCTTAATCTTAACATGTTGCATCCTAGTTCATATTGTATTCTAGTCGTATTATTATTTGCACTTACTGTAAACTGCACTGTATTTAAATATGAGTCTTGGACTGTAACACATGTAAGTCACCTGGGATAAAGGCACCTGTCAAATAAACTAATAATGATAATAATGATAATAATAATGACCCGGGTTCCAGTCTGTGCTGATGCTGAATCACTGGGATCCTGTAAGACTTCCTGTTGTTGTTTTAGTGTTCTTTTCTGTTCTCTCTCTCTATGTCACTTCCTGTCAGCCTCGTTCTGGGCGCTGCTGTCGTGCCCTCATCTCCCGCGTGGAGGAGCTGACCAATGAGAGAGCAACGCTGGGGCTGGAGGCAGAGTCACTGAGAGACACTGCCACGCGACTGGAGGGAGGCTGAAGGACAGTGAGGAGGAAGTGAGGCGGTGAGGCAAACAGGAAGAGAGCCGGGGTGGGGTATAACACAGAGAGAGAGAGAGATAGATGGGTAAATAGATAGATACAGACAGACACAGATGGATAGACTAATAGGCACACACGCAGGCTCTCTCTCTCTCTCTCGTGGAGGATTGTGGGAGCAGCTTGCAGAGAGAGATACGCTGGTGCGGTAGGACCATTTATTTAATTGTTTATTTATCTATTTTTGTATTTGTCTATTGGTATTTATTGAGTTGTTATTTGTGGTTTGTGTGTGTTTGTTTGTAAGTTAGTGGAGTGTGTTTGGAGGTCCCGCTGTGGGGTCTCATTCGGAGGGTCGGGGCTCTCGGCGTCGACACGGGTCCGTGCCTGCCTGACCCGGGGTGTTGGTGGAGGAGTGCCTGCTGGCAGTAGGAGAGGTGGTGGGGTTTGAAAATATTAGGTCAGCGTCAAGAATGAACAAAGCGCTGGTAATATTTTAGCGGAGGTGACGCTGGTAAACAGGCTGGTAGAGGAAGGCTTCACAGTGAAAGGTGAATTTGTACAGGTTTCCCCTGGTGACCCTGGTAACAAAAGTGATTGTTTATAATGTGCCTCCGTTTTTAAGAAATGAGTCATTAGAAAAAACTTGTTGCAGTACGGTAAATTAAGGGAATCCCGCTGGGCTGCAAGAATAACAGCGTTAAGCACGTCCTGTCTTATAGAAGGCAGGCGTTTTGTGGTGTTAAACGATCCAAACCAAGTTATAAATGTAGCATGGAATTTGAATGCAGAAGGGACGAATTGTGTGGTGTTTGTAATTTCTGATACGATGAGATGTTTTACTGCAGAGAACAGGAACACCAGAGGAAAGCCTG
>JAGXEW010000064.1:1203219-1208219 GCA_030684275.1 Acipenser oxyrinchus oxyrinchus
TTTTAAAAGGTGACTCTCAAGCAGCGGGTGAAATGTGCCGGCTGCTCTCTTCAACAGCTGCTTATCTTCTAACAGGAAAGCTCTTGCTGTAACATGTGTTTCTGTGGACAGTCCCGTTGTGTCGTGCAGTGTGAGGAGGTTATCCCATCAGCTAGAGTCGGGGAGAGAAGATAATTTCACTTTTTATCGTGTAACTTTATTGATAACACTTTCCATTATGTTTCTCTGATTACTGTGTACAGTGAAACAGTGTTTATCCGTGTGCTTTGGGAGACATAGGTCCAGGGATGTGTGAAATCCATGGGTAAATGAGGTATCTTCAGTGCTGTAGAGCAGGGGTCCCCCGCTATACAAAATTCAAATGAGACCATGTTGTGGTCTGAGTTTGCCAATGGTTCTCATGTTTTAGATTTAGATTGGTCTACTTTTGGGATGTAATTGTTTTGCCTCTTGTACTACATTTAAAAAAAAATAGCCGTCCTTTTCTGTGGATGTTTTCTCTATTTTACTCCAATCTACTTCTGTTAGTCTCTGTTTCATACCTTCATAGTTTGCTTTTCTAAAATTGTAAACCTTAGCTTTAGTCATTACTTTTGGGGTTTTAAAAATACTTCAAATGAGACCATGTTGTGGTCTGAGTTTGCCAATGGCTCTCTGACCTCTGTTTTAGTTATTCTGTCTTCATTATTTGAAAAGACTAAATCAAGGCATGCCTCCCTCTAGTCGGTGCCTTGACAAATTATGCTAGGAAGCAGTCATTTGTCATTTCCTCTATTTCAATTTCGTCCGTCGTGCTCCCCAATCGGTTCTCCTATTTTACACGGGGAAGTTGAAATCCCCATTAGTATGGCTTCTCCTTTTCTACACGCATTTCAATGTCATTGTATAACAGATTATTTTGCTCAGCGCCTGAGTTTGGCGGTCTATAGCATGCTCCTATTATTATGCCCTTTGAATTTGTGTCCATTATTCTGACCCATATTGATTCTGCATTGTTTTCTTTGTCCTGATTTAACACCTGGGCTTCAAGACTATTTCTTATGTATAGCGCTACCCCTCCGCCTCTTCTGTCCTGCCTGTCTTTCCTATACAGTGTGTACCCACTAATATTATATTCCTCTCCATCACTCTCAGACAACCACGTTTCTGTAACACCTATCACATCGTAGTTACTTGTTAGCGCAGTAGCTTCAAATTCTAACATTTTGTTTCTGAGACTTCTAGCATTAAGATAAATACATTTAATAGTTGTCTTACCTGAGTTGTTGCCCTTGTTTTGATGTGGTCTCCTTCTGTTTTTGTTTTCTCCCCTTCCTTTCTAGTTTAAATGCTTCTGGACCTCCTCAAGGATCCTATATAGATACATAATTATTTCTGTTTTACTTACTCAATGTGAAACTTGTTGCTGGTGCTGAGCAACAATTCTGTCAAGACGTGGAGGTATCTTCACAAGCACACACATGTCATGGTCATTGCTAATTTGGCTTGGTACTTTGTTTTCATCAATGTCATGGCTGATAATCTGGTTTTGCATAAGTCGATTGTACTGAATCCAACACTTTCAGTGCTATAGAGGAAGCAGTGCTGTATTCGTCAGAGCACTCACACCAAAATGTCTCCAGTGACTTTTCACTAAACTTGGTTCTGAGGGAGCTGTCTGATGAAATGTCAATGAGCTCTTCTATCAGCTTTGATGGTACAGAGGGTGGCAGTTTAGCTTCAGTATTCTCACTTATGGGGTTTGTAGCCCACAGGTGTGTAGCGGCTTGTTCCATCATGAGTTCAGGAAAGTAAGTATTAGATTTGTGGAGTAGAGCAGACAGATGCGCTGCCAGCTGCGGTTTGATTACGCCAAAGTTTCGTTCCTCCCCACAGACACGAACTTTCCAGGGTTGGTTTCCTTTTGAATGGGTCAGTTCTTTCACGCTGGGCAATAAAACGAGTGCTCCCAGCCTGCATAGTTTCATTCCACTTATTTAATATATCTGCAAGGTAACCCAGTTTTGCCAGCCACACGTCATCTTTCAGCACTGTTGCAAGTTCGGGTTTCTTATCAGCTTAGAAAGTATGTAACTCCTTCTTGAGATTAAATATATGGGTAAGCATTCTGCCTTGAGCTAGTAATCTCACCTCTGTATGCATGAGCAAGGAATGATGCTCTGCACCCTGTCACTCAGCTGATCAGTGCCCTGTGAAACTATGTCTTCTGATGTAAAAGCGATCCGTCGTTTGACAGTGTCATTTCACATTGGTATTTCTGCCAGTTCCTTGGCCTTCTGCTCTCCAAACATTTCCTTTACAATTTCAATGGCACACGGCCTTATCAACTCCTCAGCAATCTTATGTTATGTTCTAGTTATTTTCTAGGCTATTTTCTAGGTTATTTTCTAGGCTATTTTCTAGGTTATTTTCACTATTTTCTCTGTTATTTGCTCTTGTTTTCTAGGTTATTTGATCTATTTTCTCTGTTATTTTCTAGTTCTGTTATTTTCTTGGCTATTTTCTCTGTTTTCTCTGTTATTTGCTCTGTTGTTTTCTAGGTTATTTTCTAAGTTATTTTATCTATTCTAGGCTATTTTCTAGGTTATTTTCTAAGTTATTTTATCTATTCTAGGCTATTTTCTAGGTTATTTTCTGTTATTTATCTATTTTCTCGGTTATTTGCTCTGTTATTTTCTAGGCTATTTTCTCTGTTTTCTCTGTTATTTTCTGTATTTTCTCAATATTCTGTGTCTGAATCTTTCTTTCCCACATGAGTATTTTGTGTTTTGTTAAACAATTAAAGGTTGTTATTTTTGTAAATTGCAAAGGTGTCTGTGTGTGTGCTGTGTGTGTGTCAGTGTGTGTGTGTGTGTCAGTGTGTGTGTGTGTGTCAGTGTGTCAGTGTGTCAGTGTGTGTGTGTGTGTGTGTGTGTGTCAGTGTGTGTGTGTGTGTGTCAGTGTGTCAGTGTGTGTGTGTGTGTGTGTGTCAGTGTGTGTGTGTGTGTGTGTGTGTGTCAGTGTGTGCTGTGTGTGTGTGTCAGTGTGTGTGTGTGTGTCAGTGTGTCAGTGTGTCAGTGTGTGTCTCAGTGTGTGTCAGTGTGTCTCAGTGTGTGTAGTGTGTCTCAGTGTGTGTCAGTGTGTCTCAGTGTGTGTGTCAGTGTGTCTCAGTGTGTGTCAGTGTGTGTCAGTGTGTCTCAGTGTGTCTCAGTGTGTCTCAGTGTATCTCAGTGTGTCTCAGTGTGTCTCAGTGTATCTCAGTGTGTCTCAGTGTATCTCAGTGTATGTCAGTGTATTTCAGTGTGTCTCAGTGTGTCTCAGTGTATCTCAGTGTATGTCAGTGTGTCTCAGTGTGTCTCAGTGTATCTCAGTGTGTCTCATTGTATCTCAGTGTATCTCAGTGTGTCTCAGTGTGTCTCAGTGTATCTCAGTGTGTCTCATTGTATCTCAGTGTATCTCAGTGTATTTCAGTGTGTCTCAGTGTATCTCAGTGTATGTCAGTGTGTCTCAGTGTGTATCTCAGTGTGTCTCAGTGTATCTCAGTGTGTCTCAGTGTATCTCAGTGTGTCTCAGTGTGTCTCAGTGTATCTCAGTGTGTCTCAGTGTGTCTCACTGTATGTCAGTGTGTCTCAGTGTATGTCTCAGTGTATCTCAGTGTGTGTCAGTGTGTCTCAGTGTGTCTCAGTGTGTCTCAGTGTGTCTCAGTGTGTCTCAGTGTGTCTCAGTGTGTCTCAGTGTATCTCAGTGTGTCTCAGTGTATCTCAGTGTGTCTCAGTGTGTCTCAGTGTATCTCAGTGTATCTCAGTGTATCTCAGTGTGTCTCAGTGTGTCTCAGTGTATCTCAGTGTGTCTCAGTGTATCTCAGTGTATCTCAGTGTATCTCAGTGTGTCTCAGTGTGTCTCAGTGTATCTCAGTGTATCTCAGTGTGTCAGTGTGTCTCAGTGTGTATCTCAGTGTGTCTCAGTGTATCTCAGTGTATCTCAGTGTGTCTCAGTGTGTCTCAGTGTATGTCAGTGTGTCTCAGTGTGTCTCAGTGTGTCTCAGTGTATCTCAGTGTGTCTCAGTGTGTGTCTCAGTGTGTCTCAGTGTGTGTCTCAGTGTGTTTCAGTGTGTGTCTCAGTGTGTATCTCAGTGTGTCTCAGTGTATCTCAGTGTATCTCAGTGTGTCTCAGTGTGTCTCAGTGTATCTCAGTGTGTCTCAGTGTATGTCAGTGTGTCTCAGTGTATGTCAGTGTGTCTCAGTGTGTCTCAGTGTATCTCAGTGTATGTCAGTGTGTCTCAGTGTGTGTTTGTAGTATTTCATTATTGACAGGCAGTTGCCAGGATGTTAATCTGAGAAATCAGTAACAATTACTTATCTGTTCAACAATATTAGAGAGAGAGAGAGAGAGAGAGAGAGAGAGAGAGAGAGAGAGAGAGAGAGAGAGAGAGAGAGAGAGAGAGAGAGAGAGAGAAATACCAGTAATCTAATGTCTCCTGTCCTGCTCTCTATAATCCTCTCTCTTATCTGATCTCACTCTTCTTTATAATCCTCACAGAGCTCCTGAGGGATCAGGAGGATAATCACAGTTTAACAAGAAGCCGTCTGGACTGAGAGAAACCTTTACTTTTACTGATGTTCATAATGTTAACCATGTTTATATTGTACTGTACTGTACTGTGTAACCCAGCACACACACACACACACCCACACACTGAGTGACCAGCACACACACACACACCCACACACACTGAGTGACCAGCACACACACACACACACCACACACACTGAGTGACCAGCACACACACACACACACACACCACACACACTGAGTGACCAGCACACACACACACACACACACACACACCCACACACTGAGTGACCAGCACACACACACACACCCACACACTGAGTGACCAGCACACACACACACACACACACACACTGAGTGACCAGCACACACACACACACACACACACTGAGTGACCAGCACACACACACACACACCACACACACTGAGTGACCAGCACACACACACAC
>JAGXEW010000064.1:1213219-1233933 GCA_030684275.1 Acipenser oxyrinchus oxyrinchus
AGGAGGTTAAGTGACTTGCTCAGGGTCACACCATGAGTCAGTGGCTAAGGTGGGATTTCTGGTTATAAACCCATTTCTTTAACCTCTGGACCACACAGCCTCCTATATAAATATTCTGTTTAATCGTGAAATATTTTGCTATTTTTAGACCGAAATGCTGTGAAGCAATTTTTACAGTGAAAAAATACAGCCCTTTAAATAATATGAAAACCTGGCTTGGTGGCTCAGTGGTTAGAGACAGGGGCTTGTTACTGGGAGGTTCTCTCAGCCACTGACTCACTGTGATGACCCTGAGCAAGTCACTTTACCTCCTTGTTCTCCGTCCTTCAGATGAGATGTTAAACAAACAAGGTCCTATTGTAAGTGACTCTGCAGCGGCAGTTGTGATGCATAGTTCACTTCCTAGTCTCTGAAAGTCGCTTTAGATAAAAGCATTTGCTAAATGACTAATTAATAATAATTACAAATTGCAATACACATTGCATATACACTCCCTGACGCACTGATGGTCAGACACAGGTAGGTATAGCTGTGCTTCAGTGTGATGTTGCCAAGAGTGAAGCAGTACCTGTTTCTATGAGATCTGGCTTTCTCCTGGAAGACCATAACTCTGGTCTTGTCCATGTTTACTGCTAGTGCCCATTTCTGCCCGTACTGCTCTAGCAGGGACAGGCTCTGCTGCAGCCCCAGCTCTGTGGGCGACAGCAGGTCATCTGCGTAGAGCAGGAATTGAGTTAGATTAGGATCTTTTACCCGGGTGATCTCCAGCACCTCCGCCTTGGTGATCGCTCCGCTGTTGTCCACGTCGAAGAGCGAGAACGCCCACTCCAGTTTCAGCGAGGTCAGCCCGGAGGAGGTGAGGTGCAGGGCGATGATGTACTCGCGGAAGTCCAGCGTGCCATCGCCGTTCACATCGAAGGAGCGGAAGACGTGGCTCGCGTGAGGCCTGCGCTGTCGCTGCCCGGGAACAGACGCTGGTAGATGCGCCGAACTCGGTCTGCGAGACTCGCCGGTTGGGCACTCCGCCGAACGCCCAACCAGCGCGACAGCTCCGCCTCAGAGAAGCTGCTCGTTGCTGCAGGTCGTCCAGCATCTCCTGCGAGATCGCGCCGCTCTTTGCATTTCCCATCCTGGGGAGAGCTAGGTTAGTATAGATTAGTATAAATTAATATAATTTAGTATCAATTGGTATAGTTTAGGTGAATCACTAAATTAGTATAAATTTAAATGATTTAAATCCTCTCTCTCTTCTCTCTCGCTCTCTCACTCTCTCATCTCTCTCTTGCTCTGTCTCTCTATCTCTCTCTCTCTATTTCTCTTTTTCTTTCTATCTCCTCTCTCCGTTCTCTCGATGTGTAAGCTGGCTGCTCAGGGAAGCCTCTTTTTAAAGATTTCAACGAGGATTAAACTAACGGATTAGTTTACGGGCTTTCGAGAGACTTTGAGACAGGTGTCCCCTCCTCCTCCCTCCCCCCTCTGATAAAAAAAAAATCATCATCTTCAATCAGCTTTCTGCTGCTGTGCTGCTGGCTTGTGGAGCTCTGTTCCAGGTGACATCATCAGAGGTTGAAACAGTGGATTCTTTTAAATCCTCAATTAAAAACATACCTTTTTGTGTGCTTTTATATAATTGGTTGTAGCTGCATCACCTATAATTTTAAGAGACATAATTTAAAAAAAAAACATATATATGTTTTTAAAATGGAATCCATTTTGCCATGTATTGGAACTAAATTTCCTGTGCCATTAGAGGAAAAACATACTCATAGAAGGATATTACCACCTCCATGCTTGACAGTAGGTATGGTGTTCTTTTCTTTGTAGGCCTCACCAGACTTTCTCCAAACGTAACAACTATCAGCGTAACCAAATAGCTCGATTTTTGTTTCATCACCCTTTGACCAGAACTCATATCCTTCATTCAAATGCCGTTTTGCAAACTTTAAGCGATTGTCCTTGTGACGTTTTCCTAAGAGTGTCTTTTTCCTTGGCCTGCGAACATTGAGACCTTCACCTTGCAATACTCAACCTATGGCTGAAATGGAAACCTCAGTCCCACTTGCAGCCAATTCACTTTGAATATCTTTGGCAGTCAATCTCGGATTGTTATTAACCTTCCTCACAATTCTTCTGCTTGTTCTTGGTGAAAGAACCTTCTTTCTTCCAGACCGAGGGAGCTGTGACAGTACCATGAGTCTTGTACTTCTTGATAGTAGAAACAATTGTTGAAACTGGGATATTCAAATGCTTGGAAATCTTCTTGTATCATTCTCCAGCTTTATGACAATAAATAATTTTGTGTCTAAGGTCTTCAGATAGCTCTTTACTTTTTCCCATATTGACTTATTGGTGATGACAGCAATCATCCTATGCCAAACCCTTTTATACTCTCTAAGAATGTTCATCTACAATCCAGCATTTTCTAGAATTCTCTAGAATTAGGTTCTGCATTATCACATTGAAATTTATAGCACCTTTTAGACAATAAAGGGTATGAATACTTTTGAATCAGCATTGTTGGAATTTTGCAAATAATTTGCTGAAATAAATAAATTGTAGACATCTGTTTCTTGTACTATTGTTTATTTAGCAGACGCCTTTATCCAAGGCGACTTACAGAGACTAGGGTGTGTGAACTATGCGTCAGCTGCAGAGTCACTTACAATTACATCTCACCCGAAAGACGGAGCACAAGGAGGTGAAGTGACTTGCTCAAGGTCACAAAGTGAGTGAGCCAGGATTTGAACCCGGGGCCTCCTGGTTATAAGCCCTTTTCTTTAACCACTGGACCACATAGCCTCCTAACTTTTCCTCATTCACAAAAGCAAAACTTTTGCTACAAAATATTTTTTTCTAAAATTCTTTGTTTTCTAGAAATCTCTAAGAATTATAAATTTCCATTGGGGTATGTAAACTTTTGACTACAACTGTGTAAGCTTTTACAGGACTTTTTTGCTGATTCAGAATGGAATTTCCTCTGTTCTATGTATTGCATTTAAATTGCATAGTGTTTATTTTAAATTGATCAAAATGACTGCGGCACTTAAACGAGGGCAGCCTTTATTAATAATACTATGCTTTACAAACACTGCAATATTTTATTAAATGATTTAAGACATTTTAGAAACGGCGCATTTAGAGTCTCCGATCTGCAGCACTATACTCGTGTGTTTTTGGAGCTTGAATACAGTACATTTACTGACAGTTAACGAGAGCCTATTAGGTGGGAGTTGGGAGGTCAGGGGAGTACTGCACCAGCGAATCAGGAATGTGTGTTGGTTGCTATGGGGCGGGACAAGAAGAGGAGAGAGAATGGTAGTTGAGTGTGATGCAGTTGTTTTTCTTAACGAAAAATATTACCTCTGAATATCGGTTTGATTTCTGTTAAAACTAAAATATATCCTACTCGATTTTTTTTTCTCACTGTAATTTACCTGCCTGTAATAGATAGTAAGCAAGTTTTTATATATATATATATTGCATGATATAATAAAAATATAAATTTATATAAAGTAATGTTTATTAGAATTAATACAGATTCTAAGATAGAAGTAAAAATGATGTCACGATATATAGAACAGCATTACATCATGTAAGAATAAATCATAGATTTGAATGTAAACAATAACAAGTAGTTGTCATGCCGTCAAAACCTATAAATACCTCCAATGTCTTGATTCAAACACAGGCTCCTTTGAGAAAGATATGTGCAACATATCAAACGTTAAGCAGCTGGCTCTTTGAGCTAAATATATATATATATATATATATATATATATATATATATATATATATATATATATATAATTGTACAGGAATGAGTAAAATTCCAATTGAATAACAAACAAAACAACTAAACCCCCTACAAGAAGACATCCAAGTACAAGGTTGTCCTGGAAGAAAACTTGCTTCCTTCTGCTCTGACAATGTTCCCCAACTCTGAGGATTGGTTTTTCCAGCAGGACAATGCTCCATGCCACACAGCTAGGTCAATCAAGGTGTGGATGGAGGACCACCAGATCAAGACCCTATCATGGCCAGCCCAATCTCCAGACCTGAACCCCATTGAAAACCTCTGGAATGTGATCAAGAGGAAGATGGATGGTCACAAGCCATCAAACAAAGCCGAGCTGCTTGAATTTTTGCGCCAGGAGTGGCATAAAGTCACCCAACATCAATGTGAAAGACTGGTGGAGAGCATGCCAAGACGCATGAAAGCTGTGCTTGAAAATCAGGGTTATTGCACCAAATATTGATTTCTGAACTCTTCCTAAGTTAAAACATTAGTATTGTGTTGTTTAAAATGAATATGAACTTATTTTCTTTGCATTATTCGAGGTCTGACAACACTGCATCTTTTTGTTATTTTGACCAGTTGACATTTTCTGCAAATAAATGCTCTAAATGACAATATTTTTATTTGGAATTTGGGAGAAATGTTGTCAGTAGTTTATAGAATAAAACAAAATGTTAATTTTACCCAAACACATACCTATAAATAGTAAAACCAGAGAAACGGATAATTTTGCAGTGGTCTCTTAATTTTTTCCAGAGCTGTATATATAAATGAACATAATTTAGATATTTTATTTAACATCATGTAATCAAAAGAAACTGTAAAATGATATTGCAAAAAGTCTTCCGAAAGCCATAATATCAGTACAACAGAAATGTCACATTTTCAATTTTTGTCAGTCTTTCAAGTATCTGGAAAACTACAAAGAGGTATGTAGTTCAATATGTAACGTTACATTATTCAGCAGGTTTCATTCCACTATGAACCTAAATGAGTTAATTCTATAGGGTGATGCAACACTTTTGCCCAGAGCTGTATTGTATAAAATTCATATATAAAGTTTTTTATTTCTTATCTTAAATTCAACAAAGCCAAGGGGGGAAGAGGGTGGCTGCTGTGGCAGTGGAAGGGTTAACTCCGTCAGTCTGCAGCCCTGATTAGCTCTAGTCCTGACCTTTCGAACACGGAGGTCAAAAACCCCCTCTCCTTCTAATCCTCATGTCACTGAGAGTCTGTGATTACACACTGACAGCAGCGCAGGTAATCTGAGAGAGGAGAGGCTCAGAGAGGAGGAACACAGATTAGTGTAGAATCCCCGGTGAGGAGGATTCGTACACATGTCACACTCCACACAGTTCAACATATGGCCACGCGTTGCAGCATCACCCTCTATATGGAATGAACTCATTTAGCTTCATGAAGTGGAATGAAACCTGCTAATAATGTTACGTTAATGTATTGAATTACACACCTCTTTGTAGTTTTCAATATACAGTAATCCATCGCATATCCGAATGCAGTGGGACCAGAGTAAGGGGAGATATGTAAAATGGCAGATAAATGAATCCCACTTTAAATACCATTATACACAGCTGTAACAATTACTATATTCACACAATTACAGTTTTGAGATTCAGCTTTTATTCGGGAGCTCCCTAAATCCTTTGTTTAGAAAGATACATTGCATTAAAATGAGGGTCTAGTGCTGTATATTATAAAGACATTGCAGAGGGCGAATCGCATCAATATCAGGGTCTAGTGCTGTATATTATAAAGACATTTCAGAGGGCTGGATCGCATCAATATCAGGGTCTAGTGCTGTATATTATAAAGACATTTCAGAGGGCTGGATCGCATCAATATCAGGGTCTAGTGCTATATATTATAAAGACATTTCAGAGGGCTGGATCGCATCAATATCAGGGTCTAGTGCTATATATTATAAAGACATTTCAGAGGGCGGGATCGCATCAATATCAGGGTCTAGTGCTGTATATTATAAAGACATTTCAGAGGGCTGGATCGCATTAATATGAGGGTCTAGTGCTGTATATTATAAAGACATTTCAGAGGGCTAGATCGCATCAATATCAGGGTCTAGTGCTATATATAATAAAGACATTTCAGAGGGCTGGATCGCATCAATATCAGGGTCTAGTGCTATATATTATAAAGACATTTCAGAGGGCTGGATCGCATCAATATCAGGGTCTAGCGCTGTATATTATAAAGACATTTCAGAGGGCTGGATCGCATCAATATCAGGGTCTAGTGCTATATATTATAAAGTCATTTCAGAGGGCTGGATCGCATCAATATCAGGGTCTAGCGCTGTATATTATAAAGACATTTCAGAGGGCTGGATCGCATCAATATCAGGGTCTAGTGCTATATATTATAAAGTCATTTCAGAGGGCTGGATCGCATCAATATCAGGGTCTAGCGCTGTATATTATAAAGACATTTCAGAGGGCTGGATCGCATCAATATCAGGGTCTAGTGCTATATATTATAAAGACATTTCAGAGGGCTGTATCACATTAATATCAGGGTTTGCTATATATTATACAGCCCTCTGAAATGTCTATAATATATAACAGACCCTGATATTAATGCGATACAGCCCTCTGAAATGTCTTTATAATACATGTTTAAGTTTGTCCTGTCTCAGTTATAATTAGATGTTCTGGTTTATTGCAGTGACAGATTGAAGGCTGACATTAAATCTCATTAGAGGGGGATTTTGTCTCTGGGACGTAAACACCATTCAGTTAGATTAAAAGCACTTGCTATAAATACCTATTCCTCTATATATAGACCTGAGTGCATTCCAGATGGCTGTATCACATCAATATCAGGGTCTAGTGCTATATATTATAAAGACATTAAAGAGGGCTGGATCGCATCAATATCAGGGCCTAGCGCTGTATATTATAAAGACATTTCAGAGGGCTGGATCACATCAATATCAGGGTCTAGTGCTATAAATTATAAAGACATTTCAGAGGGCTGTATTGAATTAATAACAGGGTCTGCTATATATTATAAAGTCATTTCAGAGGGCTTTATCGCATCAATATCAAGGTCTTGTGTTGTATATTTTATAAAGACATTTCAGAGGGATTTCTAAAATGTCTTGGATAAATTAAACTTTGTGATTGGCTGAACAAGATCACATGACTGTGCAATAAGAATTGTTTAATGCACGGTTAGGGCAAATCACCTCAAAGTTAAAAAAATAAATAAATAATTCTCGCTGCCATACCGCCAAATAAAGACTTGTGGCCCAGATAGATATTAATCGATGTAGCTCACCGTGACAGCTATGAAAGCATGTCGACACAACTGAGTGACTGTTTTGTGGAGATCCGGGAAGCTAGGCCCCAAGATGGGCCCCGGCGACTGCGGGAGGGGAAACGAAGCGAGTGTGAGTGACGGGTTGAAGGGGCTGGCTGAAGTACAGTAAAAGCAGGCCGCTATGACGGGCATTGCCATGATGGGGCATCGCCAAGGAGGCGCACCAGGCCAAATTCAAGATGCAAATTCAAGACCCAGACAAGCTGGACAGCTATGATGGACCGTCGCTTTGGGAGGGTAGAGCCTGCTGTCGGCCTGCGCCAACGCCTGGCCACACGAACCAGAGCCCCCGTCCCCGTCCCCATACTTACAACCATCCATCTGGTGCACACAGAGCTGGGGCCCGACCGCCAAGCTGGGAGAGGGTGGCCCCACTCTCTCCTGAAGCTGCTGACAGCAATCCACACAGACCGGCCGTGGTAGTTGGGAGAACCACTGCAGGGGACTGAGGGAGTCCCCTGCACCGCCCTTGTGGACACCGGCTGTCCACACCGATGTGCTCGCAACGGGGTCCGGCTGGATCCCCACAAAACAGTCACTCAATTGTGTCAAAAATAGGAGGAGTGGCAAACACTGTTGCAGCAGCAAAGGTCATTCAAAATGATCTAGACAGCATTCAGAACTGGGCAGACACATGGCAAATGACATTTAATAAAGAAAAGTGTAAAGTATTGCATGCAGGCAATAAAAATGTGCATTATAAATATCATATGGGAGATACTGAAATTGAAGAAGGGAACTAGGAGTTTATGTTGACTCAGAAATGTCTTCATCTAGACAATGTGGGGAAGCTATAAAAAAGGCCAACAAGATGCTTGGATATATTGTGAGAAGTGTTGAATTTAAATCAAGGGAAGTAATGTTAAAACTTTACAATGCATTAGTAAGACCTCACCTAGAATATTGTGTTCAGTTCTGGTCACCTCGTTACAAAAAGGATATTGCTGCTCTAGAAAGAGTGCAAAGAAGAGCGACCAGAATTATCCCGGATTTAAAAGGCATGTCATATGCAGACAGGCTAAAAGAATTGAATCTATTCAGTCTTGAACAAAGAAGACTACGCGGCCATCTGATTCAAACATTCAAAATCCTAAAAAGTATAGACAATGTCGACCCAGGGACTTTTTCAACCTGAAAAGAAACAAGGACCAGGGTCACAAATGGAGATTAGATAAAGGGGCATTCATAACAGAAAATAGGAGGCACTTTTTACACAGAGAATTGTGAGGGTCTGGAACCAACTCCCCAGTAATGCTGTTGAAGCTGACACCTTGGGATCCTTCAAGAAGCTGCTTGATGAGATTCTGGGACCAATAAGCTACTAACAACCAAATGAGCAAGATGGGCTGAATGGCCTCCTCTCGTTTGGAAACTTTCTTATGTTCTTATGCTCTTATGGGCTGGATTAAATCGAGCTCACATATTTTGTAGCTCTACATTCCTTAATGAAAACTGGTGGCTTTCCGCTCACTGTAAAATACAGATATTCTGTCTGGATACACATGGCTTGTTAAACTTAACAAATAAGAAAACTGTAGACTTAAGAATTTAAAAACTCCATGAAGTATTGATTAGCCTATGTGTTTGCATTAATAGGGACGCTGTTTAAATTGCAAACCGCGATGAATTGCAAACCGCGATGAACTAGTCAGTCAGGGAGTTGCTTTTTCTGTGAGTAATTCTTTAGTGAATGAAAGATTGAAGTCAATTCACAGTTTTCTGAATCATTAACTGCCAGAGAACTCCATCTCGATCCTTGTCGCCATGAAAGGGTATTCCTTGTCTGCCAAGGAATCTGATTGATCCAAATAGCATACGCAGAGCTGCTTTTGCCATCGCCTGCTGTTGTACAACCCCTTCAGATAGACGTGCACTAATCGGTGTGAGACCCAGTCCAGCGATCTTTTTACTGCTTCTGTGTGAAATTTTGATCTCTCATGTTCGCTGAACTTTTCACTTGCTTTTGCCAGTTTATAAATCCATCCTTCACAAAGTTAGCTCACGCCGCACCCTTCACCGATCAGCTTTTCTTTGGGTTGCTTGCATGCATACAAAGCATAGCAGATTCCTTAACATAATGCAACCAAGACCACTTTTCAAACCAAGCTGATTTACAGCATCGAAAGTGACTTTTTCATTTCCAAAGCAGCTAGTAGGAAATCTGTAGTCCTTTGGTTGAAAAGCTTCATACAAAGGTTCAGTGGACACAGCTGGGGGTGTAGTTGCGGCAGTTAGAGTAGGTACCGGTACTGGTGGAGCTGCAACCTTGGTTATTATATTTGGCAATGCATTTTCATATGGGTGCTATGTGTAAAAAAGGGTTAATATTGTAACTTGTCTTTTTTCTAGGTTTAACTTAAGTCTTGTATTTTTCCCGGAGATTTATAAATGTTGTGAAAATAAATAAATATTTTTAAAAATGTGTACATTCAGATATCATTTATAAATCTAAGTACAAGAATTAACATTTAGCTAAATATTGAACTAAATCTTAAATCTCTTAACTAGATTTAACATTTAGCTAAATATTTAACTAAATCTTAAATTTCTTAACAAGATTTAACATTTAGCTAAATAATACTGACATTTGTATATTTCCCTATTAGCATTACAAGGGCCAATCAAATCGCGTGAAAGCATAAAGTGGGCGGAGCTCATTTGCATACAATATTCAATATGCAATATAGTCTTGGTAGACCTGCTTTGGCAGATGTGGTGGTGTGACAGAAACAGAATGATTCTTGGTGGTAAATCTCCCTCCCCACCTGTGAGGGTGCTAAGTAAAGGGAACAGAGTACCCTGGACTGGATGGCTTGACAATTCATTTCCAGGGTTAAAAGGAAGTCGGTCATCTAGAAAGGGGGCGGAGCTCCGGTACACAAATCATCGACCCGGAAGGGAAATGATGTGGCAGCCGCAGATTGGAGTAGAGGTTGCAATCGTTAACCAAGGGGTCATGAGTGACGGTACAAACAGTGGACGGAGCAACGTGATCTGCTCCTTCGTTTATGGTTAAGAAATGACCCGGAAGGACCAGTATTTGTGAAACGTATCATGAGTGTTTTGTTTGTTTGTCTCTAATTGTTACTTCTTTGTTATTAGTAGCCGGCTAACACGTTCCTGAGCTGTCGCCAGAGGCCAGCACTAATCCGGACATCACTGCACCTATAGCACAATATCTTGTCTTTGCACCACGAGCACTTCAGCACCCACCCAGGACTGGTGACTGTGTTTGTATTTTGTGGATGTAATAACTGTGTTTATTATTTGGGACTGCAAACCTGTTTTATAGAACGGTGCCGCACGCATTGCTGTGTGTTGCCTGCGATTATTGTTCACTGACACCAGACCTGGATTACAAATTAAATATTTTTCTGATTGGAGTGTCAGTGTTCTGTCTCTTCCTTGCACACGGCATCACTCTGTGGCGGAGTGTCCCGCCCTATATATATTTGTGCACTGTTTTATTATTATTTGTATTATTGTTTGCGGCGCGGATAAAAGCGCCGCGTATTTTTATTGTTTTATAGTTTAAAAACCTCGTGAGGATGCGTGACTGATCAGCTACTGATTATTTAACTAGCTGACAGTCACACATCCTTATTAAACTCATGCAGACGGTGACCATCTCCCGAGTTAATTCATTGATTAATTGTTGCTAATCGGGAGATGGTCACTGTATATAAACCTGCAGCTCTCTACCCCAGCGGAGAGTGTACAGAGGAGAGTACGGAAGAGCAAGCAAGGAGAGCAAAAAAACAACTGTTAAAAACAACTGCTAAGCGTGCTGGTTTACACCTGAATGAGACTTATTTGTTTATTTGCTTGGTCAACGCGCCTTTTTGTTTTGTATTTGTTTAAATCTTTTTTGTTTTATTATTTAATAGTTTCACCCGCTACTTCCTGATTCTGTGTTTCTGGTCTGACGTCATCACTGAAGCCATCCTGTTCACACACTCCTGCACCTGTACCCTGCGAACCCTGGTGTCAGAACATGGGATTATGGATCGCACTGCATTAGCGGACCCGCTGGAGGCGCTGGACAGCAGACTGGAGGCCGAAGAGAGAAGGAGAAGGAGCGATACACTATGCTCATTGAGAGGGTAGGGCTGGCAATAACGCCACACCCTGCAACAGCACCCGTGATGACGGCCCCAAAGGCATGGGCATTGAAGATGACAGCAAAGGATGATCCGGATAGCCACCTTGAGCAGCTGGCTACCACCGCCATGGCCGCAGGAGTTCGGTGCGAGCCAGCTGGGACCTTGTCTGATCGGGGAGGCTCAGACAGCATACCAGGTGATTACTGACGCTGAAGCTAGCGATTACGTCCTGGTAAAGCTGGCAATCCTCTGTCACCTCAATATAACATCAGAAAATCACAGAGTACAGTTCAGGGAGTACCAGATGTCCCTGGATGCACGCCCCAGGGTGGTCGCGCAAAGGTTATGTGACCACATGGTACACTGGCTGACCCCCACCAAGAAAACCAATCTGCAGATGGGGGAGGCGATAGCGGTGGAGCAGTTTTGCCATGTGGTCGGCGCCGAAACTCAAGCCACAACCCCGACACCCTGGAAGAAGCCGTGAAACTTACAGAGGACTTTGAAGACTCCCTGGTCTCCGCCCGGACAGGCCTGCTCACGGCTCCTGCACACCCCTCCTCTCTCTCTCACCACCACCACCAGTTCCAACATTGGCACCGGGATCGAGACCTCCAAGGCCGCCGACCCCAATGGGCCCCCTTGCCTCCCCTTCATGGAGACCAAAGTTGGCCTCCAGCTGGGGTAGAGGTGCTGCCCCTGCCCCGTTGCCATACCAGCAACGGGACAGATACTTAACCACTGTTCCCTCTGTACCCCTATGAAAAAGATGTGCCAAGGGGTACAATAATCCAATGTCCAGACAATGGTTTCTCTCCAAAAACAGTCTGTGTTTAATAATTTAATACACAAAACAAAAGTAAATAAATGCAAAAATAAAGGAGGTCACCCCTATACCAGCAATGGTATAGGGGAAGCAAAACACAGCAGGTTGCAGTCCCAAATAATAATAAACAATAACACTCCCGCACCACAATCCTCCGTGCACGAAACTGTGCTCTTGTGAGGAGTGTCCTTTTTCCCGGTGGTGCTTGGCTGTGCTGTTCGGTGCTTTCAGTGAAGAGCGGTGAAGTACTGGCTCCATGGCTGCAGCTCCATTCTTCATCCTACTCCTCTGCAACAACAGAAAGAAAAACAAACAAATGCAGACTTCGGCTGCATCATCAACATTCGGCGCAGGGGCCGTACCTGCGTAGCTGCGTGCCCTTTGTACGACCCAACTCCTCCCTGCAATCAGCTCAGCGCCGGTGTAACCAATCGCTGCTTGGCCCGCAGCTGATCGCCGATCGCTTCATGTACTGACAGCTACGTGCCCCCACCAAGATGTCCGACTTCCTGTTTCCGCCCACCGTCAAGTCGGCCCGTCTATGGGGAAGCGTACCACCAACCTTACACAGCGTCCTTTCTGATCGGGAGGAGATTTGCAACATTGATTCTTTCTCGATTTATCACGCCCCTACTTGTTTCAGGGGCAACCAACCGGGACACCTGGCCAGGTCATGCCCCGCTGCCATGGAGTGTGACGTGGTCTTGTGTAATTGGGCACCTGAAATAGGTAAGTGAGAGGAAAATGGTTGGGAGGGGCCTTGTATGATTGATGTGGTTTTAGGCAATGTGAAAACCCACGCATTAGTGGACACAGGATGTGAGCAGACCTTGATTCGGACAGCTCTCTTGGGCGGTGTATTGTGGCGGCCACGAGGTCAGGAGGCCATCTCCTGTATCCATGGAAACACGGCGGCATACCCCACACTGAAAGTGTACTTACCGGTAGGATGGATTATTATTTATTTATTAGCAGATAAAATGTCACCTGGTAGTAGGGGTGGCGGAAAGGCTACCACACCGGTTATTCCGGCTGAGACTGGCCAAAATTAGCGAAATTAATGGCAGTCTCAGCCTCACACGTAAACGTGGCAGAAAAAGGAAAAAGGGAACTGATTGGTGATGTTTTCCTTTTCAAGCTGAAATATTTTCTCCTGTCTTCCATCCTAGAAAACAAATAAAGAGAGAAGGACCGAAAAATGGGAGGGAGCATCAATTAGACAAGGCTGGGGTCTGGTGGGAGAACGCTCAGATGGTAACAAACACCAGCCAATGGGGGTCAGAACGCAGTGTGACCGAGAGGGCGAGGTTACTGGGCCATCCAGGGCAGATGCTACTCCAGCCCCTCTCAATATACCGACATGTGGTACTCAAGCGTGGACATAGTGTGGGGCCAACATAATGACCCGTCACTAGTGCACGCTTGGGGGCAGGTCCGCCTATTCAAGGTAAGGATGTTGATGGCGCTGGGGCGCTAGTATTTCTGCACTTCAGTATCAAGGGCAATTACTGTGTAGGGTAAACCTAGCCACGGGCACAGGACAGCCTGCAACACAATTATTGGTTCGCCCGCCTTGTCGACTGGAGGTCATGAGGCTGGCGCATGATATCCCTTTGCGGAGCACCTCGAGCTGACAAGACAAGGGAGCGGATATTGGTTCGATTTTATTGGGTAGGACTTCATAAAGATGTGTTTAAATATGTAGTCACATGCCCAGACTGCCAGCGAGTAGCGCGGGTCGAAAGTGCCCCGCCCCTTTGGTCATAATGTACGTGTTCTGATGGGGTCAATAACTGGAAGTGCTTCTGGATCCAATTGTCCATCTAAGTCCAGGGCTGGATGTGAACTATGCACTTCAAAGACTGGTAAATTGGGTAAAGTAGACATATTCTCTCTCTTTTTTTAAATTAATTTATTTATGTGTTTTGTTTTGTTTTTTTGCTGCAGTCAGGACGCACTGTATACTGTGATCAATGATCACACACGTCTGTTGCTAGGAGATTCGTTGTTAACCAAACGCTCAAAACAGCAGTTCAAAGCAGTGACGTAAAGCAAAATAAAAAACAATGGAGGCCTACTGTATTTTCGTGGAGCGCCGATCCTCGGTCTTGGGTGAGTTTCCAGGATGGATGGAGCTGCAGAGGCAGTTCAGTCAGTCGTCTGTCTGGATTTCTTCCTCCTTTTTTTGGTTTTGGTTTTTGAAGTACTGAAAACTCGTCTTGTTTGTGTTGTGTTGTTTCTTTGTTTTTGTTTTTTCAGTGGAGCAAATTTTGATTTTGTTTTGTCGTTTTTAAAATTGTATTTTTATTTTATTTTTGTATTATTGGTCCGTTGTTTCCTCGTCGCCAGTGTGGTGTCTTGCTGTGTATGCACAGAGAATGAGACAGACACCATGCTAGGTTGAACTGTATACAGGTTTATAAGAACATAAGAAGAAAGTTTACAAACGAGAGGAGGCCATTCAGCCCATCTTGCTCGTTTGGTTGTTAGTAGCTTATTGATCCCAGAATCTCATCAAGCAGCTTCTTGAAGGAACCAAGGGTGTCAGTTGAAGGATCCCAGGGTGTCAGTTGAAGGATCCCAGGGTGTCAGTTGAAGGATCCCAGGGTGTCAGTTGAAGGATCCCAGGGTGTCAGTTGAAGGATCCCAGGGTGTCAGTTGAAGGATCCCAGGGTGTCAGTTGAAGGATCCCAGGGTGTCAGTACAGTACAAGTACAAATGCAGCCATGCTGCTGCTTCGGTATCAGTGTGTAGAATGACCCCTTGAGCGGGAGGGAGGGTTATACTTCCGTACAGCTACATGCAACATATGGAGCTGGACTCCGGAGTGGACATGTCAGCACTACAGTCAGGAGGGGTTCAATTCATTCTCCTGGTTTGTATAAAGGATTCGGAGCGGTGCTTTTTGTATATCTAAATGAAATGGAGGTTTTTCCATTGCTTCTGGAAGCTAATGCAGCGCTCATGAGCAACCGAAACAGAGAAAGAATTTACCATTCCAGAGTCAACCTTCCTGATCTACCAGACGAGGACGTAAGGATTAGGTTCAGACTAGACAAGGCTGCGATTGTGGATCTTTGTGAGGCGATTAAGGATGATTTAGGGTGTCCATCAGAAAGGAAGAGAGCCCGACATGTCCATTCTTAAAGTGGTATCAGCTTTGGGTTTCTATGGCTCTGGGTCGTTTCAGCGTCCTGGGGTAGATAGGGTGGGGATAAGTCAAGCCTCCATGTCCCGTGCTATTAATGAAGTAACTACTGCATTGGTGAAGAGGGCACAGGATTATAATGTGTTCCCTCACAACCAAAGGGAGTTAGATAAGGTTAAAACATATATATATATATATATATATATATATATATATATATATATATATATATATATATATATATATATATATATATATATATATATCTTGCCATGATTCATATATACTGCAAAATTCCAGTTTTAGTCGCCAAGGAGACCAGAAGGAATATTAATTTGTAAATAATATATAGCCAGATAATAGATTGGAGTTACTCCCTTGTATTAGCGATCAAATATATTGATTATTTAAAAAAAAAAAACTGTTATCTGGCTATATATTATTTACCAATTAACATCCCTTCTGGTCTCCTTGGTGACTTAATTGCTGAGCCTTTTTAACCTGTTTGCAAATATCATAAAAGCATATTTGAACATCTGATGCTTTTCTTTTGGCAGAGCCCTTACAGAAGTGGCTATGCTATCCCATATTTTCTTCTTCTCTTTGGGTCCCGTCTGTCTGTTTAAACAGTGTGGTTTGATTTTGCAGGATCAGCTCTATTGTTTTATCATTTTCTAAAATGTGGTCGCTTCCTTCTCCTTTGACAACTTTGGGCTGACATTTGGGGTATTACAAGCTGATTCGAACCAGTTCGAATGTTTGAGAATCGAGCCCACGGACTATGAAAGATACGAGGAATACGTGCTGAGTCTCCTGGCTGTGTTCCAAGGCAGGCTTCTGGACTTCATTCCAAAGAAAATGACATCAAATGATTTGCAATACCCTTTTCTGTAACCGTTAAAGGCTTGTGAAAAGCTTCAGCTTAAATGAATTGAACTGCAGTGCTCTATGGAGCTAAAGGACACATTTAATAGCGTTGCCCTGCTGGATTTTTAGGCTAGTTTTAGATGCCCGCTTTCCTAATCTGAAACAACATACACAGAAAATGTTCACTGCATTTGGAAGCACATGCATTTGTGAACAAACATTCTCTCTTGATGAAACTCAACAAATGCCAGCACAGAAACTGCCTCTCTGATCCCCACCTGAGAGACATTTTCACTGTCTAATGGGAAGGCTGATGTCAACAAGATCATCAAGCAAACATGTCAAGTTCACAAGTCTTCCTGAAAAGAGGATTTTTCATTTTAAATTAGATTTTTTAATTACACAACAAAAACATTTGAATTGTTACAAAGTAACTCATATTTTTTGCACAATTCTAATTGGTATAGCTTCCGTTAATTCACATGCATAGAGGGAGCATAATATTTCTTGCTTTGCTGAAATGATTTCATGTAAATTGGACTTTCAGTGGTGTTCTACAGTCTACAGTTCTGAGATGAAACTGCCTGGTTATGCAAATTGTGAAATCCGTTATTGTGTGTTGTACAGCCCTCTACCTTTCTTGAGTAAGCTAATGTGGCCCGCAGTAGGAACAAGTTTGGCCAGCCCTGCACTGAAGTCTTTCAGCGTCTTCAGTGTAAATTCAATGGCAAACGTTTCCACTAGAAGTCTTTCTCAGCGTCTTCAGTGTAAATTCAATGGCAAGCGTTTCCACTAGAAGTCTTTCTCAGCGTCTTCAGTGTAAATTCAATGGCAAACGTTTCCACTAGAAGTCTTTCTCAGCGTCTTCAGTGTAAATTCAATGGCAAAGCGTTTCCACTAGAAGTCTTTCTCAGCGTCTTCAGTGTAAATTCAATGGCAAACGTTTCCACTAGAAGTCTTTCTCAGCGTCTTCAGTGTAAATTCAATGGCAAGCGTTTCCACTAGAAGTCTTTCTCAGCGTCTTCAGTGTAAATTCAATGGCAAGCGTTTCCACTAGAAGTCTCTCTCAGCGTCTTCAGTGTAAATTCAATGGCAAACGTTTCCATTAGAAGTCTTTCTCAGCGTCTTCAGTGTAAATTCAATGGCAAACGTTTCCATTAGAAGTCTTTCTCAGCGTCTTCAGTGTAAATTCAATGGCAAACGTTTCCACTAGAAGTCTTTCTCAGCGTCTTCAGTGTAAATTCAATGGCAAACGTTTCCACTAGAAGTCTTTCTCAGCGTCTTCAGTGTAAATTCAATGGCAAACGTTTCCACTAGAAGTCTTTCTCAGCGTCTTCAGTGTAAATTCAATGGCAAACGTTTCCACTAGAAGTCTTTCTCAGTGTCTTCAGTGTAAATTCAATGGCAAACGTTTCCACTAGAAGTCTCTCCAGGCTCAATTCTCTCTCAGTCCTCTCTCCTCTCTAATTGTAGGGAGTAGTTTGTTTTCTCTTCCTGTTTCTCTGATAGACGCTAATTGCAGGTTTCCTTCAGTCTGGACTAATGGACTTAAAAACATTAAATGACAAAACAGCATTCTGAAGAGAGGATGAGAGAAAGGGAGGGAGGGAGGGAGGTTGGGGGTATAAGTAGACACTTTGGTCATCAAGAATTTGAAAAAATAAGCGATAGAGAGTGCAGAGAAATAATTTACAAAAGAAAGTGAAGAAATAAAGAAAGACAGAAAAAGAGAGAAAGGAAGAAAAGAGAGTAAGAAAAACAAAGGAATAAAGAAAGAAGAAAGAAGAAAAGAAAGAGAAAGAAAGAAGAGCGAAGCAGAAGCAGACTCAGGTGAGTTTCTTTCAATAATTGTATTTTGTTGTTTTTATTGTAATGAATCAGCTTCATTCTGCAAGGGAGATGGGAGTGTGAGAGAGGGTGGTTTCTCTCTCTCTCTCTCTAACTCACTGAGATATTCAAACTTACTGCCAACAACACTGCAGCCCAGCACGTTCCTTCTTTCTTTCTTTCTTTCTTTCTTTCTTTCTTTTTTCTTTCTCTTTCTTTCTTTCTTTCTTTCTTTCTCTTTCTTTCTTTCTTTCTTTCTTTCTTTCTTTCTTTCTTTCTTTCTTTCTCTTTCTTTCTTTCTTTCCTTCTTTCTTTCTTTCTTTCTTTCTTTCTTTCTTTCTTTCTCTTTCTTTCTTTCTTTCTTTCTTTCTTTCTTTCTCTTTCTTTCTTTCTTTCTTTCTTTCTTTCTTTCTTTCTTTCTTTCTTTCTTTCTCTATCCTTTTCTGTCCTTTCTTATAGTATAGTATAGCATGGTATAGCAGGCTTGTTGGTCCAGTGGTTAAAGAAAGGGGTCTTGATACCAGGAGGTTTAAATCCCGGCTCAGCCACTGATTCACTGTGTGTGACCCTGAGCAAGCCACTGAAACTTGGATGAGTCGCAAAACAAACAAGGTCCTACTGGAAGTGACTCTGCAGCAGTTTTTCCATGGTACTTTACATTTACAATATTACAACATGCTTTAATATACCTCTATGTGCTTTACAATGCTTCCCTATGCTTTAATATACCTCTCTGTGCTTTACAATGCTTCCCTATGCTTTACCACACCTCTCTGTGCTTTACAATGCTTCCCTATGCTTTACCAGACCTCTCTGTGCTTTACAATGCTTCCCTATGCTTTAATATACCTCTATGTGCTTTACAATGCTTCCCTATGCTTTACCAGACCTCTCTGTGCTTTACAATGCTTCCCTATGCTTTACCACACCTCTCTGTGCTTTACAATGCTTCCCTATGCTTTACCAGACCTCTCTGTGCTTTACAATGCTTCCCTATGCTTTACCACACCTCTCTGTGCTTTACAATGCTTCCCTATGCTTTACCAGACCTCTCTGTGCTTTACAATGCTTCCCTATGCTTTACCAGACCTCTCTGTGCTTTACAATGCTTCCCTATGCTTTACCACACCTCTCTGTGCTTTACAATGCTTCCCTATGCTTTACCAGACCTCTCTGTGCTTTACAATGCTTCCTATGCTTTACCACACCTCTCTGTGCTTTACAATGCTTCCCTATGCTTTACCACACCTCTCTGTGCTTTACAATGCTTCCCTATGCTTTACCAGACCTCTCTGTGCTTTACAATGCTTCCCTATGCTTTACCATACCTCTCTGTGCTTTACAATGCTTCCCTATGCTTTACCAGACCTCTCTGTGCTTTACAATGCTTCCCTATGCTTTACCACACCTCTCTGTGCTTTACAATGCTTCCCTATGCTTTACCAGACCTCTCTGTGCTTTACAATGCTTCCCTATGCTTTACCAGACCTCTCTGTGCTTTACAATGCTTCCCTATGCTTTACCACACCTCTCTGTGCTTTACAATGCTTCCCTATGCTTTACCAGACCTCTCTGTGCTTTACAATGCTTCCCTATGCTTTACCACACCTCTCTGTGCTTTACAATGCTTCCCTATGCTTTTACCACGACCTCTCTGTGCTTTACAATGCTTCCCTATGCTTTACCAGTCCTCTCTGTGCTTTACAATGCTTCCCTATGCTTTACCACACCTCTCTGTGCTTTACAATGCTTCCCTATGCTTTACCAGACCTCTCTGTGCTTTACAATGCTTCCCTATGCTTTACCAGACCTCTCTGTGCTTTACAATGCTTCCCTATGCTTTACCACACCTCTCTGTGCTTTACAATGCTTCCCTATGCTTTACCACACCTCTCTGTGCTTTACAATGCTTCCCTATGCTTTAACAGACCTCTCTGTGCTTTACAATGCTTCCGTATGTCAACAAGATGCTCAACAAAAAGGCCAACAAGATGCTCGGATATATTGTGAGAAGTGTTGAATTTAAATCAAGGGAAGTAATGTTAAAACTTTACAATGCATTAGTAAGACCTCACCTAGAATATTGTGTTCAGTTCCGGTCACCTCGTTACAAAAAGGATATTGCTGCTCTAGAAAGAGTGCAAAGAAGAGCAACCAGAATTATCTCGGGTTTAAAAGGCATGTGGTATGCAGACAGGCTAAAATAATTGAATCTATTCAGTCTTGAACAAAGAGACTACTGTGGTGATCTGATTCAAACATTCAAAATCCTAAAGGTATAGACAATGTCGACCAGGGGACTTTTCAACCTGAAAAAGAGACAAAGACCAGGGGTCACAAATGGAGATTAGATAAAGGGGCATTCAGAACAGAAAATAGGCTACTATTCTAGGTGAGCTTCATGTATTTTACTATGCTAGGTGAGCTTCATGTATTTTACTATGCTAGGTGAGCTTTGTGTATTTTACTATTCTAGGTGAGCTTCGTGTATTTTACTGTGCTAGGTGAGCTTCATGTATTTTACTATGCTAGGTGAGCTTCATGTATTTTACTATGCTAGGTGAGCTTCATGTATTTTACTATGCTAGGTGAGCTTCGTGTATTTTACTATGCTAGGTGAGCTTCATGTATTTTACTATGCTAAGTGAGCTTCATGTATTTTACTATGCTAGGTGAGCTTCATGTATTTTACTATGCTAGGTGAGCTTCATGTATTTTACTATGCTAGGTGAGCTTTGTGTATTTTACTATTCTAGGTGAGCTTGTGTATTTTACTATGCTAGGTGAGCT
>JAGXEW010000064.1:1239433-1264433 GCA_030684275.1 Acipenser oxyrinchus oxyrinchus
CAGATGGGAGGGAGGGAGAGGACGGACGACGGATGGGCTTAATCTAATACCCCCTGCTGTGACACAAAACCTGTTACCCCCCACACACACACACACACAGTGGAAGAATGACTGACTTTTTTTATTATAGGAAAATGCAGGGCTGGTAATCACACTCCTATTGCACAGCAATGTCACCCAGTCCAGGTTTTACTACCAGCTTGATCAGCCCCCAGTGTGTCTAGCTAACAAGCTCAGGTGTGTCTTATTATTAAACTCCCAGTGAAACCAGGACTGGATCACACTGCTGTGCAGCGGGAGTCCCAAAACACTGTTTCTAACGTACAATAAAATCAATCTGATTCCTCTGTTGCTGTTGCAGCGTTCTGGCACCAGGAGGCGCTATCAGGACGATGGAATCTCGGATGACGAGATCGAGGGCAAGAGGACCTTCGACCTGGAAGAGAAACTGATCAGCAGCAACTACAACGCCAACTTCGTCAAGGTCATGGAGGGCAAAGGTCAGTCGAGAGGCCTTCAGTGTAAATTCAACGGCAAACGTTTCCACTAGAAGTCTTTCTCAGCGTCTTCAGTGTAAATTCAGCGGCAAACGTTTCCACTAGAAGTCTTTCTCAACGTCTTCAGTGTAAATTCAATGGCAAACGTTTCCACGAGAAGTCTCTCAGCGTCTTCAGTGTAGACTCAGTGCCTGATGTTGTTTTTCCTCTCGTAGATTTGAACTTCGAGTACATTCAGAGGGAAGGGCTCCGCGATCCCTTGATATTCATGAAGCCCGATGGACTTGGAATCAAGTGAGTGTTGATCTGCGCTGGCAAATCTGGAGACTGCAGTGAACCGCAGCAGTGCTGTGTGAGCTTGATCAGCCCCCAGTGTGTCTAGCTAACAAGCTCAGGTGTGTCTTATTATTAAACTCCCAGTGAAGCCAGGCCTGGATCACTCTGCTGTGCAGCGGGAGTCTGGTTCCCAGCCCTGCTCCTCCGCAGTCCGCGTGCTGACGTCTCTGTTGTTGTCTCTCCTGCAGGATGCCAGACTCTGACTTTGGTGTGAACGATGTCAAGCACTTTGTTGGTGAGTGAGAGTGGCTGGGGGGTCCAGTATGTTACAGGGAGTGGCTGGGGGGTCCATTGTGTTACAGGGAGTGGCTGGGGGGGGTCCAGTGTGTTGAGGTTACAGGGAGTGGCTGGGGGGCAGTGTGTTGAGGTTACAGGGAGTGGCTGGGGGTCCAGTGTGTTGTGGTTACAGGGAGTGGCTGGGGGCAGTGTGTTGAGGTTACAGGGAGTGGCTGGGGGTCAGTGTGTTGAGGTTACAGGGAGTGGCTGGGGGCAGTGTGTTGAGGTTACAGGGAGTGGCTGGGGGTCCAGTGTGTTGAGGTTACAGGGAGTGGCTGGGGGGCAGTGTGTTGAGGTTACAGGGAGTGGCTGGGGGGCAGTGTGTTGAGGTTACAGGGAGTGGCTGGGGGGCAGTGTGTTGAGGTTACAGGGAGTGGCTGGGGGGCAGTGTGTTGAGGTTACAGGGAGTGGCTGGGGGGGCAGTGTGTTGAGGTTACAGGGAGTGGCTGGGGGGCAGTGTGTTGAGGTTACAGGGAGTGGCTGGGGGGCAGTGTGTTGAGGTTACAGGGAGTGGCTGGGGGGTCAGTGTGTTGAGGTTACAGGGAGTGGCTGGGGGGTCAGTGTGTTGAGGTTACAGGGAGTGGCTGGGGGCAGTGTGTTGAGGTTACAGGGAGTGGCTGGGGGGTCAGTGTGTTGAGGTTACAGGGAGTGGCTGGGGGGTCAGTGTGTTGAGGTTACAGGGAGTGGCTGGGGGGTCAGTGTGTTGAGGTTACAGGGAGTGGCTGGGGGGCAGTGTGTTGAGGTTACAGGGAGTGGCTGGGGGGCAGTGTGTTGAGGTTACAGGGAGTGGCTGGGGGGTTCAGTGTGTTGAGGTTACAGGGAGTGGCTGGGGGGCAGTGTGTTGAGGTTACAGGGAGTGGCTGGGGGGCAGTGTGTTGAGGTTACAGGGAGTGGCTGGGGGGCAGTGTGTTGAGGTTACAGGGAGTGGCTGGGGGGCAGTGTGTTGAGGTTACAGGGAGTGGCTGGGGGGTCAGTGTGTTGAGGTTACAGGGAGTGGCTGGGGGGGTCAGTGTGTTGAGGTTACAGGGAGTGGCTGGGGGGTTCAGTGTGTTGAGGTTACAGGGAGTGGCTGGGGGGTCAGTGTGTTGAGGTTACAGGGAGTGGCTGGGGGGCAGTGTGTTGAGGTTACAGGGAGTGGCTGGGGGGTCAGTGTGTTGAGGTTACAGGGAGTGGCTGGGGGGCAGTGTGTTGAGGTTACAGGGAGTGGCTGGGGGGCAGTGTGTTGAGGTTACAGGGAGTGGCTGGGGGTCCAGTGTGTTGAGGTTACAGGGAGTGGCTGGGGGGCAGTGTGTTGAGGTTACAGGGGTGGCTGGGGGCAGTGTGTTGAGATTACAGGGAGTGGCTGGGGGGCAGTGTGTTGAGGTTACAGGGAGTGGCTGGGGTTGTGAGTTACAGGGAGTGGCTGGGAGGTTACAGGGAGTGGTTGAGGTTACAGGGGTGCCAGTGTGTTGAGATTACAGGGAGTGGCTGGGGGTCCAGTGCGTTGAGGTTACAGGAGTGGCTGGGGTGGGGTTCAGTGTGTTGAGGTTACAGGGAGTGGCTGGGGGTCCAGTGCGTTGAAGTTACAGGGAGTGGCTGGGGGAGGGGCGGTTCAGTGTGATTTGAAGTTAGCCTTTTCACCAGGAGCTCTGACTCAGCCCAGCGTCTTGTACAGTAATTCTGTTTCTCGTTTCTCTCTGTGTTCCCGTGTCGCAGGGGAGCCGGGCGGATGATCGATGTCATGGATGTCTCCACTCAGAAGGGGATCGAGATGTCCATGAGCCAGTGGCGCCGGTACTACGAGACCCCCAGAGGAGAGAGAGAAGCTCTACAACGTGATCAGCCTGGAGTTCAGCCACACGCGGCTGGAGAACCTGGTGCAGAGACCGGCCAGCGTGAGTGCACACCTGACAAAAGAAACAAGGGCCAGGGAATGGAGATTAGATAAAGGGCATTCAGAACAGAAAATAGGAGGCACTTTTTTACACAGAGAATTGTGAGGGTCTGGAACCAACTCCCCAGTAATGTTGTTGAAGCTGACACCCTGGGATCCTTCAAGAAGCTGCTTGATGAGATTCTGGGATCAATAAGCTACTAACAACCAAACGAGCAAGATGGGCTGAATGGCCTCCTCTCGTTTGTAAACTTTCTTATGTTCTTAGGTTCTTAGACCCGCAGTCTCTATAGCCAGTGCTGGACTCTGTGTGAGAGAGAGAGAGAGCCCCAGTCCTTCTAGCCAGTGCTGGACTGTGTGTGTGTGAGAGAGAGAGCCCCAGTCCTTATAGCCAGTGCTGGACTGTGTGTGTGTGTGAGAGAGAGAGGCAGAGAGAGCCCCAGTCCTTATAGCCAGTGCTGGACTGTGTGTGTGTGTGAGAGAGAGAGGCAGAGAGAGCCCCAGTCCTTATAGCCAGTGCTGGACTGTGTGTGTGTGTGAGAGAGAGAGAGCCCCAGTCCTTATAGCCAGTGCTGGACTGTGTGTGTGTGTGAGAGAGAGAGAGCCCCAGTCCTTACAGCCAGTGCTGGACTGTGTTTGTGTGTGTGTGTGTGTAGAGAGAGAGAGAGCCCCAGTCCTTACAGCCAGTGCTGGACTGTGTGTGTGTGTGTGAGAGAGAGAGCCCCAGTCCTTGTAGCCAGTGCTGGACTGTGTGTGTGTGTGTGTGTGTGTGTGGGAGAGAGAGAGAGCCCCAGTCCTTACAGCCAGTGCTGGACTGTGTGTGTGAGAGAGAGAGCCCCAGTCCTTACAGCCAGTGCTGGACTGATCCTGGTCGTGTTTTTTCTCAGGTGGACCTGATAGACTGGGTGGATAACATGTGGCGCGACACCTGAAGGACAGACAGAGGGACTCGACCAATGCCATCTTCGACATGAAGTACCCGAAAGTGCAGAAGTACGACCCCCTCCCACCCCCAGCCTGAGCGTTAGTTACCCCCCACTGCACACGTTTCAACAATTATATCTCATCCCATCGTCCCGAAACTTGCTGTCAACATTACTGAGCAGAAGGCGTTGTGGGATTCTGGGGGTGTAGGGGGTGTCCGTCTGTCCGTTATCTAGTGAGTCGCGCGTACATCAAGGTACATGAGTCGAAAAATACTAAAGAAACTTCAATTCGATAAAACAAGCATGTCGCCTTATTCTTTGTGTCTTCCAGTCAACGTTTTCCCCTTGTTGAATTATTAGGGTTTCTTTTCGGTGTTTTTAAATTCAGCGCGATTTTGAGCATTTTGTAGGACAAAGCCTTGTCATGCAAAGAAAGCATCTCGATTTTTTTATTTATCGATGCACAGTGAATCTGTACAGCCCTGGCTAGAACTACAGCTCCCAGCATGCCTCTGCACCTGCTGGAATGGTGAGGCATGCTGGGAGCTGTAGTTCTTTACCTACAGTGCGCTGATACAGACCTCTGTTCCGATACATCATGTAAAGAAAGCATCGCGATTCATTGATACAGTGAATTGGTCCAGCCCTGGCTATAGGACTACAGCTCCCAGCATGCCTCCTCATGGTGAGGGACGCTGGGAGCTGTAGTTCTTTAGCTACAGTGTGCTGTGGTCTGGTATCATGATACAGACCTTTATTACGATACATCATGTAAAGAAAGCATCGCGATTCATTGATGCACAGTGAATCGGTACAGCCCTAGCTAGAACTACAGCTCCCAGCATGCCTCAGCACCTCCTGGAATGGTGAGGGATGCTGGGAGCTGTAGTTCTTTAACTGTAGCGTGCTGTGGTCTTGTATCGCAAGCGATGCAGACCTCTTTTCTGGTTATATAGTGTGAAGGCGTTGTGGTTCACAGGGAGTAATGATGTGTTTGTGTGTGTGTTTATTTTCAGGTATTGCTTGATGAGTGTTCAGGGCTGCTACACAGACTTCCACATCGACTTTGGGGGTACCTCTGTCTGGTACCACATTCACAAGGGCGGAAAGGTACCCACAAATCCATTAACCCTTGAGTTACCTACCCACAGAGCCAGCCTGCGAATTCAACGGCAAACGTTTCCACTAGAAGTCTTTCTCAGCGTCTTCAGTGTAAATTCAATGGCAAACGTTTCCACTAGAAGTCTTTCTCAGCGTCTTCAGTGTAAATTCAATGGCAAACGTTTCCACTAGAAGTCTTTCTCAGCGTCTTCAGTGTAAATTCAATGGCAAACGTTTCCACTAGAAGTCTTTCTCAGCGTCTTCAGTGTAAATTCAATGGCAAGCGTTTCCACTAGAAGTCTTTCTCAGCGTCTTCAGTGTAAATTCAATGGCAAACGTTTCCACTAGAAGTCTTTCTCAGCGTCTTCAGTGTAAATTCAATGGCAAACGTTTCCACTAGAAGTCTTTCTCAGCGTCTTCAGTGTAAATTCAATGGCAAACGTTTCCACTAGAAGTCTTTCTCAGCGTCTTCAGTGTAAATTCAATGGCAAGCGTTTCCACTAGAAGTCTTTCTCAGCGTCTTCAGTGTAAATTCAATGGCAAGCGTTTCCACTAGAAGTCTTTCTCAGCGTCTTCAGTGTAAATTCAATGGCAAGCGTTTCCACTAGAAGTCTTTCTCAGCGTCTTCAGTGTAAATTCAATGGCAAACGTTTCCACTAGAAGTCTTTCTCAGCGTCTTCAGTGTAAATTCAATGGCAAGCGTTTCCACTAGAAGTCTTTCTCAGCGTCTTCAGTGTAAATTCAATGGCAAGCGTTTCCACTAGAAGTCTTTCTCAGCGTCTTCAGTGTAAATTCAATGGCAAACGTTTCCACTAGAAGTCTTTCTCAGCGTCTTCAGTGTAAATTCAATGGCAAGCGTTTCCACTAGAAGTCTTTCTCAGCGTCTTCAGTGTAAATTCAATGGCAAACGTTTCCGCTAGAAGTCTTTCTCAGCGTCTTCAGTGTAAATTCAACGGCAAACGTTTCCGCTAGAAGTCTTTCTCAGTGGAAACGTTTGTCACTAAATTCACACTGAAGATTTCTAGTCTAAGTGTTTTTCATTGAGTGTTTAATAATTCACAGATAGGCAATGTTGACAGAATTGTAAATGCTGTATTTGCCTTCCATAATTCACTAAGTATATAAAATAATGTGCAAATCAGATAGCAGAATAAATAAACTAATATTAAATAAATGCAATCACGACAGTCTTTATTATTTATTTATTTTAATTGTCGCTCGGTTTCTCCCCCTCCCCTCTCCAGGTTTTCTGGGTGATTCCTCCCACCCCTCAGAATCTGGAGCTGTACGAAAACTGGGTGCTGTCGGGAAAGCAGGGAGACATTTTCCTGGGAGACAAGGTCTCGGAGTGCCAGCGCATCGAGCTGAAACAGGGGTACACCTTCATGATCCCATCAGGTGAGTGGAGCTTCAAAACCCATTCTCTCACCTCTTATTAGCTTTATTAACATGATCACCGGCCCCTCCCTTTAAAGGAGCGCTGACCATCTTTAAAATCCATTCTCTCACCTCTTATTAGCTTTATTAACATGATCACTGGCCCCTCCCTTTAAAGGAGCGCTGACCATCTTTAAAATCCATTCTCTCACCTCTTATTAGCTTTATTAACATGATCACCGGCCCCTCCCTTTAAAGGAGCGCTGACCATCTTTAAAATCCATTCTCTCACCTCTTATTAGCTTTATTAACATGATCACCGGCCCTCCCTTTAAAGGAGCGCTGACCATCTTTAAAATCCATTCTCTCACCTCTTATTAGCTTTATTAACATGATCACCGGCCCCTCCCTTTAAAGGAGCGCTGACCATCTTTAAAATCCATTCTCTCACCTCTTATGAGCTTTATTAACATGATCACTGGCCCCTCCCTTTAAAGGAGCGCTGACCATCTTTAAAATCCATTCTCTCACCTCTTATTAGCTTTATTAACATGATCACCGGCCCCTCCTCCCTTTAAAGGAGCGCTGACCATCTTTAAAATCCATTCTCTCCTGTTCAATTACATTATAAAATATGAAACAAGACGTATGTATTGCTGTGTGTGTGGCTGGTGGTGTTGACCACCCCCGTTTTGCCTCGGTTGGTCTCTCCCAGGCTGGATCCACGCAGTCTACACTCCGGAGGACACACTGGTGTTCGGGGGGAACTTCCTGCACAGCTTCAACATCCCTATGCAACTACACATCTACAATATAGAAGACAGGACCCGGGTAGGTGACTAAATCAGATGACATTTAATATTTGTTTTTAGTGTCTGTGTTTTTTAGTTGTGTTTTTCTGTTGTGATCGATGGTGGTTTTGTTCTGTGTACAGCACGGTCTCTGTAATCCGCACTGTTCTGTGCGTTAGACTCTGTGGGTCAGAACGTTTCAATACCGCACAGCAACGTGCGCACGTGGAAACGACTCTGTCTTCTGCTGTTATTGAGAGAGACGAAGCGATAGACGTGATATTAACTAGAATGAGAGAACTGAAGTGATATTATTATTATTATTATTATTAGTATTATTATTGCTTAGTTGTGATAACGGATATGATGTTTGTTATTGATATTAGCAGTATAATTAGAATTGTTTATTGATATTGTTATCATAGCTTAGTTGTGATATTTTTAGTATTGATAATATCATTGATATTGGTTGTGACAACTGATGTGATTTATTATTGATTATTTATTAGTAATTAATAGTATTCGTATTGATATTCATTTATATTGGTTGTGATAACAGACATGGTTATTAGTATTGATGTCATTGATATTGGTTGATAATGGACGTGGTTATTAGTGTTGATATTGTCATTATTGGTTGTGATAATGGACGTGGTTATTAGTATTGATATTGTCAGTATTGGTTGTGATAATGGACGTGGTTATTAGTATTGATATTGTCAGTATTGGTTGTGATAATGCACGTGGTATTATAATTTCTTCTTGGTGTTTGATTGTCGCGCAGGTTCCTGCTAAGTTCCGTTACCCCTTCTACTATGAGATGTGCTGGTATGTGCTGGAGAGATACCTGTACAGCCTGACCAGCAAATCCTACCTCATCAAAGAGTTCCAGAGAGAGTCCCTGGGCATCGGTGAGTCTGGAATGAACCAGCACAGCGTTGCAGGGCACTGACCCCCCCCAGCACAGCGTTGCAGGGCACTGACCCCCCCCCAGCACAGCACAGCACTGCAGGGCACTGACCCCCCAGCACAGCACAGCACTGCAGGTGCTGACCTCCCCAGCACAGCACTGCAGGGCTGACCCCCCCCAAGCACAGCACTGCAGGGTGCTGATCCTCCCCCAGCACAGCACTGCAGGGCACTGACCCCCAGCACAGCACTGCAGTTCGCTGACCCCCAGCACAGCACTGCAGGCTGCCCACCCCCAGCACAGCACTGCAGGGCGCTGACCCCCAGCACAGCACTGCAGGCTGACCCCCAGCACAGGGGCTGCACCCGCCCCCAGCACACGGCGCTGCACCCCCACCCCCAGCACAACTCGGATTCACCATGAATCGGTACAGCCCCAGCTGAACTACAGTTCCCAGCATGCCTCTGCAGCAATGGTGAAGGATGCTGGGAGCTGTAGTTCTTTTGCTTTGGTCTCTTGTCTCTCAAACGACACAGACCTCTGTTACGATACCATCCTGTAAAGAACGTCGCGACGCTCGATCGCCCATAGTTACTTACAGCTGATGAGAGGAAGCCACGAGCTCCAAAGAGCCGTTCTGAAACCACGGCTAGCTTTTTATTAAGAGTTTGTGCTCTTCTGAATTTGCTGTTTTATTTTCTCTGCAGGGCTGGAATCAGAGATGAACGGAGCAGTCAAAGAGGAGGAGGAGGAGGAGTGGGGAGGGGTGGGAATAAAAGCGGGGTGTCGACGGCCAGTCTGCCCGGCGCTGTCTCGCCCCAGGGGAGGGGAGGGGAGAGGCAGGAGGGGAGAAAGGAGGGGGTAAGGGGAGGGCTCAGCTCACCCCTTCGAACTGGAGGGGCTCTGGAACCTGCTGGGCAAACTGGAGTCCCTGCCTCACCACAAGAAGTGCATTCCAGCTGGCATCAAGACTCGCAGTCCCTGCTGAGCGATCTGAAGGTGAGAGGGGCTTTGCAATGCTTCCCTATGCTTTACCAGACCTCTCTGTGCTTTACAATGCTTCCCTATGCTTTACCAGACCTCTCTGTGCTTTACAATGCTTCCCTATGCTTTACCAGACCTCTCTGTGCTTTACAATGCTTCCCTATGCTTTACCACACCTCTCTGTGCTTTACAATGCTTCCCTATGCTTTACCAGACCTCTCTGTGCTTTACAATGCTTCCCTATGCTTTACCAGACCTCTCTGTGCTTTACAATGCTTCCCTATGCTTTACCAGACCTCTCTGTGCTTTACAATGCTTCCCTATGCTTTACCACACCTCTCTGTGCTTTACAATGCTTCCCTATGCTTTACCACACCTCTCTGTGCTTTACAATGCTTCCCTATGCTTTACCAGACCTCTCTGTGCTTTACAATGCTTCCCTATGCTTTACCACACCTCTCTGTGCTTTACAATGCTTCCCTATGCTTTTACCACACCTCTCTGTGCTTTACAATGCTTCCCTATGCTTTACCAGACCTCTCTGTGCTTTACAATGCTTCCCTATGCTTTACCAGACCTCTCTGTGCTTTACAATGCTTCCCTATGCTTTACCAGACCTCTCTGTGCTTTACAATGCTTCCCTATGCTTTACCAGACCTCTCTGTGCTTTACAATGCTTCCCTATGCTTTACCAGACCTCTCTGTGCTTTACAATGCTTCCCTATGCTTTACCAGACCTCTCTGTGCTTTACAATGCTTCCCTATGCTTTACCAGACCTCTCTGTGCTTTACAATGCTTCCCTATGCTTTACCAGACCTCTCTGTGCTTTACAATGCTTCCCTATGCTTTACCAGACCTCTCTGTGCTTTACAATGCTTCCCTATGCTTTACCAGACCTCTCTGTGCTTTACAATGCTTCCCTATGCTTTACCACACCTCTCTGTGCTTTACAATGCTTCCCTATGCTTTACCACACCTCTCTGTGCTTTACAATGCTTCCCTATGCTTTACCACACCTCTCTGTGCTTTACAATGCTTCCCTATGCTTTACCACACCTCTCTGTGCTTTACAATGCTTCCCTATGCTTTACCACACCTCTCTGTGCTTTACAATGCTTCCCTATGCTTTACCACACCTCTCTGTGCTTTACAATGCTTCCCTATGCTTTACCACACCTCTCTGTGCTTTACAATGCTTCCCTATGCTTTACCACACCTCTCTGTGCTTTACAATGCTTCCCTATGCTTTACCACACCTCTCTGTGCTTTACAATGCTTCCCTATGCTTTACCAGACCTCTCTGTGCTTTACAATGCTTCCCTATGCTTTACCAGACCTCTCTGTGCTTTACAATGCTTCCCTATGCTTTACCAGACCTCTCTGTGCGTTGTGTGTATTGTATTGTATTGTATTGTAAAGCCTGTGTGTTTCTGCTGCAGGACCTCCTCCAGCAGCAGAGTGGTTCTGATCCAGAGCTGTCCTACACGGGGTCCCGATTGTCAAGTGGCCCAAGAGGGTAGGTGTGCAGCCGGGCTGGGCTCGCTACAGCGACCGCATGTGCTGTGTGCTGCGCTCCCAAGTCCAGCGATTTATTCTGCAATTTTTACAGGGAGTTGCAACCGTGCTGCGGTCTTTATAATTTACAATCCAAAGCAACTCCACCAGCTCTTCCCCTATTTCAACATGTTTTACTGTTTATTCTAAAGAACCAGCAATAACCATCGCAGGGTTCAATACAGAAAACAAACGCGGTCCCGAAAAGAGACCGATTGAACGACAAACATGCAATTTTTTTATATTTTTATTATTATTATTATTATTATTATTATTATTATTATTATTATTATTATTATTATTATTTATTTCTTAGCAGACACCCTTATCCAGGGCGACTTACAATTGTTACAAGAGATCACATTATTATTTTACATACAATTCCCCATTTATACAGTTGGGTTTTTACTGGAGCAATCTAGGTAAAGTACCTTGCTCAAGGGTACAGCAGCAGTGTCCCCCACCTGGGATTGAACCCACGACCCTCCGGTCAAGAGTCCAGAGCCCTAACCACTACTCCACACTGCTGCCCGAGAGGAGAGGAATCGATCAATTCTGGGGTATCATTTTTAACTAACTGCGATTAACAACAAATGGAATGATTCCACTTTGTAATGGACCCCACAATTCAGCATGGGGTGGTTATGGGTGTACGAGAGATTGGTATGCGTGTCACTCCTCTCCTCTAGTGAGCAGCTTCACACAAATCTTTCATCTTAACATTATTGAGAGTGTTCAGGGCTGGGAATGAGACTCCCGCTGCACAGCAGTGTGATCCAGTCCTGGTTTCACTGGGAGTTTAATAATAAGACACACCTGAGCTTGTTAGCTAGACACACTGGGGGCTGATCAAGCTGGTAGTAAAACCTGGACTGGGTGACGCTGCTGTGGGATAGGAGTCTGATTACCAGCCGTGATTTATTTCCAAATATCCGGACTGTAGATTCATCGTTGAACTTCAGTTTCATTTACTATTTCTAAATGGCCATTAAGGAACTTCTAGTGGAAACGTTTGCCATTGAATTTACACTGAAGACGCTGAGAAAGACTTCTAGTGGAAACGTTTGCCATTGAATTCACACTGAAGACGCTGAGAGAGACTTCTAGTGGAAACGTTTGCCATTGAATTTCAATGGGAGTCTGATTCCCAGCCCTGGCATTGAGGATAATCTTCATCCATTTGATCTAATTTAGAGCAAGAGGATCAAACTGACTACTCTGTAAAAGTTCATTTAAAAATGGTTCAGAGGGAAAGGTTTGGAGAGGGAGACGGTCTTAACGAATTATTTTAATAGAAACAGGAAACCTTCATTCAGTGAATTGAGTCTCTGATTCCAGCCCGCTATCTAACCCTCCTCTCTCTCTCTCTCCCCAGCCCCCTCTCTGCTCCCCCTGCCTCTTTGGGGCCCCAGGCTGTACCCTCGTCGGCCGGCTCCTGCGGTGTCGTGTCGTCCCGCTGGCGCAGGAGGGTGCGCTGTAAGAAGTGCGCGGCGTGCTTGAGGAGGGAGTGCGGCTCCTGCAACTACTGCAGAGACATGAAGAAGAACGGGGGCCCAGGCCGAATGAAGCAGAGCTGCATGCTGAGGCAGTGTCTGTCCGTGAGTCTGCATCTATCCATCTATCTATCCCTCTATCCATCCCTCTATCCCTGCATGCTGAGGCAGTGTCTGTCTGTGAGTCTGTCTCTATCTATCTATCTGTCTGTCTATCTATCCCTGCATGCTGAGGCAGTGTCTGTCCGTGAGTCTGCATCTATCCATCTATCTGTCTGTCTATCTATCCCTGCATGCTGAGGCAGTGTCTGTCTGTGAGTCTGCATCTATCCATCTATCTATCCCTCTATCCATCCCTCTATCCCTGCATGCTGAGGCAGTGTCTGTCTGTGAGTCTGTCTCTATCTATCTATCTGTCTGTCTATCTATCCCTGCATGCTGAGGCAGTGTCTGTCCGTGAGTCTGCATCTATCCATCTATCTGTCTGTCTATCTATCCCTGCATGCTGAGGCAGTGTCTGTCCGTGAGTCTGCATCTATCCATCTATCTGTCTGTCTATCTATCCCTGCATGCTGAGGCAGTGTCTGTCCGTGAGTCTGCATCTATCCATCTATCTGTCTGTCTATCTATCCCTGCATGCTGAGGCAGTGTCTGTCCGTGAGTCTGCATCTATCCATCTATCTGTCTGTCTATCTATCCCTGCATGCTGAGGCAGTGTCTGTCCGTGAGTCTGCATCTATCCATCTATCTGTCTGTCTATCTATCCCTGCATGCTGAGGCAGTGTCTGTCCGTGAGTCTGCATCTATCCATCTATCTGTCTGTCTATCTATCCCTGCATGCTGAGGCAGTGTCTGTCCGTGAGTCTGCATCTATCCATCTATCTGTCTGTCTATCTATCCCTGCATGCTGAGGCAGTGTCTGTCCGTGAGTCTGCATCTATCCATCTATCTGTCTGTCTATCTATCCCTGCATGCTGAGGCAGTGTCTGTCCGTGAGTCTGCATCTATCCATCTATCTGTCTGTCTATCTATCCCTGCATGCTGAGGCAGTGTCTGTCCGTGAGTCTGCATCTATCCATCTATCTGTCTGTCTATCTATCCCTGCATGCTGAGGCAGTGTCTGTCCGTGAGTCTGCATCTATCCATCTATCTGTCTGTCTATCTATCCCTGCATGCTGAGGCAGTGTCTGTCCGTGAGTCTGCATCTATCCATCTATCTGTCTGTCTATCTATCCCTGCATGCTGAGGCAGTGTCTGTCCGTGAGTCTGCATCTATCCATCTATCTGTCTGTCTATCTATCCCTGCATGCTGAGGCAGTGTCTGTCCGTGAGTCTGCATCTATCCATCTATCTGTCTGTCTATCTATCCCTGCATGCTGAGGCAGTGTCTGTCTGTGAGTCTGCATCTATCCATCTATCTATCCCTCTATCCATCCCTCTATCCCTGCATGCTGAGGCAGTGTCTGTCTGTGAGTCTGTCTCTATCTATCCCTCTATCCATCTCTTTATCCCTGCATGCTGAGGCAGTGTCTGTCTGTGAGTCTGTCTCTATCTATCCCTCTATCCATCTCTTTATCCCTGCATGCTGAGGCAGTGTCTGTCTGTGAGTCTGCCTCCAAATATCCATCTATCTGTCTGTCTATCCCTCTATCCCTGCATGCTGAGGCAGTGTCTGTCCGTGAGTCTGCATCTATCCATCTATCTGTCTGTCTATCCCTCTATCCCTGCATGCTGAGGCAGTGTCTGTCCGTGAGTCTGCATCTATCCATCTATCTGTCTGTCTATCTATCTATCCCTCTATCCATCCCTCTATCCCTGCATGCTGAGGCAGTGTCTGTCCGTGAGTCTGCATCCAAATATCCATCTGTATCTATCTATCTATCCCTCTATCTCTCCATCCCTGCATGCTGAGGCAGTGTCTGTCCGTGATGTGTCTCAAGATGCTCTCTCTCTCTCTCTCTCTCTCTCTCTCTCTCTCTCTCTCTCTCTCTCTCTCTCTCTCTCTCTCTCTGAACCCTGTCTTGTTCCCTCTCTCTAGCCCGGTCTCCCCTCTCTTCTGTGTGTGTGTGTGTGAGGAGGGCTCTCAGGACTCTCTCTCTCTCTCTCTCTCTCTCTCTCTCTCTGAACCCTGTCTTGTTCCCTCTCTCTAGCCCGGTCTCCCCTCTCTTCTGTGTGTGCGGTGTGTGAGGAGGGCTCTCAGGACCTCGATGACTCTCGAGATCTCTCATGAGTCCTGATGGAATGCTCCGACTGCAGCGAGATCGCGCACCCTGGCTGCATAAAGGTAGGGGCTCTCTCAAACTGTCACCTCATTTATATTCAGGAAGGAAAGGTCAATATAAAATGCTGTTACAGGGTTAGCTTTATTTACCAGGATGGGAATGAGACTCCCGCTGCACAGCAGTGTGATCCAGTCCTGGTTTCACAAGGAGTTTAATAATAAGACACACCTGAGCTTGTTAGCTAGACACACTGGGGCTGATCAAGCTGGTAGTAAAACCTGGACTGGATCACACTGCTGTGGGATAGGAGTCTGATTACCAGCCGTGATTTATTTCCGAATATCCAGACTATAGATTGAAAAACACTTCATCATTGAACTTCAGTTTCATTTACTATTTCTAAATGGCCATTAAGGAAGCCGGCTTTAATATCATATAGGAGAAGGGATTTTATGAAAAGACCTAGGAGTTTATGTTGACTCAGAAATGTCTTCATCTAGACAATGTGGGAAGCTATAAAAAGGCCAACAAGATGCTCGGATATATTGTGAGAAGTGTTGAATTTAAATCAAGGGAAGTAATGCTAAAACTTTACAATGCATTAGTAAGACCTCACCTAGAATATTGTGTTCAGTTCAGGTCACCTCGTTACAAAAAGGATATTGCTGCTCTAGAAAGAGTGCAAAGAAGAGCAACCAGAATTATCCGGGTTTAAAAGGCATGTCGTATGCAGACAGGCTAAAAGAATTGAATCTGTTCAGTCTTGAACAAAGAAGACTACGCTGTGATCTGATTCAAGCATTCAAAATCCTAAAAGGTATAGACAATGTCGACCCAGGGGACCTGAAAAAAGAAACAAGGACCAGGGGAATGGAGATTAGATAAAGGGGCATTCAGAACAGAAAATAGGAGGCACTTTTTTACACAGAGAATTGTGAGGGTCTGGAACCAACTCCCCAGTAATGTTGTTGAAGCTGACACCCTGGGATCCTTCAAGAAGCTGCTTGATGAGATTCTGGGATCAATAAGCTACTAACAACCAAACGAGCAAGATGGGCTGAATGGCTTCCTCTCGTTTGTGAACGTTCTTATGTTCCAGTGGAAACGTTTGCCATTGAATTTACACTAAGAAGGACTTGCAGTGTTTGTCTGTATTTACCAATTTTAATTTATTTTAAAATGTCTAATCTGAGGGCTAACTCTCCCGTCTCTAACCCCTCTCCCCTCCCCCAGGTCCGAGGTGAAGGGGTGCTGAATAAGGACCTCCCAAATTGCTGGAGGTGTCCCAAGTGCTGTCTGGAGGAGGCAGACAGCCAGTCTGAGGTGAGCCCCGCCCTGTCCTGAACAGCACTGCCCCTAGAGGCAGGGGTTGGTATTCCACATTACACAGCATGCTCTTTAGATTGAAAACTTCTCATGTTTGCAAGCGATCATTCTGAGAGATTCCTGAAGAGTTTCGGAGTGAGAATTATAATTTTGTGTTAGTCATTTATTTTAAATTTAACTCCTCTCTCTCTCTCTCTCTCTCTCTCTCTCTCTCTCTCTCTCTCTCTCTCTCTCTCCCACCCTTTCTCTCTCTGTGTCTCTCTCTCTCTCTCTCTCTCTCTCTCTCTCTCCATCCCCTCTCCTCCATCCCCTCTCCTTTCTCTTCTCTATCCTCTCTCTCCTCTTCACTATCCTCTCTCTCTCTCCATCCTCTCTCTCTCTCTCCATCTCTCTCTCCATCCCTCTCTCCTCCATCCCTCTCTCTCTCTCTCTCTTCTCCATCCCTCTCCTCCATCCCTCCCCTCTTCTCCATCCCTCTCTCCTCCATCCCTCCCCCTCTCTCCTCCATCTTCTCTCTCTCCCCCTCTCGCTCCCTCTCCCTCTCTCTCCTCCCTCTCTCTCCTCCTCTCTCTCTCTCTCCTCTCTCTCTCCAGTCCTCTGAATGCAGCGCTGCCTCTGCTGGCGCTCTCTCCCTCTCTCCTGCCTCTCAGGTCTCCCGCCTCCCTGAGAGGAGGCAGCTCCGAGGGGCAGGGACGCGCCAACCCCAGAGCTCCAGCCGCTCCCCCGCCCGCGCCCCCCCACACACCCAGCGGCAGCGCAGACACACGCAGGCAGCTCAGCGTTACAAGGATAGCCTGCAGCAGCAGCAGCAACAACAGCGCAAGAGGAGACTGCAGAGCAACCATGCAGCTGGACTGGAGCTGCGGCTCAGGAAGAGGGTGAGAGAGAGGGACATACACACTATGCCAGGTCTGTAGACACACACACACACACACACACACACACACTATACCAGGGCTGTAGACACACACACACACACACACACACACTATACCAGGGCTGTAGACACACACACACACACACACACTATACCAGGGCTGTAGACACACACACACACACACACTATACCAGGGCTGTAGACACACACACACACACACACTATACCAGGGCTGTAGACACACACACACACACACTATACCAGGGCTGTAGACACACACACACACACACACTATACCAGGGCTGTAGACACACACACACACACACACTATACCAGGGCTGTAGACACACACACACACACACACTATACCAGGGCTGTAGACACACACACACACACACACTATACCAGGGCTGTAGACACACACACACACACACACTATACCAGGGCTGTAGACACACACACACACACACACTATACCAGGGCTGTAGACACACACACACACACACACACTATACCAGGGCTGTAGACACACACACACACACACACACTATACCAGGGCTGTAGACACACACACACACACACACACTATACCAGGGCTGTAGACACACACACACACACACACACTATACCAGGGCTGTAGACACACACACACACACTATACCAGGGCTGTAGACACACACACACACACACACTATACCAGGGCTGTAGACACACACACACACACACTATACCAGGGCTGTAGACACACACACACACACACACACTATACCAGGGCTGTAGACACACACACACACACACACACACTATACCAGGGCTGTAGACACACACACACACACACACACACTATACCAGGGCTGTAGACACACACACACACACACACTATACCAGGGCTGTAGACACACACACACACACACTATACCAGGGCTGTAGACACACACACACACACACTATACCAGGGCTGTAGACACACACACACACACACACACACTATACCAGGGCTGTAGACACACACACACACACACCACTATACCAGGGCTGTAGACACACACACACACACACACTATACCAGGGCTGTAGACACACACACACACACACACACACTATACCAGGGCTGTAGACACACACACACACACACACTATACCAGGGCTGTAGACACACACACACACACACACTATACCAGGGCTGTAGACACACACACACACACACACACACACACACACTATACCAGGGCTGTAGACACACACACACACACACACTATACCAGGGCTGTAGACACACACACACACACACACACACTATACCAGGGCTGTAGACACACACACACACACACACACTATACCAGGGCTGTAGACACACACACACACACACTATACCAGGGCTGTACACACACACACACTATACCAGGGCTGTAGAGACACACACACACACACACTATACCAGGGCTGTAGACACACACACACACACTATACCAGGGCTGTAGACACACACACACACACACTATACCAGGGCTGTAGACACACACACACACACTATACCAGGGCTGTAGACACACACACACACTATACCAGGGCTGTAGACACACACACACACACACTATACCAGGGCTGTAGACACACACACACACACACTATACCAGGGCTGTAGACACACACACACACACACTATACCAGGGCTGTAGACACACACACACACACACACTATACCAGGGCTGTAGACACACACACACACACACACACTATACCAGGGCTGTAGACACACACACACACACACTATACCAGGGCTGTAGACACACACACACACACACACACTATACCAGGGCTGTAGACACACACACACACACACACACTATACCAGGGCTGTAGACACACACACACACACACTATACCAGGGCTGTAGACACACACACACACACACACACTATACCAGGGCTGTAGACACACACACACACACACATACCAGGGCTGTAGACACACATACCAGGGCTGTCAGAGCACACACACACACACACACACACTATACCAGGGCTGTAGACACACACACACACACACACACTATACCAGGGCTGTAGACACACACACACACACACACTATACCAGGGCTGTAGACACACACACACACACACACACTATACCAGGGCTGTAGACACACACACACACACACACACACTATACCAGGGCTGTAGACACACACACACACACACACACTATACCAGGGCTGTAGACACACACACACACACACTATACCAGGGCTGTAGACACACACACACACACACACACACACTATACCAGGGCTGTAGACACACACACACACACACACACACACACACTATACCAGGGCTGTAGAGACACACACACACACACACACTATACCAGGGCTGTAGACACACACACACACACACACTATACCAGGGCTGTAGACACACACACACACACACACACACACACTATACCAGGGCTGTAGACACACACACACACACACACACACACACACACACACACACACTATACCAGGGCTGTAGACACACACACACACTATACCAGGGCTGTACACACACACACACACACTATACCAGGGCTGTAGACACACACACACACACACACACACACTATACCAGGGCTGTAGACACACACACACACACACTATACCAGGGCTGTAGACACACACACACACACACACACTATACCAGGGCTGTAGACACACACACACACACACACACACTATACCAGGGCTGTAGCACACACACACACACACACTATACCAGGGCTGTAGACACACACACACACACACTATACCAGGGCTGTAGACACACACACACACACACTATACCAGGGCTGTAGACACACACACACACACACTATACCAGGGCTGTAGACACACACACACACACACACTATACCAGGGCTGTAGACACACACACACACACACACTATACCAGGGCTGTAGACACACACACACACACACACACTATACCAGGGCTGTAGACACACACACACACACACACTATACCAGGGCTGTAGACACACACACACACACACACTATACCAGGGCTGTAGACACACACACACACACACCTATACCAGGGCTGTAGACACACACACACACACACTATACCAGGGCTGTAGACACACACACACACACACACTATACCAGGGCTGTAGACACACACACACACACACTATACCAGGGCTGTAGACACACACACACACACACTATACCAGGGCTGTAGACACACACACACACACACTATACCAGGGCTGTAGACACACACACACACACACACACACTATACCAGGGCTGTAGACACACACACACACACACACACTATACCAGGGCTGTAGACACACACACACTATACCAGGGCTGTAGACACACACACACACACACACACACACACACACACTATACCAGGGCTGTAGAGACACACACACACTATACCAGGGCTGTAGAGACACACACACACACACTATACCAGGGCTGTAGACACACACACACACACACACACACACACACACTATACCAGGGCTGTAGACACACACACACACACACACACTATACCAGGGCTGTAGACACACACACACACACACACACACATATACCAGGGCTGTAGACACACACACACACACACACACACTATACCAGGGCTGTAGACACACACACACACACACACACACTATACCAGGGCTGTAGACACACACACACACACACACACACTATACCAGGGCTGTAGACACACACACACACTATACCAGGGCTGTAGACACACACACACACTATACCAGGGCTGTAGACACACACACACATACACACACACACACACACACACACACACACACACACCACCAGGGTCAGGGCTACAGAAACAGTCACAGCAGCTAACACGACCGCTCTCTGTGTCTCCTTACAGATTAAACTGGAACGGGAGAAGATTTTGCTTCAAGCTGTGAGTATCTCCGTGTCTGTGTCTGTGTGACACGTTTACACACTGCGGAACAAACCGAGAGAGTCGAGGGCAGGGTTCCTGAAGTTCTGGATGACGAAGGCATTGAAACGTTTGTCTGCTGACTCGACTTTTTAGTTTCGGATTTTTAAGAAGGTCAAGTTTAGCAGGCAAGCGTGGTTTTTTTAAAAAATTTTTTAATGCCTTCGTCATCCAGAATTCACTTGATCAATCTTATCACAGGGCAGCAGTGTGGAGTAGTGGTCAGGGCTCTGGACTCTTGACCGGAGGGTCGTGGGTTCAATCCCAGGTGGGGGGGATACTGCTGCTGTACCCTTGAGCAAGGTACTTTACCTAGATTGCTCCAGTAAAAACCCAACTGTATAAATGGATAATTGTATGTAAAAATAATGTGATATCTTGTAACAGTTGTAAGTCGCCGTGGATAAGGGCGTCTGCTAAGAAATAAATAATAATAATAACAAAAAGAATAAGGAGATCAGGGTTCAAAGTTTCTCTGTTGCATACTGGAATAGCATTTTTGTAGGTGTTAACTAGGAAGACTCCTGGACACTTTGTAATAAATCCTTATTGACCAGCAAGGTTAAGGAGATCATATAGGATTATCCATAAATGTTTATGGAGGCTGTGTGGTCCAGTGGTTAAAGAAAAGGGCTTGTAACCAGGAGGTCCCCGGTTCAAATCCCACCTCAGCCACTGACTCATTTGTAAGTCGCCCTGGATAAGGGCGCCTGCTAAGACATAAACAATAATGGGCTCCCGAGTGGCGCATCCAGGAAAAGCACTCACTAGAGTGCAGGATGTGCTCTATAGCCTGGACGTCGCCGGTTCGAGTCCAGGCTATTCCACAGCCGACCGTGGGACGGAGCTCCCAGGGGCGGCTCAATTGGCCGGCGTCGTCCGGGGAGGGAGGGTTAGGTCGGCCAGGGTGTCTCGGCTCACCGCGCACCAGCCCCCTGTGGTCTGGCGGGCCTGCGGGCTTGCCTGTAAGCTCCCAGAGCTGCGTTGTCCTCTGGCGCTGTAGCTCTGAGGCGGCTGCACGGTGAGTCTGCAGAGTGTAAAGAAGCGGGCGGCTGACAGCACACGCTTCGGAGGACAGCGTGTGTTCATCTTCGCCCCTCCCGAGTCAGCGCAGGGGTGGTAGCGGTGAGCTGAGCCTAAAAATAATTGGGCATTTCAAATTGGGGAGAAAATAATAACTTTGATCTTTCTTTTATCTCCCTTTTCTCTCAGAAGCGGAAATCTGTCGACGGCACGGCGGCGCAATCCAAAATGAAGATCTTGCGCTCTCTGAGAAGCAGGGAGGACACGGGGGGCGGGGCCGGGGGGCGGACTAGAATCCCCAGGGTTCCGTCTCCACTGGGAGGCGGGGCGTGTCCACTCGCTCCTCCCACAGGGGAGGGAGAGGCGGGGCCGGGGGGCTGGGAGGAGGCGGGGCTCGGCAGCGAGGGAGCCCACGCAGGAGCAGCAGAGAGGGGTGGAGGGGCGAGAATCTGAGCCTGGGGAGCCAGATTCAGGTAAGAATAAAACAGCGAGAGGAGAGCGAATCTGTGGTGTGTCGGCGTCTCTCTTATAATATGTCTCTCTCTCTAATCGTGTTGAGAGTGTGTTTCATTCTCTCGCACTCTTTGTAGGACAGGCTCCCTCTCCCCTCTCTCCTCTTCCCTTCTCCTCTCCTCCTCCTCCCCTCTCTCCTTTCTCTCTCCTCTCTCCTTTCTCTCTCCTCTCCTCTCTCTCCCCTCTCTCCTTTCTCTCCCTCTCCTTTCTCTCTCTCTCTCTCCCCTCTCTCTCTCTCTCCCCTCTCTCTCTCTCCCTCTCTCCTCTCTCTCTCCTCTCTCCTCCTTCTCTCTCCCCCTCTCCTTTCTCTCTCCCCTCTCCTTTCTCTCTCCCTCTCTCCTTCTCTCTCCCCTCTCCTTTCTCTCTCCTCTCTCTCTCTCTCTCTCTCTCCTCTCTTTCTCTCCTCTCTCCTCTCTCTCTCCTTTCTCTCTCCCTCTCTCCTTTCTCTCTCCCTCTCTCCTTTCTCTCTCCTCCTTTCTCTCTCTGCCCCTCCTCTCTCCTCCCTCCCTCTCCTCTCCTCTCCCTGTATCTGTTTTGATGGGACGTCAAACAAACAAGCTCCTATTGGAAGTGACTCTGCAGCAGCCACTGACTCCCTGTGTGTGTGTGACCCTGAGCAAGTCACTGAACCTCCTTGTGCTCCGTCCTTCAGGATGAGACGTCAAACAAACAAGCTCCTATTGGAAGTGACTCTGCAGCAGCCACTGACTCCCTGTGTGTGTGTGACCCTGAGCAAGTCACTGAACCTCCTTGTGCTCCGTCCTTCAGGATGAGACGTCAAACAAACAAGCTCCTATTGGAAGTGACTCTGCAGCAGCAGCAGCAGTTGTTGATGATGCAGAGTTCACCCCTAGTCTCTGGAAGTCGCTTTGGATAAAAGCGCTTGCTGAATGACTCATTAATAATTCTCTCTGTTTTCTAGGAGAAGACAACAGCAGCAACAGCAGCAGCAGCAACAACACCCCACCAAGAGGCGCTGGCTCCAGAGTCACCTCTTCCTCTTCTTCCTCTTCCTCCTCCTCCTCCTCTTCCTCCTCCTCTTCCTCCAAGCGCAAGGCAAAGAGAACCGGCCGGGAGGAGGAGAGGCGCCCGTCCCCTGGCAGGGGAACCCCAGTCCCAGTCCGAGGGGAGGCAGAGGCGAGGGAGGGTCTCACCCTGGCGGCGCGACGGAGAGCGAGGAAGAGGAGCAACTGGCCCGGATCAAGGGCTCCTTCCTCACGGTCACCCTCCAGCGAGCCCCCAAAGCCCAGCAACGGCTCCCCCTCTCCCTTCCTCCTCCTCCTCCATCGTCCCCGGCTGCAGGCCATCGCGCAGCCTCCCAGCGTCAGGCTGCAGCCCCAGTGCAACGGGAGCCCTCCAGGACAGCAGGGGCCATGGACAGGGACCGGGCATGCAGAAGGAGGTGTGGATGTCTGTGTTCAGGATGCTGAGTCGCAAGGAGCTGTGTGATTGCATGCTGGTGTGCAAGGCCTGGCACAGGTGGTGAGTCTCGCAGCGCTTTGAGTTTTATCACTATTATTTCATTAGGGAATGGGGCCCCGATTGATCCTGTTTCGATAGGATATCGATGATCGTTTCCATGCAGCGATATCGTGGGATTAAAAAGTGATTCACGGACTCTCACAGAGTCCTTTTTATTCCCAGTACTGCTAAAGACAAACAGAGTATAATCATGTTTTGTTATTATTATTATTATTATTATTATTATTATTATTATTATTATTATTATTATTTTATTTATTTCTAAGCAGGCGCCCTTATCCAGGGCGACTTACAATTCATTGTTCCAAGATATCACATTATTTTTACATGCAATTACATTATTTTTTACACATTATTTTTACATATAATTACCCATTTATACAGTTGGGTTTTTACTGGAGCAATCTAGGTAAAGTACCTTGCTCAAGGGTACAGCAGCAGTGTCCCCACCTGGGATTGAACCCGACCCTCGGTCAAGAGTCCAGAGCCCTGACCACTACTCCACACTGCTGCCCTGTGATAAGACTGATCAAGTGAATTCTGGATGACAAAGGCATTAAAAAAAATTTTAAAAAAACACACGCTGGCCTGCTAAACTTGACCTTCTTAAAAATCCAAACTAAAAAGACAGAAAGTCGAGTCAGCAGACAAACGTTTCAATGCCTTCGTCATCCAGAACTTCAGAAACCCTGCCCTCGACACTGCTGCCTTTTGCGGTACTGTGTCGGACCCGATCCGACATCATCAGAAAGAAGTCAAGGACAGGTCCCTAGTCGTGTTTTTCCCAGAAAAAAAACAGAAAAGCTTTCAATGGCCGAGAGAGAAGCTAAAAACAAAAAATAGTCAGATCTGAGCAATCGGACATAAGCAAACAAGATGGCTGCTTCGCATCCAGCTCAAAGAACATCACGGACGTGTGCAGAGCTTTGAGACGTCCGGTAATAAAATAACGAGTCGGATCGCGTTATCGAGGAGTTTGGTGATCAATCAAGTGATCAGGAGATGATTGATCGGCACGTGCGACGATGGAGAGAGATGTGACAAATACAGCGAACAAGGAGCGGGCTGGAGAGGCAGAGTCTCCTGTTGATATGCAGAGACTTTTAAACCTGTTTTACTGGGAATAAAATTACTTTTAACCCTTTGCAGTCCATTTATTAAGTGTGCGTCTCAGGCTCGCCAGGTCTAATTTATTTTCACACGCGCAGTTAATTTTAGGCACGCTGTTTAAAAGTGTTTTTTCCACAGTCAAACGGGTTTAAAAGGCCCTGCATATAAACAAAGCACTCACTAGGCACCTCCAGCCCCGCCCCACCCTTTCGTTCGCTTTCACATATGCTAAGAAATAAATAATAATAATAATAGTCGTACATACCGATCAATCATCTCCTGATGACTCGTTTTATCACCAAACTCCTCAATAATGCAATCCAAGTCATTATTTTATTACTATAACAT
>JAGXEW010000064.1:1272728-1282728 GCA_030684275.1 Acipenser oxyrinchus oxyrinchus
GAGACTCGTCCATGCACAGGTCTGAGAGAGAGAGAGAGAGGGGAGAGGAAGACTGAGAGAGAGAGGAGGAGAGAGAGGAGGAGAGGAGAGAGGGAGGAGAGAGAGAGACTTCAGGAGGGAGAGGATGAGAGGAAAGAGGAGGAGGCAAGAGGAGGAGGAGGAGAGGAGAGGGAGAGAGAGAGAGGAGAGAGAGAGAGGAGGAGAGAGAGAGAGAGGAGGAGGAGAGAGAGGAGATGAGGAGAGGAGAGGAGAGGAGGAAAGAGGAGAGAGGAGAGGAGGAGGAGAGAGGGAGAGGAGGAGGAGGAGAGAGAGAGAGGGAGGAGAGAGAGAGGAGGGAGGAGGAGAGAGAGGAGAGAGAGAGGAGGGAGAGGATGAGGAGAGAGGAGAGGAGAGAGAGAGAGGAGGAGAGAGAGAGAGAGAGGAGAGGGAGAGAGGAGGAGAGGGAGAGAGAGAAGAGAGGAAGAGGAGGAGAGAGAGGAGAGAGAGAGAGAGGAGAGAGAGAGAGGAGAGAAGAGAGAGAGGAGAGGAGAGGAGGAGAGAAGGAGAAGAGAGAGGAGGAGGGAGAGAAGAGAGAGGAGAGGAGGAGAGGACAGAGGAGAGAGGACAGAGAGGAGAGAGAGAGGAGGAGAGGGAGGAGAAGGATGGAGGAGAGAGGAGAGAGAAGAGGAGAAGGAGAGAGAGAGGAGAGAGATTTATCAAGCAATCGGACAAGAGCTTAGTCTAGATGTGTGCAAAAATGTAAGAGTGACAGACAGACAGACAGACAGACAGACAGACAGACAGACAGACAGAGCCCCACAATCCTGTTCAGTTTGACGCTACAATATAATCCCTTCTTCTTGGGGTCTGTGTTAGTTTACTACATTCTGAAAAGAGTTTAGTTTCATTAAAGCTGCAGACAGACAGACAGACAGACAGACAGACAGACAGACAGACAGACAGAGCCCCACAATCCTGTTCAGTTTGGCGCTACAATATAATCCCTTCTTCTTGGGGTCTGTGTTAGTTTACTACATTCTGAAAAGAGTTTAGTTTCATTAAAGCTGCAGACAGACAGACAGACAGACAGACAGACAGACACACAGACAGCCAGACAGACCTCCACACACTCCCAGGTTTGATCCTCTCAATAACTTGTGAGCTCAGGAAGGTCTGAGCAGGTTTCATCACAATCGGACGCGACCTTCTTAGATCGGTAAAACTCCCAACATGAATCCTCAAATTCTTACCAGTCGAGATCTCTGAACATCCAGGAATTCTCACAGCGTCTCCGACTTGTTCGGATCTTTAAAGCGAGGCATCAAAGCCGGAATCTGACCTTTCCGGTTTAGTCTGCACCATTCCGATTACAGGCTTCCATGATCTCTCACCCCTATCCCAGAGAAAACGGGAAGCCTCAAAGAACGCCATCTTTAAAATCCATTCTCTCACCTCTTATTAGCTTTATTAACATGATCACCGGCCCTCCCTTTAAAGGGCGCTGACCATCTTTAAAATCCATTCTCTCACCTCTTATTAGCTTTATTAACATGATCACTGGCCCCTCCCTTTAAAGGGCGCTGACCATCTTTAAAATCCATTCTCTCACCTCTTATTAGCTTTATTAACATGATCACTGGCCCTCCCTTTAAAGGCGCTGACCATCTTTAAAATCCATTCTCTCACCTCTTATTAGCTTTATTAACATGATCACCGGCCCTCCCTTTAAAGGGCGCTGACCATCTTTAAAATCCATTCTCTCACCTCTTATTAGCTTTATTAACATGATCACTGGCCCCTCCCTTTAAAGGGCGCTGACCATCTTTAAAATCCATTCTCTCACCTCTTATTAGCTTTATTAACATGATCACCGGCCCCTCCCTTTAAAGGCGCTGACCATCTTTAAAATCCATTCTCTCACCTCTTATTAGCTTTATTAACATGATCACCGGCCCCTCCCTTTAAAGGCGCTGACCATCTTTAAAATCCATTCTCTCACCTCTTATTAGCTTTATTAACATGATCACTGGCCCCTCCCTTTAAAGGGCTGACCATCTTTAAAATCCATTCTCTCACCTCTTATTAGCTTTATTAACATGATCACTGGCCCCTCCCTTTAAAGGCGCTGACCATCTTTAAAATCCATTCTCTCACCTCTTATTAGCTTTATTAACATGATCACTGGCCCCTCCCTTTAAAGGCGCTGACCATCTTTAAAATCCATTCTCTCACCTCTTATTAGCTTTATTAACATGATCACTGGCCCCTCCCTTTAAAGGGCGCTGACCATCTTTAAAATCCATTCTCTCACCTCTTATTAGCTTTATTAACATGATCACTGGCCCCTCCCTTTAAAGGCGCTGACCATCTTTAAAATCCATTCTCTCACCTCTTATTAGCTTTATTAACATGATCACTGGCCCCTCCCTTTAAAGGCGCTGACCATCTTTAAAATCCATTCTCTCACCTCTTATTAGCTTTATTAACATGATCACTGGCCCCTCCCTTTAAAGGACGCTGACCATCTTTAAAATCCATTCTCTCACCTCTTATTAGCTTTATTAACATGATCACTGGCCCCTCCCTTTAAAGGGCGCTGACCATCTTTAAAATCCATTCTCTCACCTCTTATTAGCTTTATTAACATGATCACTGGCCCCTCCCTTTAAAGGGCGCTGACCATCTTTAAAATCCATTCTCTCACCTCTTATTAGCTTTATTAACATGATCACTGGCCCCTCCCTTTAAAGGCGCTGACCATCTTTAAAATCCATTCTCTCACCTCTTATTAGCTTTATTAACATGATCACCGGCCCCTCCCTTTAAAGGCGCTGACCATCTTTAAAATCCATTCTCTCACCTCTTATTAGCTTTATTAACATGATCACTGGCCCCTCCCTTTAAAGGGCGCTGACCATCTTTAAAATCCATTCTCTCACCTCTTATTAGCTTTATTAACATGATCACTGGCCCCTCCCTTTAAAGGCGCTGACCATCTTTAAAATCCATTCTCTCACCTCTTATTAGCTTTATTAACATGATCACCGGCCCCTCCCTTTAAAGGACGCTGACCATCTTTAAAATCCATTCTCTCACCTCTTATTAGCTTTATTAACATGATCACTGGCCCCTCCCTTTAAAGGCGCTGACCATCTTTAAAATCCATTCTCTCACCTCTTATTAGCTTTATTAACATGATCACCGGCCCCTCCCTTTAAAGGCGCTGACCATCTTTAAAATCCATTCTCTCACCTCTTATTAGCTTTATTAACATGATCACCGGCCCCTCCCTTTAAAGGGCGCTGACCATCTTTAAAATCCATTCTCTCACCTCTTATTAGCTTTATTAACATGATCACCGGCCCCTCCCTTTAAAGGAGCGCTGACCATCTTTAAAATCCATTCTCTCACCTCTTATTAGCTTTATTAACATGATCACCGGCCCCTCCCTTTAAAGGGCGCTGACCATCTTTAAAATCCATTCTCTCACCTCTTATTAGCTTTATTAACATGATCACCGGCCCCTCCCTTTAAAGGGCGCTGACCATCTTTAAAATCCATTCTCTCACCTCTTATTAGCTTTATTAACATGATCACCGGCCCCTCCCTTTAAAGGGCGCTGACCATCTTTAAAATCCATTCTCTCACCTCTTATTAGCTTTATTAACATGATCACCGGCCCCTCCCTTTAAAGGAGCGCTGACCATCTTTAAAATCCATTCTCTCACCTCTTATTAGCTTTATTAACATGATCACCGGCCCCTCCCTTTAAAGGAGCGCTGACCATCTTTAAAATCCATTCTCTCACCTCTTATTAGCTTTATTAACATGATCACCGGCCCTCCCTTTAAAGGAGCGCTGACCATCTTTAAAATCCATTCTCTCACCTCTTATTAGCTTTATTAACATGATCACCGGCCCCTCCCTTTAAAGGAGCGCTGACCATCTTTAAAATCCATTCTCTCACCTCTTATTAGCTTTATTAACATGATCACCGGCCCCTCCCTTTAAAGGAGCGCTGACCATCTTTAAAATCCATTCTCTCACCTCTTATTAGCTTTATTAACATGATCACCGGCCCCTCCCTTTAAAGGAGCGCTGACCATCTTTAAAATCCATTCTCTCACCTCTTATTAGCTTTATTAACATGATCACCGGCCCCTCCCTTTAAAGGAGCGCTGACCATCTTTAAAATCCATTCTCTCACCTCTTATTAGCTTTATTAACATGATCACCGGCCCCTCCCTTTAAAGGAGCGCTGACCATCTTTAAAATCCATTCTCTCACCTCTTATTAGCTTTATTAACATGATCACCGGCCCCTCCCTTTAAAGGAGCGCTGACCATCTTTAAAATCCATTCTCTCACCTCTTATTAGCTTTATTAACATGATCACCGGCCCCTCCCTTTAAAGGAGCGCTGACCATCTTTAAAATCCATTCTCTCACCTCTTATTAGCTTTATTAACATGATCACCGGCCCCTCCCTTTAAAGGAGCGCTGACCATCTTTAAAATCCATTCTCTCACCTCTTATTAGCTTTATTAACATGATCACCGGCCCCTCCCTTTAAAGGAGCGCTGACCATCTTTAAAATCCATTCTCTCACCTCTTATTAGCTTTATTAACATGATCACCGGCCCTCCCTTTAAAGGAGCGCTGACCATCTTTAAAATCCATTCTCTCACCTCTTATTAGCTTTATTAACATGATCACCGGCCCCTCCCTTTAAAGGAGCGCTGACCATCTTTAAAATCCATTCTCTCACCTCTTATTAGCTTTATTAACATGATCACTGGCCCCTCCCTTTAAAGGAGCGCTGACCATCTTTAAAATCCATTCTCTCACCTCTTATTAGCTTTATTAACATGATCACCGGCCCCTCCCTTTAAAGGAGCGCTGACCATCTTTAAAATCCATTCTCTCACCTCTTATTAGCTTTATTAACATGATCACTGGCCCCTCCCTTTAAAGGAGCGCTGACCATCTTTAAAATCCATTCTCTCACCTCTTATTAGCTTTATTAACATGATCACTGGCCCCTCCCTTTAAAGGAGCGCTGACCATCTTTAAAATCCATTCTCTCACCTCTTATTAGCTTTATTAACATGATCACCGGCCCCTCCCTTTAAAGGAGCGCTGACCATCTTTAAAATCCATTCTCTCACCTCTTATTAGCTTTATTAACATGATCACCGGCCCTCCCTTTAAAGGAGCGCTGACCATCTTTAAAATCCATTCTCTCACCTCTTATTAGCTTTATTAACATGATCACCGGCCCCTCCCTTTAAAGGAGCGCTGACCATCTTTAAAATCCATTCTCTCACCTCTTATTAGCTTTATTAACATGATCACTGGCCCCTCCCTTTAAAGGAGCGCTGACCATCTTTAAAATCCATTCTCTCACCTCTTATTAGCTTTATTAACATGATCACCGGCCCCTCCCTTTAAAGGAGCGCTGACCATCTTTAAAATCCATTCTCTCACCTCTTATTAGCTTTATTAACATGATCACCGGCCCCTCCCTTTAAAGGAGCGCTGACCATCTTTAAAATCCATTCTCTCACCTCTTATTAGCTTTATTAACATGATCACCGGCCCTCCCTTTAAAGGAGCGCTGACCATCTTTAAAATCCATTCTCTCACCTCTTATTAGCTTTATTAACATGATCACTGGCCCCTCCCTTTAAAGGAGCGCTGACCATCTTTAAAATCCATTCTCTCACCTCTTATTAGCTTTATTAACATGATCACCGGCCCCTCCCTTTAAAGGAGCGCTGACCATCTTTAAAATCCATTCTCTCACCTCTTATTAGCTTTATTAACATGATCACCGGCCCCTCCCTTTAAAGGAGCGCTGACCATCTTTAAAATCCATTCTCTCACCTCTTATTAGCTTTATTAACATGATCACCGCCCCTCCCTTTAAAGGAGCGCTGACCATCTTTAAAATCCATTCTCTCACCTCTTATTAGCTTTATTAACATGATCACTGGCCCCTCCCTTTAAAGGAGCGCTGACCATCTTTAAAATCCATTCTCTCACCTCTTATTAGCTTTATTAACATGATCACTGGCCCCTCCCTTTAAAGGAGCGCTGACCATCTTTAAAATCCATTCTCTCACCTCTTATTAGCTTTATTAACATGATCACTGGCCCCTCCCTTTAAAGGAGCGCTGACCATCTTTAAAATCCATTCTCTCACCTCTTATTAGCTTTATTAACATGATCACTGGCCCCTCCCTTTAAAGGAGCGCTGACCATCTTTAAAATCCATTCTCTCACCTCTTATTAGCTTTATTAACATGATCACTGGCCCCTCCCTTTAAAGGAGCGCTGACCATCTTTAAAATCCATTCTCTCACCTCTTATTAGCTTTATTAACATGATCACTGGACCTCCCTTTAAAGGAGCGCTGACCATCTTTAAAATCCATTCTCTCACCTCTTATTAGCTTTATTAACATGATCACCGGCCCCTCCCTTTAAAGGAGCGCTGACCATCTTTAAAATCCATTCTCTCACCTCTTATTAGCTTTATTAACATGATCACCGGCCCCTCCCTTTAAAGGAGCGCTGACCATCTTTAAAATCCATTCTCTCACCTCTTATTAGCTTTATTAACATGATCACCGGCCCTCCCTTTAAAGGAGCGCTGACCATCTTTAAAATCCATTCTCTCACCTCTTATTAGCTTTATTAACATGATCACCGGCCCTCCCTTTAAAGGAGCGCTGACCATCTTTAAAATCCATTCTCTCACCTCTTATTAGCTTTATTAACATGATCACCGGCCCCTCCCTTTAAAGGAGCGCTGACCATCTTTAAAATCCATTCTCTCACCTCTTATTAGCTTTATTAACATGATCACCGGCCCCTCCCTTTAAAGGAGCGCTGACCATCTTTAAAATCCATTCTCTCACCTCTTATTAGCTTTATTAACATGATCACCGCCCCTCCCTTTAAAGGAGCGCTGACCATCTTTAAAATCCATTCTCTCACCTCTTATTAGCTTTATTAACATGATCACCGGCCCTCCCTTTAAAGGAGCGCTGACCATCTTTAAAATCCATTCTCTCACCTCTTATTAGCTTTATTAACATGATCACCGGCCCTCCCTTTAAAGGAGCGCTGACCATCTTTAAAATCCATTCTCTCACCTCTTATTAGCTTTATTAACATGATCACCGGCCCCTCCCTTTAAAGGAGCGCTGACCATCTTTAAAATCCATTCTCTCACCTCTTATTAGCTTTATTAACATGATCACCGGCCCCTCCCTTTAAAGGAGCGCTGACCATCTTTAAAATCCATTCTCTCACCTCTTATTAGCTTTATTAACATGATCACCGGCCCCTCCCTTTAAAGGAGCGCTGACCATCTTTAAAATCCATTCTCTCACCTCTTATTAGCTTTATTAACATGATCACTGGCCCCTCCCTTTAAAGGAGCGCTGACCATCTTTAAAATCCATTCTCTCGCCTCTTATTAGCTTTATTAACATGATCACCGGCCCCTCCCTTTAAAGGAGCGCTGACCATCTTTAAAATCCATTCTCTCACCTCTTACTAAAAATTAAAATAGTTTTTAAAAAATCGTTTTAAAAAGCTGCTGGCAAAAGTCACTTTTTCATTTCTTTCAGTGTTTAGCCGAAAGACTACAATACCCACAATTCCTCTCTTACCGCCATAAAAGACAAGTCAAGGGGCGGGAGCTCGTATTTAGAGCCATCCGGTTGGTCCTCCACTTCCAGCTCCTCCACTTCCAGCTCCTCCACCGATTGATCGACACCTTCCTCTCCGTCTGTCTGCGATTGGTCCGCATCGTCTCCAGCCTCTAAATCCAATTGGCTGCCTTCGGATCCCCCAGACCCGCCCTCGGATTGAAGGAGATTAGCCACGCCCCCTTTGTCTTCCTCCAAATCGGATTGGCTGCGCGTCCTGCCTTCCTTGCGCTCTGATTGGGGGCTGGCACGTTCCCAAAGCTCCGACGGGCTGTCAAGTTTTTCGCTGAGCTCCGATTGGCTGCTGTTTTCATCCGCGTGATCCGATTGGTCCCCTTGGCTCCCGCTGGCCTCTTCTGGTTGAGAGACGGGGTGGGAGCGCCACAGGCCAACGTTAGCCCCGCCCTCTGGCTCCGGTTGGCTGGGGCTCTGAAGGGGCGTGGAGTTCATTCTCTCATCCATGAATTTGGACCAATCGGTGTCTGTGCTGAAAATGTCATCCATTAAATGAATGGGACTGAATTTGGGGCTGAAACTCACAGAGTCGCTGCAGGAGCTGAAACCATGAAAATAGAGACAACAGAGTTAAAGAACTACAGCTCCCAGCATCCCCCACCACTGCTGCAGGTGCTGAGGCATGCTGGGAACCGTAGTCCTAGCCAGGGGTGTACCGATTCACTGTGTATGGATGAATCGCGATGCTTTCTTTACATGATGTATCGTAATAGAGGTCTGTATCATTTGTATTGAGTTACAGGACCACAGAACAGCGCACTGTAGTTAAAGAACTACAGCTCCCAGCATCCCTCACCATGAGGAGGCATGCTGGGAACTATAGTTACAACTCACAGTCAAAGCAACACAGACTGAGCAAAACAATGTAATACAGCCCAGTGCATTGCAGTTAAAGAACTACAGCTCCCAGCATCCCTCACCATTGCCGCGGGTGCAGAGGCATGCTGGGAGCTGTAGTCCTAGCCAGGGCTGGACCGATTCACTGTGTATGGATGACTGTTTAATGATTTCTTCAGTGTAAATTCAATGGCAAACGTTTCCACTAGAAGTCTTTAATTGAATTTAGTCTAAACATGTATTATTATTATTATTATTATTATTATTATTATTATTATTATTATTATTATTATTATTATTTCTTAAATTAAAATAACTCAAAACACAATTTATAATTAAAAAGTACTCAAATTACCTCAAGTGGGATTTTGCAGTATTTTCCACTGTGGGTGTGGCTTCACTGAGATGACTGCTGATTGGTTGACAGTTGCCAGGCTCCTCCTCCTCCTCCTCCTCCTCCTCCTCCTCTCTTTTAAGATTATCAGATACCAGCTGATTTCTGATGGGATGGTTTCCATGATCCTAATTATAATATATATATTTTTTAAACAAACAAGTTAATAAAGACAGACAGACAGACAGACAGACAGACAGACAGACAGACAGACAGACAGACAGACAGACAGACAGAGCCCCACAATCCTGTTCAGTTTGACGCTACAATATAATCCCTTCTTCTTGGGGTCTGTGTTAGTTTACTACATTCTGAAAAGAGTTTAGTTTCATTAAAGCTGCAGACAGACAGACAGACAGACAGACAGACAGACAGACAGACAGACAGACAGACAGACAGACAGAGCCCCACAATCCTGTTCAGTTTGACGCTACAATATAATCCCTTCTTCTTGGGGTCTGTGTTAGTTTACTACATTCTGAAAAGAGTTTAGTTTCATTAAAGCTGCAGACAGACAGACAGACAGACAGACAGACAGACAGACAGACAGACAGACAGACAGACAGACAGACAGACACTGTTTCATCTTTCATTGCTTTTTGGCCGCCTCTGTAAGGAGAGGAGAGGAGAGGAGGAGAGAGAGAGGAGAGGACAGGAGGAGAGGAGGAGAGGAGGAGGAGAGGAGAGGAGGAGGAGGAGGAGGAGAGGGGGAGAGGAGAGGAGGAGAAAGAGAAGAGGAGGAGGAGGAGAGGAGGAGAGGGGGAGAGGAGAGGACAGGAGGAGAGGAGGAGAGGAGGAGGAGAGGAGAGGAGGAGGAGGAGGAGGAGGAGAGGGGGAGAGGAGAGGAGGAGAAAGAGAAGAGGAGGAGGAGGAGAGGAGGAAGAAGAGAGGGGGAGGAGAGGAGGAGAGACAAGGAGGAGGAGAGGAGGAAGAGGATAAAAATAAAAGAGATGAAAACGACTTTCAAAACAGATTTTTTTTGTAAGGAATCAACTCACGGAGAGCCCGTCTCTCATGACATCATCACCGTCACCCCCCCCCTCCTCCTCCTCTTTCT
>JAGXEW010000064.1:1287728-1292728 GCA_030684275.1 Acipenser oxyrinchus oxyrinchus
GGTTCGTTCTGGGTTTTAGTATCAGGTCCCCCTTTCAATTCCGACGCGGGACGTTTCTCCTCTATAAGGGGCTGCTGGGGTACAAGGCAGGCACCGCTCCCAAATCCGGGAGGGCGGCTGGTTTCGGTTCCATCGTCGGGTTCCGATCCGGTCTCAGAATTACTCTCGAACTTTTCCCCTTTCCCAAACGGAGGTCCTGTCTGGCAGAGGGACCCCCATCCCCTGGTAAAGGGCGCTGGGTGGGGTTTGAATCATTTCGGGTTCGCTCTGCGCCCGTGTTTGAATCCGAATCGGGCGGCTGTTCTCTAAAGGGGCGACTGGGGTGACCGTTTCCTGTTCGGCACATCGTGTCTCCCCTCTTCTTCCTCCCCGCTGAAGAAGATGCAATATCTATAGCAGAGAAATCTGAAGAAGGTCTCCCAGGAAGGGTTCCAGAACTAGAGTCTAGAACACTTTTACATTCGATACCCTGAGCTGGTTCTGGACTAAAGAGAACATCAGTGTTGGTTCTGTTGAGTTCTAGACCCCCGTCTAGAAGGAGTTGATCTAGACTTCTCTCTCCTGTGCGGGAAGTGGACTGCGTTCTAGGTCGCTCTTCCTGGTCTTTCTCTCCGTCGTCTTGGTTCTCTGGCAGTGTGCTAGGTTCTAGGTCGTCATCTGGAGGTTCTAGGTTTCCTCCAATCGTCCTAAATTCCGCCAGGAATCCAAACTGGCATTCAGAGAATCCAAAAGGATCGATGACGGGGTTCTAGATTTAGGTTCTGATTCTAGAGTGCTGTCTAAAAGGTCTAGGTTACTGTGTTCTGTTCTGAAATCTGATTCTGGTATCAGGAGATTGGTCAGTCCAGGTTCTTTGGTGGAAGTAGATGATTCGGTTCTAGACTCGCGCTCTGTTCCTATGCCGCTGTCTGAGAAGATATCTAGGGCTCTAGATTCTGGTTTAGAACACTTTGTTCCTTCTAGAAGATCGACGCCTTCCAAGGTCGATTTAGCTTCAGGTTCTGAAATATCTATAAGTTCCATCATCCTATGAGAAGGCATCGTTCCAGAGTCTTTCTCAGGTTCTAGATCCCATTGAATCAAAAGATCTAGGTTTTGAACAGCTGGGGTGGTACTAGCTTCTTTCTGAATGTCTAGATTGTGATCTAGACTATTTCCAGCAGGGGAAGCAATAGGAGCAGTGCTAGATTCTGTCTCGGGTTCTAGACCCCCACCAGAAAGATGTAAAAGATCCAGGATCCAGGGGTCAGATTTCGATGTGTTGGAATATCCCGTTCTAGATGCCGCGTCAGTCTCCAGAGCACCCCCTGAAAGATCTAGGAGACAACCTTCTGTCCCTGAAAGAAACATGGTTCTAGGTTCCCTTCCAGATTCTGGTTCTGCGGATCCAGTTCTAGATCCAGTTCCGGGATTCAGGGTTACCTCGGGGGTGTCCAGCCCTCGCAGCCACCCCTCCAACTGCAAGACTTCCGTCAGCTCGGAATGTTCGGTTCTAGACTCAACCTGGTGCGGTTCCGGGTTTGCACAGGGTTCCTGTGACGGTTTAGTCTCCACCTCAAACAGCCCCCCAAATACCTTCCCTCCCGCAGTCGGGAACTTCGTAACGGGACTGGGCAACAGCTTAGAACCCACCTCTTCCAGAACACCAGTGCTTCCCTGCCTCTCCTCGAAGCCGTGTCCTCTAGAAACACCAGTCGACGTCTGCAACAAACCCGGACTTGTCATCATCAGCGCTCTAGAACCACCGGCTTCTAGAAACTCTCCTGTCTCCCTCTGTCCTGCTCTCAGCTTCTGGGCTTCAGAAACCGAATCCTGACTCCTTACAAGCGTCTGTCTGGAATCTGCCTCCAAAAAACCCTGCTCTCCGGCGTCTTCCGTGTCGACGATCCCTTTCAGATCTTTAGCCCCGGAGTCGGGCGCCTGGCTTTCCGCAGCCCCCTCGGCGACCCGGAACTCCTGTGTGAACGGATCCCGACCCTCGGACTCAGTCAAGGAGCTTCTCCTGCCTTCGGAACCTCCTGGAACCAGAGAGGGTTTTTTCCGGGCGTTTAAAGGTTCTGGTGCGGCTGGAGTTTGTAATAACCGCTCGGCGTCTGGCGGACTGCCGCCTGGCGTGCCGGTGTGATCCGCGTCGGGATCGGAGCTTTCCGGGGTTCCTTTTTCCGTCGAGGGAGGAGCATCCGGGAGAGAGCCTTCAGAGACCTGGAAAATCAAAAGAGTTTAGATTTTAGTGTTTTTTAAAATTTATTTAATTAGATATTTTAAATGTTTATTTATTTATTTATTTATTTTGGATGTACGCAAAAGGTTTACATTATTAAAAATATATCAAATCTAAAAATATATATATATTATTAAAAATATATATATATTTTAATTTCAGAAAAAAAGTCATTTTTTTACCTCCTTTCAAATGTATTCATTCATACATACATACATACATACATACATACATACATACATATATATATATATATATATATATTCATACATACATACATACATACATATATATATATATGCAAAGAAAAACAGAAACAGGATATGATATGAGGGGAAGAAAAGGAAAGAGTGAGTGAAAGAGTGAGAAAGAAAGAAAGAAAGAAAGAAAGAAAGAAAGAAAGAAGATAGTTGAGAAAGAAAAGGAAAGAGTGAGTGAAAGAAAGAGAAAGAAAGAAAGAAAGAAAAGAAAGAGTGAGTGAGTGAGTGAAAGAAAGGAGAGAAAGAAGATAGTAGAGAAAGAAAAGGAAAGAAAGAGTGAGGAAAGAAAGAAAGAAAGAAAGTGAGTGAGTGAAAGAAGAAAGAGAGGAGGAGTGAGTGAAAAGAAAGGAGAGAAAGAAGATAGTTGAGAAAGAAAAGGAAAGAAAGAGTGAGTGAAAGAAAGAAAGAAAGAAAGTGAGGAGGAAAGAAAGAAAGAGAGTGAGTGAGTGAGTGAAAGAAAGAGAGAAAGAAGAGAGTAGAGAAAGAAAAGGAAAGAAAGAAGTAAGAAAGAGAAAGAAAGAGAAAGAAAGAAAGAAGAGTGAGAGAGAGAGAAAGAAAGAAAGAGGAGAGAGTGAGTGAAAGAAAGAAAGAGAGAAGATAGTAGAGAAAGAAAAGGAAAGAAAGAGTGAGTGAAAGAAAGAGAAAGAAAGAAAGAAAGAAAGAGTGAGTGAGTGAAAGAAAGAAAGAGAGAAAGAAAAGGAAAGAAAGAAAGAAGATAGTAAAGAGGAAAGAAAGAGGAATGAAAGAAAGAAAGAAAGGAGAGAGTGAGAGTGAAAGAAAGATAAGAGAAAAAGGAAAGAGGAGTGAAAGCAAGAGAGTGAAAGAAACAAAGAAAGAGAGAAAGAAAGAAAATACCAGACAAAGAAAATGAAAGAGTGAGTGAGAGAGAGGAAGACAGGTCTGTATGTTAGTCTGTAAAGGATGATGCCTCTTAACCACAAGATGTCACTGCAGACCTCAACATGGAGAGTGAAACTCAGGGGACCCAATAATCACAACGTCACACATGCAAGTGTAGCCCTGGCACTTCCGTAAACACACGACTGATATACAGACTGGCTGACCTAGAACTGAAGAGCAGCTCCTGAACTCCCAGTCAAAGCAACACAGACTGAGCAAAAACAATGTAATACAGCCCAGCCCAGCGCATTGCAGTTAAAGAACTACAGCTCCCAGCATCCCTCACCATTGCAACGGGTGCAGAGGCATGCTGGGAGCTGTAGTCCTAGCCAGGGCTGGACCGATTCACAATACAATAACTATGGCAGCGCAGCTAGAACTGAAGAGCAGCTCCTGAACTCCCAGTCAAAGTAACACAGACTGAGCAAAAAACAATGTAATACAGCCCAGCCCAGCGCATTGCAGTTAAAGAACTACAGCTCCCAGCATCCCTCACCATTGCCGCGGGTGCAGAGGCATGCTGGGAGCTGTAGTCCTAGACAGGGCTCTACAGATTCACAATACAATAACTATGGCAGCGCAGCTAGAACTGAAGAGCAGCTCCTGAACTCACAGTCAAAGCATCACAGACTGAGCAAAAAACAATGTAATACAGCCCAGCCCAGCGCATTGCAGTTAAAGAACTACAGCTCCCAGCATCCCTCACCATTGCCGCGGGTGCAGAGGCATGCTGGGAGCTGTAGTCCTAGACAGGGCTCTACAGATTCACAATACAATAACTATGGCAGCGCAGCTAGAACTGAAGAGCAGCTCCTGAACTCACAGTCAAAGCAACACAGACTGAGCAACACAATAATAAATATTTAAATTTAGTTTAAAGATATCATAAAAATAATAATAGAGATTTACCTGCATATCTTGTTCCTGAATTTGACTGAGATCATCAGATTTTGATTCTGAATTCCCATCAACACCAGTTATCAGAATTGGACTGGGGCTCCAAGATCTACTGGTTTCAGACTTGAATCTGGAATTAAACCACCAGGAATTGGACTGGAGATGAAATCAGCAGGATTTTGAATTGAATCGCCGAGATCTGATTCCAGACTTGATTTTCAGCAGAATAATCACCGATTTGATTTGGTTTTGAATTGTCAATATATTGCTGCAGGCTTGACTGTTCAGTAGAACTTGAAATCGAACAATCTATAATTTGATTTGGTTTGAAATCATTGAGACTTGAATCTGAAATGAAATCAGCAGCCACTGGACTTGAAGTGAAATCAGAAGGACTTTGATTTTGAATGAAATCACTGGGATTTGATTTCAGGCCCGAATCTTCAGCAGGAGGAGGTGACACTGAACAATCAGTAACTTGATTCGGTTTCGAATCGCAAAGATTTGATACTGAATTGAAATCCTCAGGACTTTGATTTTGATTTGAATCGATTCCGACTTGAATTTTCAGCAGAACCCGAACGGAATCATCGGGGAATCTGGAACTGATCTCGAATCTCCTGGACTTGAATCAGCAGGAGCAGAACTTGATTTCAAAACCGAATTCTCAGCAGAAATCGAATCGTCAATATCAACTGATCCCGAATCGCCAAGACCGAATT
>JAGXEW010000064.1:1297728-1327728 GCA_030684275.1 Acipenser oxyrinchus oxyrinchus
GCCTGGTCGCTGCTAGCTGCCTGCCTGGTCGCTGCAAGAAGGCAGAGGGTTTGAGGAGCTCAGTGTTAGGTGCTTGGCTGCAGTGCAGTGGGGCTGAGGAAGCTGGTTAGGGTGCTGAGCAATGTGGAAGGCAGAGGGTTGAGGACCTCAGTGGTTAGGGTGCTGGGCTGCAGTGTGGAAGGCAGTGGGGTTTGAGGAGCTCAGTGGTTAGGGTGCCTGGCTGCAGTGTGGACGGCAGCGGGTTTGAGGAGCTCAGTGGTTAGGGTGCTGGGCTGCAGTGTGGAAGGCAGTGGGGTTTGAGGAGCTCAGTGGTTAGGGTGCTGGGCTGCAGTGTGGAAGGCAGTGGGGTTTGAGGAGCTCAGTGGTTAGGGTGCTGGGCTGCAGTGTGGAAGGCAGTGGGTTTGAGGAGCTCAGTGGTTAGATAATGAAAGGGATAGATAGATATACAGAGACTGACAGACACACAGACAGACAGATAAACTACACAGACAGCCCCCCTCCCCTCCCATTGGCTCAGCCTCTATTGACAGCCCAGGCTTCTCCTGTGAGATCCACACGTTTACTCTCAGGAATGACATCACAGCTGGCTGTGCAAATAAAGCAGATGTCGCCCCAGCCTGAGTTAATGTTCAAACTGCGAGCCGAGAGAAAGGAGCTCTTAAAGAGACAGCGACCTCACATTGGACTTTCTGCTTCAGTGGGTTAGAGAAAGGGTCTCGATACCAGGAGGTTCAAATCCTGTCTGAGCCTCCGACTCCCTGTGTGTGTGTGACCCTGAGCAAGTCACTGAACCTCCTTGTGCTCCGTCCTTCAGGATGAGACGTCAAACAAACAAGCTCCTATTGGAAGTGACTCTGCAGCAGCCACTGACTCCCTGTGTGTGTGTGTGACCCTGAGCAAGTCACTGAACCTCCTTGTGCTCCGTCCTTCAGGATGAGACGTCAAACAAACGAGCTCCTATTGGAAGTGACTCTGCAGCAGCCACTGACTCCCTGTGTGTGTGTGTGTGACCCTGAGCAAGTCACTGAACCTCCTTGTGCTCCGTCCTTCAGGATGAGACGTCAAACAAACAAGCTCCTATTGGAAGTGACTCTGCAGCAGCAGCAGCAGTTGTTGATGATGCAGAGTTCACCCCACTAGTCTCTGGAAGTCGCTTTGGATAAAAGCGTCTGCTGAATGACTAATAATAATAATAATAATAATAATAATAATAATAATAATAATAATAATAATAATAATAATAATAATACAGTTCATCCCTATCTTTGAGAGGTTTGCATTCATTCCCAGCGCTGCTTCGTCTTGTCACTCAAACACTGTGTTTATTATTATTTTGTTGCTCAGTCTGTGTTGCTTTGACTGTGAGTTCAGGAGCTGCTCTTCAGTTCTAGCTGCGCTGCCATAGTTATTGTATTGTGAATCGGTACAGCCCTGGCTAGGACTACAGCTCCCAGCATGCCTCTGCACCCGCGGCAATGGTGAGGGATGCTGGGAGCTGTAGTTCTTTAACTGCAATGCCAGCAAACGAAACTCTTCCAGACATCTGGGGAAGCGTTGATCCCATTCCCATGAATCTTTGTCCGAACATTATTCAGCAGAAGTTACTGAGAGTATCACAATCTCAAACACAGGATTCCTCAAGATTATTTTAAAAGTGGCATCCCCAATATTTTGTCCAGCTTCCCCGCGATTGTGTTTTTTTTTTTCTCTCATGCTATACACAGCCCTGTAATGCGATATGCTGCTGTGTTGCCATGGCAGCAGCTTGCTCTGTGTGTAATAAATGGCAGTGACATCATCTAACACAGAAAGCCGATTCTGCAGCCTGCCTTCTCTTAGAAAGGTTTGCATAGTAAATCCCTTTAAACCATGGCGATACTGTGCTTTACAATGCTTCCCTATGCTTTACCAGACCTCTCTGTGCTTTACAATGCTTCCCTATGCTTTACCACACCTCTCTGTGCTTTACAATGCTTCCCTATGCTTTACCAGACCTCTCTGTGCTTTACAATGCTTCCCTATGCTTTACCACACCTCTCTGTGCTTTACAATGCTTCCCTATGCTTTACCAGACCTCTCTGTGCTTTACAATGCTTCCCTATGCTTTACCAGACCTCTCTGTGCTTTACAATGCTTCCCTATGCTTTACCAGACCTCTCTGTGCTTTACAATGCTTCCCTATGCTTTACCAGACCTCTCTGTGCTTTACAATGCTTCCCTATGCTTTACCAGACCTCTCTGTGCTTTACAATGCTTCCCTATGCTTTACCAGACCTCTCTGTGCTTTACAATGCTTCCCTATGCTTTACCAGACCTCTCTGTGCTTTACAATGCTTCCTATGCTTTACCAGACCTCTCTGTGCTTTACAATGCTTCCCTATGCTTTACCAGACCTCTCTGTGCTTTACAATGCTTCCCTATGCTTTACCAGACCTCTCTGTGCTTTACAATGCTTCCCTATGCTTTACCAGACCTCTCTGTGCTTTACAATGCTTCCCTATGCTTTACCAGACCTCTCTGTGCTTTACAATGCTTCCCTATGCTTTACCAGACTTCTCTGTGCTTTACAATGCTTCCCTATGCTTTACCAGACCTCTCTGTGCTTTACAATGCTTCCCTATGCTTTACCACACCTCTCTGTGCTTTACAATGCTTCCCTATGCTTTACCAGACCTCTCTGTGCTTTACAATGCTTCCCTATGCTTTACCAGACCTCTCTGTGCTTTACAATGCTTCCCTATGCTTTACCAGACCTCTCTGTGCTTTACAATGCTTCCCTATGCTTTACCACACCTCTCTGTGCTTTACAATGCTTCCCTATGCTTTACCAGACCTCTCTGTGCTTTACAATGCTTCCCTATGCTTTACCAGACCTCTCTGTGCTTTACAATGCTTCCATATGCTTTACCAGACCTCTCTGTGCTTTACAATGCTTCCCTGTGCTTTACCAGACCTCTCTGTGCTTTACAATGCTTCCCTATGCTTTACCAGACCTCTCTGTGCTTTACAATGCTTCCCTATGCTTTACCAGACCTCTCTGTGCTTTACAATGCTTCCCTATGCTTTACCAGACCTCTCTGTGCTTTACAATGCTTCCCTATGCTTTACCAGACCTCTCTGTGCTTTACAATGCTTCCCTGTGCTTTACCAGACCTCTCTGTGCTTTAAAATGCTTCCCTATGCTTTACCATGCTTCCCTATGCTTTACCAGTCCTCTCTGTGCTTTACAATGCTTCCATATTCTTTACCAGACCTCTCTGTGCTTTACAATGCTTCCCTGTGCTTTACCAGACCTCTCTGTGCTTTACAATGCTTCCCTATGCTTTACCAGACCTCTCTGTGCTTTACAATGCTTCCCTATGCTTTACCACACCTCTCTGTGCTTTACAATGCTTCCCTATGCTTTACCAGACCTCTCTGTGCTTTACAATGCTTCCCTATGCTTTACCAGACCTCTCTGTGCTTTAAAATGCTTCCCTATGCTTTACCAGACCTCTCTGTGCTTTACAATGCTTCCCTATGCTTTACCACACCTCTCTGTGCTTTAAAATGCTTCCCTATGCTTTTACTGTGGGAAAAGTTTATACACACTGAAAATCTGAACATTTCTGAAAGCTGTTATTTTATTGGAGAGGAAACGTCGACAGCGACACAGAGTTTCTCAAACATGAGCTTATAAGGCAGCGACAACAAAAATATGCCTGAAACTATTTTTAAAATCCTACAGGGACTTGATGGATGTGTAACGGCACAGGAATGCAGCGATATCCAGCATTCCCAGAAATCCCTCCCACACACCCCCACCCCACTGCTGCTCTTCACTTCTAGCTGCTGCCATAGTTATTGTATTGTGAATCGCTACAGCCCTGGCTAGGACTACAGCTCCCAGCATGCCTCTGCACCCAGTGACGTGGTGAGGAATGCTGGGAGCTGTAGTTCTTTAACTGCAATCGCTGGGCTGGGCTGTATTACATTGTTTTTGCTCAGTCTGTGTTGCTTTGACTGGGAGTTCAGGAGCTGCTCTTCAGTTCTAGCTAGCTGCCATAGTTATTGTATTGTGAATCGGTACAGCCCTGGCTAGGACTACAGCTCCCAGCATGCCTCTGCACCTCGTGCAATTGCGAGGGATGCTGGGAGCTGTAGTTCTTTAACTGCAATCAGCTGTTGTTGCCACAGACACATGTAAGCCAGCCCAACACAGCCAGCAAACAGAACAATACAAAACAGCGTGAATGCAGTCATTTAAAATCAGTACGGAAAGAGATTTGGGGGAAAAACAGCGTCTCTGCATCGAGATTAGCAGAGCACAATCGCAGACTAAGAACGAGGTCCAATTCCGTCGACAAACAGAGCTATCAATTCAATAGACAAACAACGGGAAACCAAGCCAGCCTCAGATTACAGCACTGAGACACACCCAACACAGAGCATTACGAGTCAAACAGACAGCCAGCAGTATTAAAACAAGCTTAATGAGAGCAGGTTTTGCTGCTACCAGCTTGATCAGCCCCAGTGTGTCTAGCTAACAAGCTCAGGTGTGTCTTATTATTAAACTCCCAGTGAAACCAGGACTGGATCACACTGCTGTGGGCGGGGAGTCTCGTTATTGTTTGATTATTTAGCAGACGCCTTTATCCAAGGAGACCTGCAGAGGCTAGGGTGTGTGAACTATGCATCAGCTGCAGAGTCACTTACAATTACGCCTCACCCGAAAGACGGAGCACAAGGAGGTTCAGTGACTTGCTCAGGGTCACACACACACACAGGGAGTCAGTGGCTGCTGCAGAGTCACTTCCAATAGGAGCTTGTTTGTTTGACGTCTCATCCTGAAGGGCCGGAGCACAAGGAGGTTCAGTGACTTGCTCAGGGTCACACACACACAGGGAGTCAGTGGCTGCTGCAGAGTCACTTCCAATAGGAGCTTGTTTGTTTGGCGTCTCATCCTGAAGGGCGGAGCACAAGGAGGTTCAGTGACTTGCTCAGGGTCACACACACACACACAGGGAGTCAGTGGCTGCAGCAGAGTCACTTGAAATAGGAGTTTGATTTGAAATCTCATCCTGAAGCTGAAAATATAAGGTTCAGTGACAGACAGACACACACACAGACAGACAGACAGAGCCCCACAATCCTGTTCAGTTTGGCGTCTACAATATAATCCCTTCTTCTTGGGGTCTGTGTTAGTTTACTACATTCTGAAAAGAGTTTGAAGTTTGACAGACAGACAGACAGACAGACAGACAGACAGACAGACAGACAGACAGAGCCCCACAATCCTGTTCAGTTTGGCGCTACAATATAATCCCTTCTTCTTGGGGTCTGTGTTAGTTTACTACATTCTGAAAAGAGTTTAGTTTCATTAAAGCTGCAGACAGACAGACAGACAGACAGACACCCCCTGTACCCCCAGATTCTGATCCTCTCAATATCTTCTGCTAAATAATGTGAACAGGAAGTTTCATGACAATGGGATCAGCGGGTCTCCAGATCTGTTGAAAGCGTGTGGCGTGGCGCTGCACTACACCTCCTCCACCAGCAGGGGGTGGGGTAATAAACTGAGGGGCAGGGGCAGGGGCAGGGGCAGGAGGGCAGGGGCAGGGCTCCTTGTGTTGTTTTTTTTGCAATCCGAGCAGATTTCGAAAGTAGATTGCCCTAGAAGTAATTTCTGTATGAACAAAGGAAATAATAGACGGAAGTCGTTTATATAAAAAAAAAAAACTAAAATCGCCTGAAGTTTGGCAGTAAAGTTACTTGGAGATAACAGAGCAGAGAAAGAGAGGCTCTTATACTCTCTGAACAGCCTCCCTCTGCTCTGTGCTGGTGGAGCAGAGAAAGAGAGGCTCTTATATTCTCTGAACAGCCTCCCTCTGCTCTGTGCTGGTGGAGCAGAGAAAGAGAGGCTCTTACACTCTCTGAACAGCCTCCCTCTGCTCTGTGCTGGTGGAGCAGAGAAAGAGAGGCTCTTATACTCTCTGAACAGCCTCCCTCTGCTCTGTGCTGGTGGAGCAGAGAAAGAGAAGCTCTTATATTCTCTGAACAGCCTCCCTCTGCTCTGTGCTGGTGGAGCAGAGCAAGGGAGGCTCTTATACTCTCTGAACAGCCTCCCTCTGCTCTGTGCTGGTGGAGCAGAGAAAGGGAGGCTCTTATACTCTCTGAACAGCCTCCCTCTGCTCTGTGCTGGTGGAGCAGAGAAAGAGAAAGGGAGGCTCTTCTATTCTCTGAACAGCCTCCCTCTGCTCTGCTCAGAGCTCTCAGAATCACGTCTAAACTACAGCAGCTACACCAGAGTGGAGCCGTTATTAACCTGCCCCCTTCCTGCAACACTCTGCCCCCTAGTGGATAGGAGGAACACAGCAGTAAGAAATATATATAGATCTGAATACAGCAGTGTTGTGTCGTTATTAACCTGCCCCCTTCCTGCAGCACTCTGCCCCCTAGTGGATAGGAGGAACACAGCAGTAAGAAATACCCCATAGAACAAATGTTTTTGAGCAACGTAAACAAACTGGACAGTCCACACGGCTGCATACTCCCAAGGTCAAATGCACAGAAGGGGAAACTCTCTTCAGAATGTAGTAAACTAACACAGACCCCAAGAAGAAGGGATTATATTGTAGCGTCAAACTGAACAGGATTGTGGGGCTCTGTCTGTGTGTCTGTCTGTCTGTCTGTCTGTCTGTCTGTGTGTCTGTCTGCAGCTTTAATGAAACTAAACTCTTTTCAGAATGTAGTAAACTAACACAGACCCCAAGAAGAAGGGATTATATTGTAGCGTCAAACTGAACAGGATTGTGGGGCTCTGTCTGTCTGTCTGTCTGTCTGTCTGTCTGTCTGTCTGTCTGTCTGCAGCTTTAATGAAACTAAACTCTTTTCAGAATGTAGTAAACTAACACAGACCCCAAGAAGAAGGGATTATATTGTAGCGTCAAACTGAACAGGATTGTGGGGCTCTGTCTGTCTGTCTGTCTGTCTGTCTGTCTGTCTGTCTGTCTGTCTGTCTGCAGCTTTAATGAAACTAAACTCTTTTCAGAATGTAGTAAACTAACACAGACCCCAAGAAGAAGGGATTATATTGTAGCGTCAAACTGAACAGGATTGTGGGGCTCTGTCTGTCTGTCTGTCTGTCTGTCTGTCTGTCTGTCTGTCTGCAGCTTTAATGAAACTAAACTCTCTTCAGAATGTAGTAAACTAACACAGACCCCAAGAAGAAGGGATTATATTGTAGCGTCAAACTGAACAGGATTGTGGGGCTCTGTCTGTCTGTCTGTCTGTCTGTCTGTCTGTCTGTCTGTCTGTCTGTCTGCAGCTTTAATGAAACTAAACTCTTTTCAGAATGTAGTAAACTAACACAGACCCCAAGAAGAAGGGATTATATTGTAGCGTCAAACTGAACAGGATTGTGGGGCTCTGTCTGTCTGTCTGTCTGTCTGTCTGTCTGTCTGTCTGCAGCTTTAATGAAACTAAACTCTTTTCAGAATGTAGTAAACTAACACAGACCCCAAGAAGAAGGGATTATATTGTAGCGTCAAACTGAACAGGATTGTGGGGCTCTGTCTGTCTGTCTGTCTGTCTGTCTGTCTGTCTGTCTGTCTGTCTGTCTGCAGCTTTAATGAAACTAAACTCTTTTCAGAATGTAGTAAACTAACACAGACCCCAAGAAGAAGGGATTATATTGTAGCGTCAAACTGAACAGGATTGTGGGGCTCTGTCTGTCTGTCTGTCTGTCTGTCTGTCTGTCTGTCTGCAGCTTTAATGAAACTAAACTCTCTTCAGAATGTAGTAAACTAACACAGACCCCAAGAAGAAGGGATTATATTGTAGCGTCAAACTAAACAGGATTGTGGGGCTCTGTCTGTCTGTCTGTCTGTCTGTCTGTCTGTCTGTCTGTCTGCAGCTTTAATGACACTAAACTCTTTTCAGAATGTAGTAAACTAACACAGACACGAAGATGTCTTCTCGTCAGATAGATAGATAGATAGATAGATAGATAGATAGATAGATAGATAGATAGATAGATAGATAGATAGATAGATAGATTTCTGCATTCATACAGCTCTATATAGATCGCCGTGTTAAACGCTAGTCCTAAGTGCGCACTCGAATTCAACCAAAAGCTTCAAACCCGTTTTCCAGTTACTAACTTTTTATCTCCTTTAAATAAAAACGCCCGAGCCCTGCAGAAATTTTTTTTCCCCACTGTCGCGTTTCGTTTCTCTCTAACAGGATACCGAAAAATATTTCGTTAAAAATTAACCAATCGTTTTAAACGTCATGATTTAAGATTTCCACCCCCCCCCCCCCCAACCCGCTCTGCAAAACCAATAGACTCAAATCCTTAAACACTACCACACCGCGTTTAAATGCCTTCTTAATCCAAAACCGAAACAGCAAAACCAGATTCAAACCACGAAAAAAAAATCTTTCTAACTTCACTTTTCTGACTCCCGTTGTGTTTGTGTTTTTTACGCTTTGACGCCCATGTGCAAGTTTATAACTTTTATTTTCGCTATTTAAAACCGGGCGGGCTGGCTTTCCTTCTCTACAGCGGCGGCTTATTTATCTCTATCAGAAAAACGGAGCTCTTTTTTGATTCAAATAAACGTTCGTCTTACCTGTTCTCGTTTATGTTTTGTTTCCAATAGTTCCCATTTAGCTGCGCTGAATAAACCTGATCGCCTCTGTGTCACTTCGTGTTCGGAAGGCGAGCAAGGGGGAGCGCGCCAGCCACGCCCTTTCACGATCATAATTTGCATGCAAGAGTAAATTAGCATAGCCCCGCCCCGTTGACCAAACCACGCCCCTTATTTACTCTGAGTATTACATATAACATTGATGTGATATTTGACGCTAGATTTTCCACTATTTGTAGAGAATATATATATATATAATTTGCATGCAACATTAAATTAGCATAGCCCCGCCCGTTGACTAAAACCACGCCCTTATTTACTCTGAGAATTACATATAACATTGATATATTTGGTGCTAGATTTTCCACTATTTGTAGAGAAAATATATATATATTTACTCTTGCATGCAAATTATATATATATATATATATATATATATATATATATATATATAATTTGCATGCAACAGTAAATTAGCAGAGCCCCGCCCCGTTGACCAAACCACGCCCCTTATTTACTCTAAGTATTACATATAACATTGATGTGATATTTGGCGCTAGATTTTCCACTATTTGTAGAGAATATATATATATATATATATATATATATATATATATATATATATATATATATATATATATATATATATATATATATATAATCGCTTGCATTTTAAATGCCAGTATCTCTTAATATAAGGTGAAATTGTCATTTAAAATCTTTCTGAATGCTTGTCCAATCTGTGTTTCACTAACATCCTTCCGACCGGCAACTTAAAATAAATAGAGACTTTTGCCATTAACAAAATGGCGGCTCTCTTTCCCCACATCCTTCTGTGAAGCCAGAGGTCGCCGGCAGTACTAAAGATGGCCGCGCCTTCAAGCGGCGTGTGTGTTCGCCGTACATGAAAAAAATATCTATCACATAGAAAGAAAGAAGAAAACACAGATCGAAACTGGTTTTAATCAGACTGTAGATATTGATGAAATGTCTCTTTTGAAAGGAATTCGTGGGAAGTGGAGAGTTTTCGGCGGTTCGTGGCCGATGCGGGCGGCTGGCGTGGATTTCAAGGACGTCGTTAAAGGAACAGGTAAATTTGACTTTATAATAATAATAATCATCATAATAACACCGAAATGACGTCACGCACACTCTTCTATTGAAATGTAGTTTCTGCTCATCTGTCGTAATCCCTTTTAATTATATTTTGTCCCGTGTATCATTATTAGGTTTCCAAGCTGGCTTGGGAAGACTCTTGTTATTGTAAATATATATTTTTTAATGATGTTTCAATCCTAAAATTCTAGGTGATACAAACCTCTTCAGATAGCTGTACGTGTTACGCGTATGTAGTCGTTTTTTTGCAACCAAAAATCTCTCTATGGCTAAAATGTAATAATAAAAAAAACTACAGCTCCCAGCATGCCTCAAGCTAGCTAGTAATAGGGATTATATTGTAGTGATGCTACAATATAATCCCTTCTTCTTGGGGTCTGTGTTAGTTTACTACATTCTGAAAAGAGTTTAGTTTCATTAAAGCGACAGACAGACAGACAGACAGACAGACAGACAGAGCCCCACAATCCTGTTCAGTTTGACGCTACAATATAATCCCTTCTTCTTGGGGTCTGTGTTAGTTTACTACATTCTGAAAAGAGTTTAGTTTCATTAAAGCTGCAGACAGACAGACAGACAGACAGACAGACAGAGCCCCACAATCCTGTTCAGTTTGACGCTACAATATAATCCCTTCTTCTTGGGGTCTGTGTTAGTTTACTACATTCTGAAGAGAGTTTCCCCTTCTGTGCATTTGACCTTGGGAGTATGACAGACAGCAGTGGACTGTCCAGTTTGTTTACGTTGCTCAAAACATTTGTTCTATGGGGTATTTCTTACTGCAGTGTTCCTCCTATCCACTAGGGGCAGAGTGTTGCAGGAAGGGGCAGGTTAATAACGACACAACACTGCTGTATTCAGATCTATATATATTTCTTACTGCTGTGTTCCTCCTATCCACTAGGGGCAGAGTGTTGCAGGAAGGGGCAGGTTAATAACGGCTCCACTCTGGTGTAGCTGCTGTAGTTCAGACGTGATTCTGAGAGCTCTGAGCAGAGGAGAGGGAGGCTGTTCAGAGAATAGAAGAGCCTCCTTTCTCTTTCTCTGCTCCACCAGCACAGAGCAGAGGGAGGCTGTTCAGAGAGTGTAAGAGCCTCTCTTTCTCTGCTCCACCAGCACAGAGCAGAGAGAGGCTGTTCAGAGAGTGTAAGAACCTCTCTTTCTCTGCTCCACCAGCACAGAGCAGAGGGAGGCTGTTCAGAGACAGACACAGACAGACTCCTCCCTATCTCCTCTTCCTCTGTATAACTTGTGCTTGATGATATTGATATCCAGTTCTGTGGTGATCGTGTCAGTGGCTCTCGTCTCTCTGTCTCTAGCTGTCGCTTCTCCTCCTGTTTGGTGTCTCCGCGGCCTCGCGACGGGAGGGGAGAGCAGCGAGGGGGCAGCGGGTTCCGAGGGGCAGTGCGGAGCTGGTGAACCCCGATTCGTGAACCGGAACCCCAGGAACCTGGAGCGCATGTCGCTGGCGATGAAGGACCGGGGCTGGGAGACCGTGTGGCCGAGGAGAGCGTGCTGGCACAGGTGAGAGAGGGAGGGGGTGAGAGGAGTCTGCGTGCGTGTGTGCGTGGGTGGGTGCTTGTGTGCGTGTGGGTGCGTGTGTGCGTGTGGCGTGTGTGGGTGGGTGGGTGGCGCATGTGGGTGGGGTGGGCGTGCGTGTGTGCGTTGGTGCGCGTGTGTGCGTGTGTGCGTGTGCGTGTGTGTGCGTGCGTGGGTGCGTGTGGGTGGGTTAGTGCGTGGGTGGGTTGGTTGGTGTGTGTGGGTGGGTGCGTGTGTGGGTGGGTGGGTTGGTGCGTGCGTATGTGGGTGGGTGTGTGGGTTGGTTGGTGCGCGTGTGGGTTGGTTGGTGCGCGTGTGGGTTAGTGCACGTGTGCGCGGGTGGGTTGGTGTGTGCGTCACACATCCTTTTTCTTTACAGATCACCCTCCATGTATTCTCCAGTTTTGGTGATGCTCCGACGGAGTTGGGCTGATTATGAATCACCGTCTCTCTCTCTGTTTATCAATCTATGATTATGAATCACCATGTCTCTAGCTGTCTGTGTCTCTCTCCCCTCTCTCTAGTCTGTTTCTGCCTGTCTCCTCTCCTCTCTCTCTCTCTCCAGGCTGTGTATTGAACACTCTCAGCACCACGTCTCAGCCCATGTGGAGCACGTCCCCTCTGGGGAGGTGGTGATCTCTGCCTCCACGCAGGAGTGGGCTGTGAAGAGGCACCTGTACAGCACCCGGGACGTCCTGGCCAGCGAGAGCGTGGGGAGGGTGCTGGCACAGCGCTGCCTCGAATCCGGGGTACAGCACCTCCTCTTCAGAGCTGTGCCCTGGAGCTACAAAACAGAGAGGGTGAGACAGAGATCCAGACAGCTCCCCTCAGCTTCAATCTGCATAGTCTTAGACACCAACAGTCAGACAGACAAAACTACAGAGATTGAAACTCAGGGGGACTGTCTGAATCGTGTTTGGTGTTGCTGTATAATATATAAAACTATGCAGATTGAAGCTCAGGGGGACTGTCTGAATCGTGTTTGGCGTTGCTGTATAATATATAAAACTATGCAGATTGAAACTCGGGGACTGTCTGAATCGTGTTTGGTGTTGCTGTATAATATATAAAACTATGCAGATTGAAACTCAGGGGGACTGTCTGAATCGTGTTTGGTGTTGCTGTATAATATATAAAACTATGCAGATTGAAACTCAGGGGACTGTCTGAATCGTGTTTGGTGTTGCTGTATAATATATAAAACTATGCAGATTGAAACTCAGGGGACTGTCTGAATCGTGTTTGGTGTTGCTGTATAATATATAAAACTATGCAGATTGAAACTCAGGGGACTGTCTGAATCGTGTTTGGTGTTGCTGTATAATATATAAAACTATGCAGATTGAAACTCAGGGGACTGTCTGAATCGTGTTTGGTGTTGCTGTATAATATATAAAACTATGCAGATTGAAACTCAGGGGGACTGTCTGAATCGTGTTTGGTGTTGCTGTATAATATATAAAACTATGCAGATTGAAACTCAGGGGACTGTCTGAATCGTGTTTGGTGTTGCTGTATAATATATAAAACTATGCAGATTGAAACTCAGGGGACTGTCTGAATCGTGTTTGGTGTTGCTGTATAATATATAAAACTATGCAGATTGAAACTCAGGGGACTGTCTGAATCGTGTTTGGTGTTGCTGTATAATATATAAAACTATGCAGATTGAAACTCAGGGGACTGTCTGAATCGTGTTTGGTGTTGCTGTATAATATATAAAACTATGCAGATTGAAACTCAGGGGACTGTCTGAATCGTGTTTGGTGTTGCTGTATAATATATAAAACTATGCAGATTGAAACTCAGGGGGACTGTCTGAATCGTGTTTGGCGTTGCTGTATAATATATAAAACTATGCAGATTGAAACTCAGGGGGACTGTCTGAATCGTGTTTGGTGTTGCTGTATAATATATAAAACTATGCAGATTGAAACTCAGGGGGACTGTCTGAATCGTGTTTGGCGTTGCTGTATAATATATAAAACTATGCAGATTGAAACTCAGGGGGACTGTCTGAATCGTGTTTGCTGTTGCTGTATAATATATAAAATAGAAACTCCTTTTTGATTGATTTCAGATGCAGAAGTTTCGCGCCGCGCTGAAGGAAGGTGGAATTATTCTCAGCGAACCGAGAAGAATCTACAAGTAAAAGACGAGACAGCGAGCGAAACAAACCCAATTTTGACACAGCTTTTAATTCTGATCAGTCTCTGATAAGCAATAAAGATATCGCAGAGTGACATCAAACCTGGAGCCCAACTAGAGCTGGTCTGCTTGACTCAGTTTAGTTTCAATCACTGATGAAGGCACTAGAGCCCCAAACTAGAGCTGGTCTGCTTGACTCAGTTTAGTTTCAATCACACTGATGAAGGCACTAGAGCTGGTCTGCTTGACTCAGTTTAGTTTCAATCACACTGATGAAGGCACTAGAGCTGGTCTGCTTGACTTGGTCTCTTCTAGTTTCACCTAACAGGTTTTTATTGATGGTTTTGCTGAATGTTTAATTGAGGATCACAAACTAACAGCCACGGGTAATCAATAAATCGATCAGTCTCACCAGGGATGTTTTTTTGTTTACTTTGTACAGATCAATATCCGATCAAAACTCACTTTTTATTGATAACAAAAAAATCAGTCTCATTTATTTACTACTTGATTGATTTGTGTTGCTTGAGTCTACCTCTCTTCTTCATCCTCCTCTCTCTCACTCTCTCTCTCACTCCCTCCATCACGTGCAGGTTTAATGACAAAGGGATTAGCAGTTCAAAATGTGTGACCTGTGTGTGTATGACAGCCTGCACTACCCGCCCTCCACCAGCAGGGGGTGATAATGAGTCAGCATAGTGATACAAAGTCTACTTTTTTTTTGGTGTTAATTTGCTCAGTTCTTTCTTTCTTTTGTTCGTATGTTTTTATTTCTTTGCTGTTTCCTCTTCCTGTTCCTCCGGGTCACTGTCGCTGGCCTCGGCGAGCACTTCCTGGTTCCGAAGCGTCTGATTGGCTCCCTGGGAGTAAGGGGAGAGGACGGAACCGAAGAACAGCGAGCGGAACTGAGGAGGAGAGAGAGAGAATTAATACAGTTTAATACAGGAACAGAGAGAGAGTTGAAAATATATGGGCTTAATATACAAAACAATTCAAATGTTGATACAATATAGAGAGAGAGAAATCCAGATTACTATGCAGAGTAACACACACACAGAAATCCAGATTACTACGCAGAGTAACACACACACAGAAATCCAGATTACTACGAGAGTAACAAACACACAGAAATCCAGATTACTACGCAGAGTAACACACACACAGAAATACAGATTACTACGCAGAGTAACACACACACAGAAATACAGATTACTACGCAGAGTAACACACACACAGAAATCCAGATTACTACGCAGAGTAACACACACAGAAATCCAGATTACTACGCAGAGTAACACACACACAGAGAGAAACAGATACAACACAGAGAGAGAAATACAGACACTCAGAGAGATACACAACACAGAGAGGAAACAGACAGATGAGACAACACAGGAAATACAGACAGAGAGATGAGACACACAGAGAGGAAACAGACACTCAGAGATGAGACAACACAGAGAGATGAGACAACACAGAGAGAAACACACACTCAGAGATGAGACACACACAGAGAGATGAGACAACACAGAGAGAAAACAGACACTCAGAGATGAGACAACACAGAGAGATATGAGACAACACAGAGAGAGAAACAGAGATCAGATGAGACAACACAGAGAGAAATACGAGACACTCAGAGAGATGAGACAACACAGAGAGAAACAGACACTCAGAGATGAGACAACACAGAGAATGCAGACACACAGAGATGAGACAACACAGAGAGAAAACAGACACTCAGAGAGATGAGACAACACAGAGAGATGAGACAACACAGAGAAAACAGACACTCAGAGATGAGACAACACAGAGAGATGAGACAACACAGAGAGAAAACAGACACTCAGAGAGATGAGACAACACAGAGAGATGAGACAACACAGAGAGAAAACAGACACTCAGAGAGATGAGACAACACAGAGAGATGAGACAACACAGAGAGAGAGGAAATAGAGACAGATGAGACAACACAGGAAATACAGACACTCAACGATGAGACAACAGAGAGGGGAAATAGAGACACTCATAGAGATGAGACAACACAGAGAGATGAGACAACACAGAGAGAGAGAGGAAATAGAGACAGATGAGACAACAGAGAGAGGAAATAGAGACACTCAGAGAGATGAGACAACACAGAGAGAGAGAAATACAGACGAGAGAGAGAGGAAATAGACGAGAGGAGATGAGAACACTTTGAGAGACAGAGACACACACACACACGACACACACACACAGAGACACACACAATACAATAGTTTACTCCACACACACACTCACACACAGCTCTGTTCTATTCAGTTTCTTCTCTTACTCTCTTTTGCGGAGGGGTCCCGGGTAACTCCTCCTCCTCCTCCTCAGCTCGCTCCAGCCCCTCTGCTGTCTAGACCCGGTACTGCAGGCTGCGGAGACAGGCTCCCTCTCCCTCCTGTGGTCAGACCCAGTACTGCAGGCTGCGGAGACCGGCTCCCTCTCCCTCCTGTGGTCAGACCCGGTACTGCAGGCTGCAGTGACAGGCTCCCTCTCCCTCCTCTGGTCAGACCCGGTACTGCAGGGCTGTGCCTCGGCCCCGCCCACAGCTGGTCTCCATGGCATCATATAGCTGTCCATGTCATCGCCAGGAAGTCGTCGTGGCTGGTGTCGGCCTGAGGGGGCAACTGAGCAAGAAAACAGAAGAAGGATATGTTTAATATATAAAACTTTTTTTGCTCAAAACAGACGGCTTCTGCAGCTGCGTGTGTTTAAGACGCTTTTATCGAGGGAAAGTGTGTCTGAAAACGAACAGCGAAGCCTCCTTCCTGGCTTGTGATGTCACAGTAACCACACCCACTCCCTCCTATTGAAAGGTGTTCGTGGTCTTGCTGTGACGTCATTGGCTGCACAGTTAATGATGTAACGATGATCTGCTGTTCCTGTCTGTTTAAACCTGCCGGCATCGCGGGATTCAGATCCATTTATTATCCTTTAGTCTTCCCTGTCGTTCATTTAGTCTCTTTTAGTTTCTTAAAATATAAAAATATAAACCAGCCTGTCAGTGACATCATCCTCTCCTCTCCTCTCCTCTCCTCTCATCCTCTCCTCTCCCTCCTCCCTCCTCTCTTACCTCCGGTTCCTCTCCCTGTGGGTCGTGGTCTCCTCATCTGACAGAGTGGCCAGAACAAAATTAACCTCCAGAACCGGGTCATCCAGCCCAAACACCACCGGCCTGAGAGAGAGAGAGAGAGAGAGAGAGAGAGAGAGAGAGAGAGAGAGAGAGAGAGAGAGAGAGAGAGAGAGAGAGAGAGAGAGAGAGAGAGAGAGAGAGAGGAGAGAGAGAGAGAGAGAGAGAGAGAGAGAGAGAGAGAGAGAGAGAGAGAGAGAGAGAGAGAGAGAGAGAGAGAGAGAGAGAGAGAGAGAGAGAGAGAGAGAGAGAGAGAGAGAGAGAGAGAGAGAGAGAGAGAGAGAGAGAGAGAGAGAGAGAGAGAGAGAGAGAGAGAGAGAGAGAGAGAGAGAGAGAGAGAGAGAGAGAGAGAGAGAGAGAGAGAGAAGAGAGAGAGAGAGAGAGAGAGAGAGAGAGAGAGAGAGAGAGAGAGAGAGAGAGAGAGAGAGAGAGAGAGAGAGAGAGAGAGAGAGAGAGAGAGAGAGAGAGAGAGAAGAGAGAGAGAGAGAGCAGACAGAGGAGAGAGAGAGAGAGACAGACAGACAGACAGAGCCCCACAATCCTGTTCAGTTTGACGCTACAATATAATCCCTTCTTCTTGGGGTCTGTGTTAGTTTACTACATTCTGAAAAGAGTTTAGTTTCATTAAAGCTGCAGACAGACAGACAGACAGACAGACAGACAGACAGACAGAGCCCCACAATCCTGTTCAGTTTGACGCTACAATATAATCCCTTCTTCTTGGGGTCTGTGTTAGTTTACTACATTCTGAAGAGAGTTTAGTTTCATTAAAGCTGCAGACAGACAGACAGACAGACAGACAGACAGACAGACAGACAGACAGACAGAGCCCCACAATCCTGTTCAGTTTGACGCTACAATATAATCCCTTCTTCTTGGGGTCTGTGTTAGTTTACTACATTCTGAAAAGAGTTTAGTTTCATTAAAGCTGCAGACAGTCAGACAGACAGACAGATCTAGTAATTGTTCAGTTTTCATACCTGCCTGGTTCATCAAAGTACATACTGAGAGGCAACCCGAGGACTCACAAACCCAGGAGGCCCTGCAAATAATAATAATAATAATAATAATAATAATTCTATTACTACAACGAATAATAATTACTATTCTGTATGATTCTGAGTGTCGGGTGTGTCTCTCTCTGATCGTGTTGAGAGAGTGTTTCATTCTCTCGCACTCTTTGGCTCTGCAATGAAGACGTCAGGAAACTGCAGCTCTGCGGCGGCCATCTTGGCTCCAGCTCTCCTATACTTTACACAGGGATCCGGCTGCACGAAGGATCCACAATGGAGACAGTTTCCCTCCCTTCTCTCTCAGAGGGACACACTCAACACAGAGACAATAGAAATTGAATTATCATAGACTGGAATTACATTGTAACTGCAGTTTAATATCACTAGACTGGACTGGAATTACATTGTAACTGCAGTTTAATATCACTAGACTGGACTGGAATTACATTGTAACTGCAGTTTAATATCACTAGACTGGACTGGAATTACATTGTAACTGCAGTTTAATATCACTGGACTAGACTGGACTGGAATTACATTGTAACTGCAGTTTAATATCACTAGACTGGACTGGAATTACATTGTAACTGCAGTTTAATATCACTAGACTGGACTGGAATTACATTGTAACTGCAGTTTAATATCACTAGACTGGACTGGAATTACATTGTAACTGCAGTTTAATATCACTAGACTGGACTGGAATGACATTGTAACTGCAGTTTAATATCACTAGACTGGACTGGACAGGAATTACATTGTAACTGCAGTTTAATATCACTAGACTAGACTGGACTGGAATTACATTGTAACTGCAGTTTAATATCACTAGACTGGACTGGACTGGAATTACATTGTAACTGCAGTTTAATATCACTAGACTGGACTGGAATTACATTGTAACTGCAGTTTAATATCACTAGACTGGACTGGAATTACATTGTAACTGCAGTTTAATATCACTAGACTGGACTGGAATTACATTGTAACTGCAGTTTAATATCACTAGACTGGACTGGAATTACATTGTAACTGCAGTTTAATATCACTGGACTGGGCTGCAGGATCTCTCACCCGGAGCTCTTTCAGGCAGAAAGTGATTCCCGTCTCCTCTCGAACCCGGAAGCTCTCGAACTTCGTCAGCATCGAGACTCATCTCAGTCAGCATCATCCTCGGCCAGCGTCTGGAGAGGGAATCCAGAGAGAACTACAGCTCCCAGCATGCCTCTGCACCAGCACCGGCAGAGAGGGGTGCTGGGAGCTGTAGTCCTTCACACACATTTTACCGCAGTGTATTTATATATGTGTGTGTGTGTGTCTCAGTGTGTGTGTGTGTCTGTGTGTCTTAGTGTGTGTCTTTCAATGTGTGTGTGTGTCAGTGTGGGTGTCTCAGTGTGTGCGTGTCTCAGTATGTGTGTGTGTCTCAGTGTGTATTTCAGTGTGTGTGTGTTTCAGTGTGTATGTCTCAGCGTGTCGGCGTGTGTGTGTGTCAGTGTGTTTGTCTCAGTGTGTGTGCGTGTTGGTGTGTGTGTCTCAGTGTGTGTGCGTGTCGGTGTGTGTGTCTCAGTGTGTGTGCGTGTCGGTGTGTGTGTCTCAGTGTGTGTGCGTGTTGGTGTGTGTGTCTCAGTGTGTGTGCGTGTCGGTGTGTGTGTCTCAGTGTGTGTGCGTGTTGGTGTGTGTTTCAGTGTGTGTGTGTGTCGGTGTGTGTGCGTGTTTCAGTGTGTGTGCGTGTTTCAGTGTGTGTGCGTGTCGGTGTGTGTGCGTGTTTCAGTGTGTGTGCGTGTCGGTGTGCGTGTCAGTGTGTGTGCGTGTTTCAGTGTGTGTGCGTGTCGGTGTGCGTGTCAGTGTGTGTGCGTGTCAGTGTGTGCGTGCAGTGCGAGTGCGTGTTTTCGCTGGTTAATCCTCTACCTTGCCAGCAGCCTGCAGGTGGTTTCTGAACTGCACTGCTCTCTGCTCAGCCAGGCCAGAGCAGTGCACTGCTTCCAGCAGCCTGCAGGGGAGGCAGAGAGCAGTGCACCACTGTGCACTGCCAGCAGCCTGCAGGGGAGGCAGAGAGCAGTGAAAACAAGCACTGCCAGCAGCCTGCAGGGGAGGCAGAGAGCAGTGAAAACAAGCACTGCCAGCAGCCTGCAGGGGAGGCAGAGAGCAGTGAAAACAAGCACTGCCAGCAGCCTGCAGGGGAGGCAGAGAGCAGTGAAAACAAGCACTGCCAGCAGCCTGCAGGGGAGGCAGAGAGCAGTGAAAACAAGCACTGCCAGCAGCCTGCAGGGGAGGCAGACTGCAGTGAAAACAAGCACTGCCGGCAGCCTGCAGGGGAGGCAGAGAGCAGTGAAAACAAGCACTGCCAGCAGCCTGCAGGGGAGGCAGAGAGCAGTGAAAACAAGCACAGAACAAAATTAAAACTACAAAAGACTACAGCTCCCAGCAGGCCTCTGCACTGGCAGGGACAGTGAAGGATGCTGGGAGCTCTAGTTCATAAGGGCAGGTATAAGGCAGGTTTGGCTGCAGTAGATAGACAGACAAGAGAGATAGATAGAGACAGATCGATAGATAGATAGAGATAGACAGACAGACAGACAGACAGATCGATAGACAGACAGACAGATAGAGACATATAGACAGATCGATAGACAGACAAATAGACAGACAGATAGACAGATCGATAAATAGATAGACAGACAGACAGATAGATACAGATAGATAGACAGAGACAGACAGACAGACAGATCGATAAATAGATAGATAGACAGATAGACAGACAGACAGACAGATAGATACATAGACAGACAGAGTGATCGATAGATAGACAGACAGATAGACAGACAGACAGATATAGATAGATAGACAGACAGACAGACAGACAGACAGATAGGAGACAGGTGTATGTGTGGTTACAATGGTAACACAGCTAGAGACAGAATTAGAATAAAAACTACAGCTCCCATCATCCCTCACTGTTACTGCCAGTGCAGGGGCATGCTGGGAGCTGTAGTTTATAAACTGATTATTTCCATCGACATGCTTCCAGTGTAAAACCGTGGCTTGTCTTCTCAGTCCATCTCTAGCAGTGCTTCCAGTTTCCTTATAAAGAACTACAGCTCCCATCACCCCCTCCCCCCCCGGGCTGCAGGTGCGGGTGCAGGGGCATGCTGGGAGCTGTAGTTTATAAACTGATTATTTCCATCGACATGCTTCCAGTGTAAAACGCAGCTTGTCTTCTCAGTCCATCTCTAGCAGTGTTTCCAGTTTCCTTATAAAGAACCAGGCCTCACCTGGGCTGGGCTCGGAGCACATTCCCGTATCCGTCCTTCTGAAAGACAGGCTGGAGAGACTCGCTCTCCTGGAAGGACAGATTGTGGGTCTTCGTGATCCCTGAGAGGAAGAGGGAGGAGGAGGAGGAGGAGGAGGAGAGACGCACAGGAGTCACAGGGCAGCACAGCACAGGGTTACAATGCAAGCTTCATATTTAAACACAGTGCGGTTTACAGACAGTGTTGATAATAATAACACTGCCAGAATACAATATGAACCATGATGCAGCAAGTTAGGATCACAGCGAGTTAGATCTGCAGTCTCTATTTTACTGCATTTAATCCTGTACTTTAGAGTCCTGTAATCTGCCAAGTGTTTAATCTGTAGTATTTTGTATTTAATTATATCCTGATGTAACTATCACTGACACTGTTATCTGCTCCGTTATTGAATCGGATTTTGTCATATTCTTGTACTTGCTAGAACTGAAGTCATTGTATTTATCCTGCTCTTAATTGTATTAATACTTGTTCTGTGATTCTTGAAATGTATTTTTGGATAAGGGCGTCTGCTAATAAATAAATAATAATAATAATAAAAATAATAACAATAATAATAATAATAATAATAATAATCTTTTTTTTTATTTTATTGTGTTGCATGTTCCCATGTGTTGCTACAACGGTTTATGAAAAGGTGTGTGTTTTAATTTAAAAAAAACATTTTTTCACTTTTTTAAAATCGCTTTCCACTGCCTCCAAGATGGCTATCCGTGTACCCACCTGGCCCTCTCGGAACTACATTTCCCATCATCCTCCTGCTCACATACGCCTGGCCCTCTCGGAACTACATTTCCCATCATCCTCCTGCTCACATACGCCTGGACCTCTCCGAACTACATTTCCCATCATCCCCCTGCTCACATACGCCTGGACCTCTCCGAACTACATTTCCCATCATCCCCCTGCTCACATACGCCTAGACCTCTCGGAACTACATTTCCCATCACCCCTGCTCACATGCCTAGACCTCTCGAACTACATTTCCCATCACCCCCCTGCTCACATACGCCTAGACCTCTCGGAACTACATTTCCCATCATCCTCCTGCTCACGTATGCAGCCAAGATGTATTTCCCAGCGAGCAGGAGGATGATGGGAAATGTAGCTCCGAGAGGTCACTCTGCCTGGATGTTTCTGCCATGCTGCTCTCTGAAGAAGGCGGAGAGTTCAGTCCATTGATAACTTTTCTTCTTCATCAAGTATCTCTAATCTGTCTGTCTGTCTGTCTGTCTGTCTGTCTGCAGCTTTAATGAAACTAAACTCTTTTCAGAATGTAGTAAACTAACACAGACCCCAAGAAGAAGGGATTATATTGTAGCGTCAAACTGAACAGGATTGTGGGGCTCTGTCTGTCTGTCTGTCTGTCTGTCTGTCTGTCTGTCTCAGTACCGTATTTGCAGTGCAGCTGAAACACAAGTCTGTTTCCTCCGGGATTCAGATCAATCTCACACTTCTCCACCGTCTTGTCCAGAGAGGATAGCGACTTAAACACTGTCTGAACCGACTGTAGGAAGAGAGACAAGAAATACACACTGTGTGAGACACGAGGAGACAGAAACAGGGTCCCTGTCACTGTGCGAGACACGAGGAGACAGAAACAGGGTCCCTGTCACTGTGCGAGACACGAGGAGACAGAAACAGGGTCCCTGTCACTGTGCGAGACACGAGGAGACAGAAACAGGGTCCCTGTCACTGTGCGAGACACGAGGAGACAGAAACAGGGTCCCTGTCACTGTGCGAGACACGAGGAGACAGAAACAGGGTCCCTGTCACTGTGTGAGACACGAGGAGACAGAAACAGGGTCCCTGTCACTGTGCGAGACACGAGGAGACAGAAACAGGGTCCCTGTCACTGTGCGAGACACGAGGAGACAGAAACAGGGTCCCTGTCACTGTGCGAGACACGAGGAGACAGAAACAGGGTCCCTGTCACTGTGCGAGACACGAGGAGACAGAAACAGGGTCCCTGTCACTGTGCGAGACACGAGGAGACAGAAACAGGGTCCCTGTCACTGTGCGAGACACGAGGAGACAGAAACAGGGTCCCTGTCACTGTGTGAGACACGAGGAGACAGAAACAGGCTGTCCTGTCTGTATCTATCTGTGTCAGTCTGTCAGTCTTTCTGACAGACTGACACAGATCTCTGTATACACAGAGAGAGACTGACAGATTGACACACAGATATATACACAGTCTCTCTCTCTGTGTATATATCTGTGTGTCAGTCTCTCTCTCTCTCTGTATATATCTGTGTGTCAGTCTCTCTCTCTGTGTATATATCTGTGTGTCAGTCTCTCTCTCTCTCTGTATATATCTGTGTGTCAGTCTCTCTCTGTATATATCTGTGTGTCAGTCTCTCTCTCTCTCTGTATATATCTGTGTGTCAGTCTCTCTCTCTGTGTATATATCTGTGTGTCAGTCTCTCTCTGTATATATCTGTGTGTCAGTCTCTCTCTCTGTGTATATATCTGTGTGTCAGTCTCTCTCTGTGTATATATCTGTGTGTCAGTCTCTCTCTCTCTCTGTATATATCTGTGTGTCAGTCTCTCTCTTGTATATATCTGTGTGTCAGTCTCTCTCTCTCTGTGTATATATCTGTGTGTCAGTCTCTCTCTCTGTATATATCTGTGTGTCAGTCTCTCTCTGTGTATATATCTGTGTGTCAGTCTCTCTCTCTGTGTATATATCTGTGTGTCAGTCTCTCTCTGTGTATATATCTGTGTGTCAGTCTCTCTCTGTGTGTATACATCTGTGTGTCAGTCTCTCTCTCTGTATATATCTGTGTCAGTCTCTCTCTCTCTGTATATATCTGTGTCAGTCTCTCTCTCTATATATATATCTGTGTGTCAGTCTCTCTCTCTCTCTTTGTACCTTCATCCCCATCTTGCAGCTGAGCTGAGTCCTCCAGGTCACCAGGGGAGCCCAGAGTCATAATGCTGGAAGAAGAGGGAGTGAACAGGAAGCAGCCGAGGCCGAGCGTGAGGAATTCACACAGCGGAGAGAGCTGAGAGAGAGAGAGAGAGAGAGAGAGAGAGCTTATTAGCTTTATTAACATGATCACCGGCCCTCCCTTTAAAGGAGCTGACCATCTTTAAAATCCATTCTCTCACCTCTTATTAGCTTTATTAACATGATCACCGCCCCTCCCTTTAAAGGAGCTGACCATCTTTAAAATCCATTCTCTCACCTCTTATTAGCTTTATTAACATGATCACCGGCCCCTCCCTTTAAAGGAGCTGACCATCTTTAAAATCCATTCTCTCACCTCTTATTAGCTTTATTAACATGATCACCGGCCCTCCCTTTAAAGGAGCTGACCATCTTTAAAATCCATTCTCTCACCTCTTATTAGCTTTATTAACATGATCACCGGCCCCTCCCTTTAAAGGACGCTGACCATCTTTAAAATCCATTCTCTCACCTCTTATTAGCTTTATTAACATGATCACCGGCCCTCCCTTTAAAGGAGCTGACCATCTTTAAAATCCATTCTCTCACCTCTTATTAGCTTTATTAACATGATCACCGGCCCCTCCCTTTAAAGGACGCTGACCATCTTTAAAATCCATTCTCTCACCTCTTATTAGCTTTATTAACATGATCACCGGCCCTCCCTTTAAAGGAGCTGACCATCTTTAAAATCCATTCTCTCACCTCTTATTAGCTTTATTAACATGATCACCGGCCCCTCCCTTTAAAGGAGCTGACCATCTTTAAAATCCATTCTCTCACCTCTTATTAGCTTTATTAACATGATCACCGGCCCCTCCCTTTAAAGGAGCTGACCATCTTTAAAATCCATTCTCTCACCTCTTATTAGCTTTATTAACATGATCACCGCCCCTCCCTTTAAAGGAGGCTGACCATCTTTAAAATCCATTCTCTCACCTCTTATTAGCTTTATTAACATGATCACCGGCCCCTCCCTTTAAAGGAGCTGACCATCTTTAAAATCCATTCTCTCACCTCTTATTAGCTTTATTAACATGATCACCGGCCCCTCCCTTTAAAGGAGCTGACCATCTTTAAAATCCATTCTCTCACCTCTTATTAGCTTTATTAACATGATCACCGGCCCCTCCCTTTAAAGGAGCTGACCATCTTTAAAATCCATTCTCTCACCTCTTATTAGCTTTATTAACATGATCACCGGCCCCTCCCTTTAAAGGAGCTGACCATCTTTAAAATCCATTCTCTCACCTCTTATTAGCTTTATTAACATGATCACCGGCCCCTCCCTTTAAAGGAGCTGACCATCTTTAAAATCCATTCTCTCACCTCTTATTAGCTTTATTAACATGATCACCGGCCCCTCCCTTTAAAGGAGCTGACCATCTTTAAAATCCATTCTCTCACCTCTTATTAGCTTTATTAACATGATCACCGGCCCCTCCCTTTAAAGGAGCTGACCATCTTTAAAATCCATTCTCTCACCTCTTATTAGCTTTATTAACATGATCACCGGCCCCTCCCTTTAAAGGAGCGCTGACCATCTTTAAAATCCATTCTCTCACCTCTTATTAGCTTTATTAACATGATCACCGGCCCCTCCCTTTAAAGGAGCGCTGACCATCTTTAAAATCCATTCTCTCACCTCTTATCAGCTTTATTAACAGGATCATTTTAAAACGCACACAATGGTTTCAATTCAGAATGAGTTTTAAAATGCGTTTCTCTCACCCCACTGCGCAGCGGTTCGAAGTACAGTTCATCTCCGATTCTCGACAGCTTAATGCACGGCTTTGCCAAGAACTGAAATAAAAAATAAATAATTAAAATAAATTTTGAAAAAAAGTCCTAAAAATATCAGCCAGAGTTGAAAAAGTGAGACAATCACACGAATCTATATATATATATATATATATATATATATATATTTTTTTTTTTTTTTTTAAAAAAAGGTATTTAAATATATATAACAAAATAATATATATTTAAAAAAATTTTAAAAATTGTATTAAAAAAATCACATTTTTCTGTGAAATTTCACTAAGAATTTGAAGCACACAGTCTAGTACAGAGGAAAAAAAAAATCTGATGACATCACTACCCAGGGTTAAATCCAGCTATTACCACGATAAACAAACCCTCCTCCGTCAAACCGATTCTGAACACTATAACACTGCGGTCCTGTGTGTGTGTGTGTGTAGTTTTTATAGTTTAAAAATCAAAACAACTACCTTAGATGTAGTATTATTATTATTATTATTATTATTATTATTATTATTATTATTATTGAGTCATTTATCCAAAGCGACTTCCAGAGACTAGGGGGGTGAACTCTGCATCATCAACAACTGCTGCTGCTGCTGCAGAGTCACTTCCAATAGGAGCTCGTTTGTTTGACGTCTCATCCTGAAGGACGGAGCACAAGGAGGTTCAGTGACTTGCTCAGGGTCACACACACACACACAGGGAGTCAGTGGCTGCTGCAGAGTCACTTCCAATAGGAGCTCGTTTGTTTGACGTCTCATCCTGAAGGACGGAGCACAAGGAGGTTCAGTGACTTGCTCAGGGTCACACACACACACACAGGGAGTCAGTGGCTGCTGCAGAGTCACTTCCAATAGGAGCTTGTTTGTTTGACGCCTCATCCTGAAGGACGGAGCACAAGGAGGTTCAGTGACTTGCTCAGGGTCACACACACACACAGGGAGTCAGTGGCTGCTGCAGAGTCACTTCCAATAGGAGCTTGTTTGTTTGACGCCTCATCCTGAAGGACGGAGCACAAGGAGGTTCAGTGACTTGCTCAGGGTCACACACACACACACAGGGAGTCAGTGGCTGCTGCAGAGTCACTTCCAATAGGAGCTCGTTTGTTTGACGTCTCATCCTGAAGGACGGAGCACAAGGAGGTTCAGTGACTTGCTCAGGGTCACACACACACACAGGGAGTCAGTGGCTGCTGCAGAGTCACTTCCAATAGGAGCTCGTTTGTTTGACGTCTCATCCTGAAGGACGGAGCACAAGGAGGTTCAGTGACTTGCTCAGGGTCACACACACACACAGGGAGTCAGTGGCTGCTGCAGAGTCACTTCCAATAGGAGCTCGTTTGTTTGACGTCTCATCCGAGATTTGATCTAAACTTAGAATAATATTAATACTTATAATAAAACTAATAATAATAAGAATAATAATAATAATAATAATAATAATTTCAGAAATATACTGCAACTATTTGTCAATATTGGCGGGTATGAAAAGAAAAAACGACCTTCCTTTGAGGAGAATGCAAACAAACTGGCCTGTCAACAGAAGGCTAAAACTGAGACGCAGTTTCCTGTTATTACCAGCGGTACTAATTCTACCCGCAAACAAAAAAACAATCAATCAATCAATCAATCAATCATCGATCAAATAAGTATCGACAGCAGTCGAGCAGCGACCGGGCGGAAGAAGAATAAGACAGAGAAATATATTTTAATTTTTATTTTATTTTCTCGTTTTATTTATTTATTGTGAGTTTCGAGGCAGAGTTAACGAAGGTGTTAGCGGTTATAAATATGTTAGGGAATCAAATTAAACTGCCTGAAAAATTAGGATGAGACGAGAAGACGCTATAAAATAAAAACAAACTTTTTTATAAAATGTCCGGTTATCAAATCTGTCGGCAAACTCACTTGAAATCAGAACGGTAATCAACCAAAGACATCGTATTTATCCTGCTCTTAATTGTATTAATACTTGCACTGTGATTCTTGGATAAGGGCGTCTGCTAATAATAATAATAATAATAATAATAATAATAATAATAATAATAATAATAATAATATCACAGGAAATCATTTTAAAACCTTACCTTTAACGTTGCTAGTAGCAACCACGCACCTCATCGCTCACCGGGGGCCGATTTATTCAATAAAGTAAGGCGAATATGTCTCTTTAAATACGTTTTATTTATATATTTATTTTTATATAAGTCTATATATATATATATATATATATATATATATATATATATATATATATATATATATAAAATCTGAAGAAGTTTTACGTTGAGCGAACGCGTATTTCAGCGCAACGCAACGCGGTTCAAAACTACGACACTCGTCTATAATAAACGGTCAATATTTTTTTTAAATATGCTCGTTAGTTTTAATTCAAAAATAAAAACATAAAAACAAACACATTTTCCACCGCTGTCGATTCCACGCGGGAAGAGCTCGGCGAAGCTTCCGAAGCTGCCCGTGTGCGTCAGGCTCCCCGATCACGTGTGAGGGGCGGCACCAGATCACATGACGGGGTGGTAAGGAGGAGGTGATGTAATGACGCTATTCTGCACCAGCGAGTCCCACCTATTTATTAAACGTGTGTGTGTATCAATATATAAAATATAAAACATTATATATATATATATATATATATATATATATATATATATATATATATATATATATATATATATATATATATACATATACACGTGTTTCCAGCGGATGTTGTTAACACGCCAGGTGTTCAACACACAAACAAACCTTTATTTTATTTTTTTCGCTGTTCTTGTGCAACATTTTGTCCTAAACGCATCTGTTCATTTTAAGATACATTAAGATACATTTTTTTACACAACAGCACAGCACGCGCCCGCGTTTGGTCTCCTTGATAGCTGTTGCAAGACGTTCGCGTATTCTGCTGCTGTGAATAATAATAATAATAATAATAATAATAATAATAATAATAATAATAATAATATACAACACCTCTCTAAACTCACAAGCATGTGCATTCGATCAAATTGTTACCGTCAGTTCATTAAAACGTGCGATGTGGTTTATATATACATAAGAACATAAGAAAGTTCACCAACGAGAGGAGGCCATTCGGCCCATCTTGCTCGTTTGGTTGTTAGTAGCTTATTGATCCCAGAATCTCATCAAGCAGCTTCTTGAAGGATCCCAGGGTGTCAGCTTCAACAACATTACTGGGGAGTTGGTTCCAGACCCTCACAATTCTCTGTGTAAAAAAGTGCCTCCTATTTTCTGTTCTGAATGCCCCTTTATCTAATCTCCATTCCCCTGGTCCTTGTTTCTTTTTTCAGGTTGAAAAAGTCCCTTGGCTCGACATTGTCAATACCTTTTAGGAATATATATATATATATATATATATATATATATATATATATATATATATATATATATATATATATATATATATGTGTGTGTGAAAATGTAAGAGTGACAGACAGACAGACAGACAGAGCCCCACAATCCTGTTCAGTTTGACGCTACAATATAATCCCTTCTTCTTGGGGTCTGTGTTAGTTTACTACATTCTGAAAAGAGTTTAGTTTCATTAAAGCTACAGACAGACAGACAGACAGACAGACAGACAGAGCCCCACAATCCTGTTCAGTTTGACGCTACAATATAATCCCTTCTTCTTGGGGTCTGTGTTAGTTTACTACATTCTGAAAAGAGTTTAGTTTCATTAAAGCTGCAGACAGACAGACAGACAGACAGACAGACAGACAGACACACAGACAGCCTCCACACACCCCCAGATTCAGATCCTCTCAATAACTTTCGAGCTCAAGAAAGTCCTGAGCGAGTTTCATCAGTTTCATCACACACAGAAACAAACAAACAAAACTATTTTTTAAAACTGTTTGTTTTTATTTATGTTTCAAAAGACACATTCTCTCTCTCTCTCTGTTAAACTCAGAAGGGATGACACTGCAGACAGAAGCAAACATTTCAAAACAAATTAACCAAAAAAGTAAGAAAAGGGTTTTAATTCAAACAGTAAGCAGCTTCAAAGCGTACTGTCTCTGCAGTCACCAAACTCGCCTTCTTGTCACTCAAACACTAAGTTTATTATTATGTTGTTGCTCAGTCTGTGTTGCTTTCACTGTGAGTTCAGGAGCTGCTCTTCAGTTCTAGCTGCGCTGCCATAGTTATTGTATTGTGAATCAGTACAGCCCTGGCTAGGACTACAGCTCCCAGCATGCCTCTGCACCCGCGGCAATGGTGAGGGATGCTGGGAGCTGTAGTTCTTTAACTGCAATGCGATGGGCTGGGCTGTATTACATTGTTTTTGCTCTGTGTTGCTTTGACTGTGAGTCTAGTGATATTAA
>JAGXEW010000064.1:1332728-1334171 GCA_030684275.1 Acipenser oxyrinchus oxyrinchus
TCCAGTCTAGTGATATTAAACTGCAGTTACAATGTAATTCCAGTCCAGTCCAGTACAGTCTGTGCAGTGGGGGTCTTGCTCCCCTCCCGTCTCACCTGTAGTTGAAGACCCCCAGGCACACTCCGAAGGTCATGTGAATGATCCCGATCACCACAGACATCTTCATCTTGTAGGAGTTCAGGAAGTTCAGGTGATTGTTCGACAAACTCCAGATCTGTTCAAGCAAGAGGAGAAGAAAATCAGGAAACTACAGCTCCCAGCATGCTTCTGCACTAGCAATAACAGTGAGGGATGCTGGGAGCTGTAGTTCTGTATACAGGCAGCTGTATAGACAGGTTTGACTGCAGTCTATTATATGCATGTGTGACACTGGAAACATTGTGAGAAAAACAGAATCAGGATATAAAACTACAGCTCCCAGCATGCCTCAGCACTAGCAATAACAGTGAGGGTTGCTGGGAGCTGTATTTCTTTATACAGGTAGCTGAAGTAGTTTTCCTAAAATGCTCGACAAAGGAATATGAAACTAAGTACAGCTCCCAGCATGCCTCAGCACTAGCAGTAACGGCGAGGGATGCTGGGAGCTGTAGTTTTCACAGGTTTGACTGCAGTTTATTTGTGTGTGTGCGTTTACAATTAAAAACACTACTGGAGACAGAATCAGGATACAAAACTACAGCTCCCAGCATGCCTCTGCACTGGCAGTAACACTGAGGGATGATGGGAGCTGTAGTTCTTTATACAGGTAGATGAAGAGCTTACTGGATCAATGCCGAATGGGTAAGGTCCATGAAAGACATCAGTGACATTGGGATCCAGAGTGAGGTACTGGTTTCCTTCCAGTACAGCGTCACTTTAATAAAATAAAAGACATGCATTAATACCCATGTATAATATATAAAACTATGCAGATTGAAGCTCAGGGGACTGTCTGAATCGTGTTTGGTGTTGCTGTATAATATATAAAACTATGCAGATTGAAACTCAGGGGACTGTCTGAATCGTGTTTGGTGTTGCTGTATAATATATAAAACTATGCAGATTGAAACTCAGGGGGACTGTCTGAATCGTGTTTGGTGTTGCTGTATAATATATAAAACTATGCAGATTGAAACTCAGGGGGACTGTCTGAATCGTGTTTGGTGTTGCTGTATAATATATAAAACTATGCAGATTGAAACTCAGGGGGACTGTCTGAATCGTGTTTGGTGTTGCTGTATAATATATAAAACTATGCAGATTGAAACTCAGGGGGACTGTCTGAATCGTGTTTGGTGTTGCTGTATAATATATAAAACTATGCAGATTGAAACTCAGGGGACTGTCTGAATCGTGTTTGGTGTTGCTGTATAATATATAAAACTATGCAGATTGAAACTCAGGGGACTGTCTGAATCGTGTTTGGTGTTGCTGTATAATATATAAAACTATGCAGATTGAAAC
>JAGXEW010000064.1:1334671-1359671 GCA_030684275.1 Acipenser oxyrinchus oxyrinchus
AGCCAGCAGATCAGTGAGAGACACACACACACACACACACACACTGAGCCAGCAGATCAGTGAGAGACACACACACACACACACACACACACACTGAGCCAGCAGATCAGTGAGAGACACACACACACACACACTGAGCCAGCAGATCAGTGAGAGACACACACACACACACACACACTGAGCCAGCAGATCAGTGAGAGACACACACACACACACACACTGAGCCAGCAGATCAGTGAGAGACAGACACACACACTGAGCCAGCAGATCAGTGAGAGACACACACACACTGAGCCAGCAGATCAGTGAGAGCACACACACACACTGAGCCAGCAGATCTGTGAGAGACACACACACACACTGAGCCAGCAGATCTGTGAGAGCACACACACACACTGAGCCAGCAGATCTGTGAGAGACACACACACACTGAGCCAGCAGATCAGTGAGACACGCACACACACACACACACTGAGCCAGCAGATCAGTGAGAGACACACACACACACACACTGAGCACACACACACACACACTGAGCCAGCAGATCAGTGAGACACACACACACACACACACTGAGCCAGCAGATCTCTGACACACAGGGGACAGACACACAGGCACAGGTAACAGGGGCAGACACACACAGGGGCAGACACACAGAGGGGGCAGACACACACAGCGGGGGCAGATAGTGTGTTGTTTCTGATGCAGTTGTTCCTCCTCTCCTCTAGGTGGTGGGAAGGTGGATTTCGATGACTTTGTGGAGCTGATGGGCCCCAAGATGCTGGCAGAGACAGCGGACATGATCGGGGTGAAGGAGCTGAGGGACGCCTTCAGACAGGTACCCTTAACCCTACACCCTGAACCCTGCACCCTGCACCCTCAACCCTACACCCTGAACCCTGACCCCTACACCCTACACCCTGACCCCTACACCCTGAACCCAGTCCCCTACACACTGCACCCAGTCCACTACACCCTGCACCCAGTCCACTACACACTGCACCCTGCACCCAGTCCACTACACACTACACCCTGCCCCCTACACCCTGCACCCTGCACCCTGACCCCTACACATCGCACCCTGATCCCTACACCCTGACCCCTACACCCAGTCCACTACACACTACACCCTGCACCCTGTAACTTACACCCGGCACCCCCTCTCTGTGTGTCTGTCAGTTTGACTCTAACAGAGACGGTCAGATCAGCACAGCGGAGCTCAGAGAAGCCATGAAGAAGCTGATGGGGCAGCAACTGAACCCCCGAGAGATCGACGAGATCGTGAAGGACGTGGATCTGAACGGAGACGGGCTGGTCGACTTCGAGGGTGAGAGAGAGAGAGAGAGAGGAGAGGAGAGGAGAGAGAGAGGGGAGGGAGAGGAGAGAGAGAGGGAGGGAGAGGAGAGAGAGAGGGAGAGGAGGGGGAGGAGAGATCGTGAAGGACGTGGATCTGAACGGAGACGGGCTGGTCGACTTCGAGGGTGAGAGAGAGAGAGAGAGGGGAGAGGAGAGGAGAGAGAGAGGGGAGAGGAGGGGGAGGAGAGATCGTGAAGGACGTGGATCTGAACGGAGACGGGCTGGTCGACTTCGAGGGTGAGAGAGAGAGAGGAGAAGGGAGAGAGAGAGGGGGGGAGAGGAGAGAGAGAGGGGAGAGGAGGGGGAGGAGAGATTGTGAAGGACGTGGATCTGAACGGAGACGGGCTGGTCGACTTCGAGGTGAGAGAGAGAGAGGAGAGGAGAGGGAGAGGAGAGAGAGGGAGAGGAGGGAGGAGAGGAGAGAGAGAGAGAGGGAGAGGAGGGGAGGAGAGAGAGGGAGAGGAGAGAGAGGAGAGGAGAGGAGAGAGGAGGAGGAGAGATTGTGAAGGACGTGGATCTGAACGGAGACGGGCTGGTCGCCGAGGGTGAGAGAGAGAGAGGAGAGGGAGAGAGGAGGAGGGAGGGAGAGAGAGAGGGAGGGAGGGAGGGAGAGAGAGGGAGGGAGGAGAGAGAGAGAGAGAGAGGAGGAGAGAGGGAGGAGAGATTGTGAAGGACGTGGATCTGAACGGAGACGGGCTGGTCGACTTCGAGGGTGAGAGAGAGGAGAGGGAGGAGGAGAGAGGATAGAGAGAGGGACGAGAGGAGAGAGAGAGAGAGAGAGGAACGAGAGGAGAGAGGGGAGGGACGAGGAGAGATTGTGAAGGACGGGGTCTGAACAGAGACGTGCTGGTCGACACCTGAAATCAAACAGTCTTTATTGCTGCAAATGTACAGAAATACTGAGCATTTTATATCACTATAAACCCCCATCTCTCCTCACTCTCACTCTCTTTCTCGTTCCAGAGTTTGTGCGCATGATGTCTCGCTGAGTCCCCAGTCTGTCTGTCTCAATCTGGGGGACGGGACGGGACAAACACAGCTGGACAACGTCCAACACTGAAAACCAGGGACTGATGAGAGAGACAGAGAGAGAGACCCAGACAAGCAAAACAACAAGATTCTGAACTTTTATCTTTAGCCACAAGTATTTTATTTCATCTTATTTATTACACATCGTGTTTCTTAACGCTGTTTTATTGTTTTTCTGTGCGGTGGGGCTGGCTCCAGTCCCGCAGTCAAGAAACTGGCGCCATGTTGGCTCCCGTAGCAGCCGCTGCTGTGTGCTGAACTATAGGCATCTTGAGCCAAAATGGCCGCCGCCGGTCTGCAGTTTCATCTCATCTGCAGCAGTGCCGAGAAGCGCCCCCTCTGGTGGCTAACTTCTGCCATTGCAAGGTAGAATCCGTTATTGTAGAACACTGTTTCAGGGGCGACAGGAGAGGGATTCTGTTAACAGGTTGATGCAGGTCTGCTCGTTTTCAGGGTCCTCTCTTTGCATATCTGTGTTTAACGAGAGCCTGTCTAAGCAAGATCCGTCTTTTAATATCGATCACAGCCCATAATACTCCTCAGCACCACACTGGAGACTGCAGCTGTTTACAGAGCTTAAAATAAGCAGAGATGCGCCGGATTCAACACACACAGGGGAACAAATCCCAGCAAGGCCACTGACTCTGTGTGTGTGACCCTGAGCAAGTCACTGAACCTCCTTGTGCTCCGTCCTTCAGGATGAGACGTCAAACAAACGAGCTCCTATTGGAAGCGACTCTGCAGCAGCCACTGACTCCCTGTGTGTGTGTGTGTGACCCTGAGCAAGTCACTGAACCTCCTTGTGCTCCGTCCTTCAGGATGAGACGTCAAACAAACAAGCTCCTATTGGAAGTGACTCTGCAGCAGCCACTGACTCCCTGTGTGTGTGTGTGTGACCCTGAGCAAGTCACTGAACCTCCTTGTGCTCCGTCCTTCAGGATGAGACGTCAAACAAACGAGCTCCTATTGGAAGTGACTCTGCAGCAGCAGTTGTTGATGATGCAGAGTTCACCCCCCTAGTCTCTGGAAGTCGCTTTGGATAAAAGTGTCTGCTAAATGACTGAATATTAAGACAAGAGACCAGCTCAGTTGTGGCTCAAACTTGTTGACAGAATCCCTCTCACAGACCCGCTGGGATTTTCATAGGCTGTGTGGGGTGACTGTTCCAGATGAACGAGGAAGCAGCATTTTAAAACTGCAGCATCTACAGCGGTGGTCAAAAGTCTTGCATTATCACCCTCTAGAACGAAAGCTGCTGAATAATGTTCCCTTGTTAACATATTGAATTCCACACCCTCTATATAGAATGAACTGCCTCAGCTTCATAGAGTCCAATGAAAGCTGCTGAATAATGTTCCCTTGTTAACATATTGAATTCCACCCCCTCTATATAGAATGAACTCCCTCAGCTTCATAGAGTCCAATGAAAGCTGCTGAATAATGTTCCCTTGTTAACATATTGAATTCCACCCCTCTATATAGAATGAACTCCCTCAGCTTCATAGAGTCCAATGAAAGCTGCTGAATAATGTTCCCTTGTTAACATATTGAATTCCACCCCGCTATATAGAATGAACTCCCTCAGCTTCATAGAGTCCAATGAAAGCTGCTGAATAATGTTCCCTTGTTAACATATTGAATTCCACACCCAGCACTTTGTATAATTTTCCCATCTACTTTAACAAAAACGGACGTTGAAAAATGTGACATTTCAAAACCCAACATGAAATACTACTGTACTAGGATCATGGCTTCCGGTAGACTTGTTTGCAATATCAGTTTGTAGTTTCTTTGTTCACATGATGTTAAATAAAAGATTGAAATTATGTTGAGTTTCTTTTGGGCCCACAATCCTGTTCAGTTTGACATTACAATATAATCCCTTCTTCTTGGGGTCTGTGTTAGTTTACTACATTCTGAAAAGAGTTTAGTTTTATTAAAGCTATACACACACACACAAGGAATTGCATTGTAATTTTCACTCCACTTGTACTTGAATCATGTAACTGCACTGTGTGATTTACATGATTAAGTACATATATATCTAGCACAATGTTAACAGGAGCAACAATAAGTGTGTGTTTTAATGCAAATACAGTCTGCATTGATGTGTGCGTTTGTGTATTACCAGTAACTACAGCAGCTAGACTAGAGCACAGTGTTTGATTGCTGACTATAGCAGCTAGACTAGAGCACAGTGTTTGATTGACTATAGCAGCTAGACTAGAGCACAGTGTTTGATTGACTATAGCAGCTAGACTAGAGCACAGTGTTTGATTGCTGACTATAGCAGCTAGCAGCTAGAGCGACAGCTGTTTGATTGACTATAGCAGCTAGACTAGAGCACAGTGTTTGATTGACTATAGCAGCTAGACTAGAGCACAGTGTTTGATTGACTATAGCAGCTAGACTAGAGCACAGTGTTTGATTGACTATAGCAGCTAGACTAGAGCACAGTGTTTGATTGACTATAGCAGCTAGACTAGAGCACAGTGTTTGATTGACTATAGCAGCTAGACTAGAGCACAGTGTTTGATGCTGACTATAGCAGCTAGACTAGAGCACAGTGTTTGATTGACTATAGCAGCTAGACTAGAGCACAGTGTTTGATTGACTATAGCAGCTAGACTAGAGCACAGTGTTTGATTGACTATAGCAGCTAGACTAGAGCACAGTGTTTGATTGACTATAGCAGCTAGACTAGAGCACAGTGTTTGATTGACTATAGCAGCTAGACTAGAGCACAGTGTTTGATTGACTATAGCAGCTAGACTAGAGCACAGTGTTTGATTGACTATAGCAGCTAGACTAGAGCACAGTGTTTGATTGACTATAGCAGCTAGACTAGAGCACAGTGTTTGATTGACTATAGCAGCTAGACTAGAGCACAGTGTTTGATTGACTATAGCAGCTAGACTAGAGCACAGTGTTTGATTGACTATAGCAGCTAGACTAGAGCACAGTGTTTGATTGACTATAGCAGCTAGACTAGAGCACAGTGTTTGATTGACTATAGCAGCTAGACTAGAGCACAGTGTTTGATTGACTATAGCAGCTAGACTAGAGCACAGTGTTTGATTGCTGACTATAGCAGCTAGACTAGAGCACAGTGTTTGATTGACTATAGCAGCTAGACTAGAGCACAGTGTTTGATTGACTATAGCAGCTAGACTAGAGCACAGTGTTTGATTGACTATAGCAGCTAGACTAGAGCACAGTGTTTGATTGACTATAGCAGCTAGACTAGAGCACAGTGTTTGATTGACTATAGCAGCTAGACTAGAGCACAGTGTTTGATTGACTATAGCAGCTAGACTAGAGCACAGTGTTTGATTGCTGACTATAGCAGCTAGACTAGAGCACAGTGTTTGATTGACTATAGCAGCTAGACTAGAGCACAGTGTTTGATTGACTATAGCAGCTAGACTAGAGCACAGTGTTTGATTGACTATAGCAGCTAGACTAGAGCACAGTGTTTGATTGACTATAGCAGCTAGACTAGAGCACAGTGTTTGATTGACTATAGCAGCTAGACTAGAGCACAGTGTTTGATTGACTATAGCAGCTAGACTAGAGCACAGTGTTTGATTGACTATAGCAGCTAGACTAGAGCACAGTGTTTGATTGCTGACTATAGCAGCTAGACTAGAGCACAGTGTTTGATTGACTATAGCAGCTAGACTAGAGCACAGTGTTTGATTGACTATAGCAGCTAGACTAGAGCACAGTGTTTGATTGACTATAGCAGCTAGACTAGAGCACAGTGTTTGATTGACTATAGCAGCTAGACTAGAGCACAGTGTTTGATTGACTATAGCAGCTAGACTAGAGCACAGTGTTTGATTGACTATAGCAGCTAGACTAGAGCACAGTGTTTGATTGACTATAGCAGCTAGACTAGAGCACAGTGTTTGATTGACTATAGCAGCTAGACTAGAGCACAGTGTTTGATGTGACTATAGCAGCTAGACTAGAGCACAGTGTTTGATTGACTATAGCAGCTAGACTAGAGCACAGTGTTTGATTGACTATAGCAGCTAGACTAGAGCACAGTGTTTGATTGACTATAGCAGCTAGACTAGAGCACAGTGTTTGATTGACTATAGCAGCTAGACTAGAGCACAGTGTTTGATTGACTATAGCAGCTAGACTAGAGCACAGTGTTTGATTGACTATAGCAGCTAGACTAGAGCACAGTGTTTGATTGACTATAGCAGCTAGACTAGAGCACAGTGTTTGATTGACTATAGCAGCTAGACTAGAGCACAGTGTTTGATTGACTATAGCAGCTAGACTAGAGCACAGTGTTTGATTGACTATAGCAGCTAGACTAGAGCACAGTGTTTGATTGACTATAGCAGCTAGACTAGAGCACAGTGTTTGATTGACTATAGCAGCTAGACTAGAGCACAGTGTTTGATTGACTATAGCAGCTAGACTAGAGCACAGTGTTTGATTGACTATAGCAGCTAGACTAGAGCACAGTGTTTGATTGACTATAGCAGCTAGACTAGAGCACAGTGTTTGATTGACTATAGCAGCTAGACTAGAGCACAGTGTTTGATTGACTATAGCAGCTAGACTAGAGCACAGTGTTTGATTGACTATAGCAGCTAGACTAGAGCACAGTGTTTGATTGACTATAGCAGCTAGACTAGAGCACAGTGTTTGATTGACTATAGCAGCTAGACTAGAGCACAGTGTTTGATTGACTATAGCAGCTAGACTAGAGCACAGTGTTTGCTGACTATAGCAGCTAGACTAGAGCACAGTGTTTGATTGACTATAGCAGCTAGACTAGAGCACAGTGTTTGATTGACTATAGCAGCTAGACTAGAGCACAGTGTTTGATTGACTATAGCAGCTAGACTAGAGCACAGTGTTTGATTGACTATAGCAGCTAGACTAGAGCACAGTGTTTGATTGACTATAGCAGCTAGACTAGAGCACAGTGTTTGATTTGACTATAGCAGCTAGACTAGAGCACAGTGTTTGATTGACTATAGCAGCTAGACTAGAGCACAGTGTTTGATTGACTATAGCAGCTAGACTAGAGCACAGTGTTTGATTGCTGACTATAGCAGCTAGACTAGAGCACAGTGTTTGATTGACTATAGCAGCTAGACTAGAGCACAGTGTTTGATTGACTATAGCAGCTAGACTAGAGCACAGTGTTTGATTGACTATAGCAGCTAGACTAGAGCACAGTGTTTGATTGACTATAGCAGCTAGACTAGAGCACAGTGTTTGATTGACTATAGCAGCTAGACTAGAGCACAGTGTTTGATTGACTATAGCAGCTAGACTAGAGCACAGTGTTTGATTGACTATAGCAGCTAGACTAGAGCACAGTGTTTGATTGACTATAGCAGCTAGACTAGAGCACAGTGTTTGATTGACTATAGCAGCTAGACTAGAGCACAGTGTTTGATTGACTATAGCAGCTAGACTAGAGCACAGTGTTTGATTGCTGACTATAGCAGCTAGACTAGAGCACAGTGTTTGATTGACTATAGCAGCTAGACTAGAGCACAGTGTTTGATTGACTATAGCAGCTAGACTAGAGCACAGTGTTTGATTGACTATAGCAGCTAGACTAGAGCACAGTGTTTGATTGACTATAGCAGCTAGACTAGAGCACAGTGTTTGATTGACTATAGCAGCTAGACTAGAGCACAGTGTTTGATTGACTATAGCAGCTAGACTAGAGCACAGTGTTTGATTGACTATAGCAGCTAGACTAGAGCACAGTGTTTGATTGCTGCTATAGCAGCTAGACTAGAGCACAGTGTTTGATTGACTATAGCAGCTAGACTAGAGCACAGTGTTTGATTGACTATAGCAGCTAGACTAGAGCACAGTGTTTGATTGACTATAGCAGCTAGACTAGAGCACAGTGTTTGATTGACTATAGCAGCTAGACTAGAGCACAGTGTTTGATTGACTATAGCAGCTAGACTAGAGCACAGTGTTTGACTATCTGTAGGAACCGATACATTTCATATTTCTATAAAAAGAAAGATTCGTTCCACTCCGAAAAAAAATCTTTATTTTATAAAAAAACAAACAATATTGCTAAGATTACAAAGTAAAATTTTCAACTTTCATACAAAGAGTGGAATAGAAAGATTCAATCTGTTCATTTTATTACAGAAAACAAAAGAAAAAAAGTGACTTATTAATTCTGAACAAGGAATAATTAGTGGTAATGTTTAAGTAGAAATGATATTTAGTGTCATCACAGAAGCACCCTCCTACTAACACCCAAATACACAAAACAAACAAAATATCACGCAGCAACGCTCTCCCATGGGAACAGGGATATTAAAGGCTTGAAATCTGTCTGAAATACGGTGGCTGTGAATAATGCAGACTACTGAGCTCCTCGAACCCGCTGCCTTCCACACTGCAGCCCAGCACCCTAACCACTGAGCTCCTCAAACCCGCTGCCTTCCACACTGCAGCCCAGCACCCTAACCACTGAGCTCCTCAAACCCGCTGCCTTCCACACTGCAGCCCAGCACCCTAACCACTGAGCTCCTCAAACCCGCTGCCTTCCACACTGCAGCCCAGCACCCTAACCACTGAGCTCCTCAAACCCGCTGCCTTCCACACTGCAGCCCAGCACCCTAACCACTGAGCTCCTCAAACCCGCTGCCTTCCACACTGCAGCCCAGCACCCTAACCACTGAGCTCCTCAAACCCGCTGCCTTCCACACTGCAGCCCAGCACCCTAACCACTGAGCTCCTCGAACCCGCTGCCTTCCAAGCTAACAGTATGTTCTGCAGATTCATTGAAAAGTATAAAAATAGGTCCATTTTCTCAAACACGACCAATTTTATGTTAAGTGTTTTGGCAACGCTCAGGATTGTAAGATACAGAAATAAAAACACAAAATTAATTAAAATTGGCACAAAACCGGACGGTCATTCTAAATGCGAGGACTGCCGTCTGAACTGCTGCAGTCAAAACGAAAAAGTGCAACTAGGAAAGTCAGTTTATTTGTATTTATTTTGGATAAAAAATTTGTACATCAATTATTTTTTCCTTCAAAATTTGAAAGAAAACAAAACACAACCGCTTAATTAGCAATGATTGATTAGGGTGAAAATTGCTGCTCGTTTGTTTGATGAATGAGTAACAAAAACAAATAACTAAAAAATACAAAATCACAAAAACAAAAGGATTGTCTCCCTCAAAAATGTACATTTTAAACCCCCAAAGAACGCTCCTCCCGAGTCTGTACATCAGCTCGCCCCCGCTTCAATTTCTAACCCCCCCAGCCCACGGCAGAGATTAAGGTTTGAAAATACAAGTGAGATCATCATTCAATTCACCGCGTTTCACTAAAACTAAAAATATCAAAAAAATGAGAGAGAGAGAGAGAGAGAGAGAGCAGAGAAAATAAAGATGAGAATGTAATGAAAGAAAAGGAGAGAAAAAGATGAGAAGAGAAAGAAAGAAAGAAAGAAAGAAAGAAAGAAAGAAAGGACACAAGTGTCACTTTTAAACCAGTCGATATCCTCGCGGGTCTGAATTAAAGACCCTGTTTTTTTTAAACTAGTTTTAATTTTTAATTCCCCCTCTTTTGCAGATCAATGCAAAGTGCTTCAAGTCTCTCAAAAACAAATCCGAACGCACGGCAGGTGAAAGTGATTCTCACAACGCAGAGTTTCTGATCTGGCGGCACGTCAAACTGTGAACTGAACTTGATGTGTTGAAAGTTTAATACCCTCACACACACATTAATTTATCCTGCTGTTTCTTAACTTTTAGAAAAATACTTTAAATGTTAATTAAATTTTAGAAAATGGCAAAAATTTGCCAATCCTCTCCTGCTAAACGTAAACGTGTAGGTTTTGCTGCCCCCTACAGGAGAGACACTGCTTTGCCACGCAGAGGAGAGATTACATGCATTACCACATATTGAGCAGTAGGGGGCACTGTGGGCAAAAACATTAGTCAAGTCAATAATAAAACATTTAAAAAAACGCTTTCAAACACAAGAACCTTTATGTTTTTACTTGATAATGAAAAGAAATTAAAAAAAAACACATTTTAAAATCAATCTTTAAACCCATTATAATAATTATATAAAGTACAATTCTGCATCGGAGATTGCCTCCCTCTGGTGGCTGCATTCGGTACTGCAGCTGCTCAAATTACCTCACTGGTTTCAAGCCCCTGGCGGTCGGCTGCAATCGCAGGATATATTTTTTGGGGGTATGGGGGGATCTTAGGAGAGAGAAAGAGATTTTTCTTCTCGAATGAAAAAGACAGAATGGTTCCCCCTCCTTTGAATCTCCAGTCCTGTCTCTGTTTCTTGTTATTTTTCTGTATTATTAATTTCTTGGTTATTTTATGCTGGATCAGTCTCTCATGCCAGTTTCTACCGGCAGTGGGATTGGATTGATAAATCTCTCTGGGAGATGAAGATTATTAGTTTTTCTGTGAAAAGAAAACAAAATAATAAAAATTAGCACCATTCGGACATCTTAACATTTAAAATTATTAAATTTACAGAACAAGCGTTTCCTTCAGCCCCTGAAACTCATTACTGTGAGCGAGGGGATATATTTATATAGAGTTTAGAGTATATCTACACTGAATTACTGAGGAGTTTCATTCAGATAAAATGTTCAGTTGCACTAGCTGTGCACTAGATGGCGCTGACTCAGTGAAAAATAGATAAACTTACAAAGTATAGCAACACAAAAACTTTAAATAAAGTTTGATTCATTGCAATAAATCTGAAGGACGCATTGATCACAAACACCATGGAATAGCATACAAATATATATATATATATATATATATATATATATATATATATATATATATATATATATATATATATATATATATATATATATATATATATATATATATATATATATATATATATATATACACAGTACTGTGCAAAAGTTTTAGGCAGGTGTGAAAAAATGCTGTAAAATAAGAATGCTTTCAAAAATAGACCCTTTGCCTTCAAAACAGCATCAATTCTTCTAGGTACACTTGCACACAGTTTTTGAAGGAACTCGGCAGGTAGGTTGGCCCAAACATCTTGGAGAACTAACCACAGTTCTTCTGTGGATTTAGGCAGCCTCAGTTGCTTCTCTCTCTTCATGTAATCCCAGACAGACTCGATGATGTTGAGATCAGGGCTCTGTGGGAGCCATACCATCACTTCCAGGACTCCTTGTTCTTCTTTATGCTGAAGATAGTTCTTAATGACATTCGCTGTATGTTTGGGGTCGTTGTCATGCTGCAAAATAAATTTGGGGCCAATCAGATGCCTCCCTGATGGTATTGCATGATGGATAAGTATCTGCCTGTACTTCTCAGCATTGAGGAGACCATTAATTCTGACTAAATCCCCAACTCCATTTGCAGAAATGCAGCCCCAAACTTGCAAGGAACCTCCACCATGCTTCACTGTTGCCTGCAGACACTCATTCGTGTCAGCTCTCCAGCCCTTCGGTGAACAAACTGCCTTCTGCTACAGCCAAATATTTCAAATTTTGACTCATCAGTCCAGAGCACCTGCTGCCATTTTTCTGCACCCCAGTTCCTGTGTTTTCGTGCATAGTTGAGTCGCTTGGCCTTGTTTCCACATCGAGGTATGGCTTTTGGCATAAGTCTTCCATGAAGGCCACTTCTGACCAGACTTCTCCGGACAGTAGATGGGTGTACCAGGGTCCCACTGTTTTCTGCCAGTTCTGAGCTGATGGCACTGCTGGACATCTTCCAATTGCGAAGGGAAGTAAGCATGATGTGTCTTTCATCTGCTGCAGTAAGTTTCCTTGGCCGACCACTGCGCTCACGGTCCTCAACGTTGCCCGTTTCTTTGTGCTTCTTCAAAAGAGCTTGGACAGCACATCTGGAAACCCCTGTCTGCCTTGAAATTTCTGCCTGGGAGAGACCTTGCTGATGCAGTATAACTACCTTGTGTCTTGTTGCTGTGCTCAGTCTTGCCATGGTGTATGACTTTTGACAGTAAACTGTCTTCAGCAACCTCACCTTGTTAGCTGAGTTTGGCTGTTCCTCACCCAGTTTTATTCCTCCTACACAGCTGTTTGTTTCAGTTAATGATTCTGTTTCAACCTACATATTGAATTGATGATCATTAGCACCTGTTTGGTATAATTGTTTAATCATACACCTGACTATATGCCTACAAAATCCCTGAGTTTGTGCAAGTGTACCTAGAAGAAGTGATGCTGTTTTGAAGGCAAAGGGTGGTCACACCAAATATGGATTTGATTTAGATTTTTCTTCTGTCCACTCACTTTGCATTTAGTTAATTGATAAATATAATCTATTAACATGTCTATTTTTGAAAGCATTCTTACTTTACAGCATTTTTTCACACCTGCCTAAAACTTTTGCACAGTACTGTATATATATACACACACACATATATATATATATATATATATATATGAAAAATGTGATAATCATGGAGTGTGGATATATTTACAGAGACACATCACACCACTATTAAAGAAATACATTCAAATAAAAAAACAGGAAGTAAGGTAGAAACTCTGTGTTTGTGTATGAGGGGATAGTTTGAGAGACAGACCCAGAGCGCTGTACCGTTTTCACACAACACCCTAACCCTCAGCTCTTAACTTTATAAACATGAACCCCAGTGTGAGTTTCTAACCCTGCTCAAACTCCTGGCTCCTGATCATTTCAATATTAATAATAATAATACTAGACTTCATTGAGGGGAGCTCTGAACCCCAGGACTGGGTGCAGCAGCAGCAGCAGCAGGGCTAGTGTGAGTTTCTAACCCTGCTCAAACTCCTGGCTCCTGATCATTTCAATATTAATAATAATAATACTAGACTTCATTGAGGGGAGCTCTGAACCCCAGGACTGGGTGCAGCAGCAGCAGCAGCAGGGCTAGTGTGAGTTTGTAACCCTGCTCAAACTCCTGGCTCCTGATCATTTCAATATTAATAATAATAATACTGGACTTCATTGAGGGGAGCTCTGAACCCCAGGACTGGGTGCAGCAGCAGCAGCAGGGCTAGTGTGAGTTTGTAACCCTGCTCAAACTCCTGGCTCCTGATCATTTCAATATTAATAATAATAATACTAGACTTCATTGAGGGGAGCTCTGAACCCCAGGACTGGGTGCAGCAGCAGCAGCAGGGCTAGTGTGAGTTTCTAACCCTGCTCAAACTCCTGGCTCATGATCATTTCAATATTAATAATAATACTAGACTTCATTGAGGGGAGCTCTGAACCCCAGGACTGGGTGCAGCAGCAGCAGCAGCAGGGCTAGTGTGAGTTTGTAACCCTGCTCAAACTCCTGGCTCCTGATCATTTCAATATTAATAATAATAATACTAGACTTCATTGAGGGGAGCTCTGAACCCCAGGACTGGGTGCAGCAGCAGCAGCAGCAGCAGGGCTAGTGTGAGTTTCTAACCCTGCTCAAACTCCTGGCTCCTGATCGTTTCAATATTAATACTAGAATTCATTGAGGGGAGCTCTGAACCCCAGGACTGGGTGCAGCAGTGGTAGGAGGGGTTTATTGAGGGGGGTGGTTTGACAGGAAGGGGGGTTTTATTGAGTGGAGAGTTTATTGAGGGAGAGTTGGGGTTTATTGAGGGGAGTTTATTGAGGGAGAGGGGGGGGTGTCGGGTTTATTGGGGGGGGTCTAACTCTCTCGAGTGAAGACGGTAGCAGACATCACTGGGGTGGAGTTCGTTAGTGCCACACTGAAAGGTAAGGAGAGAGAGAGAGAGAGAACAGGACACACAGAAATAAGAGGCGGGCAAATAAGGAAAATCGACAGAGAAAGAAAGGAGGGAGAATGAAAGAGGGTGTGAGTGTGTGTTTAGCAGGCGGTGTCATGCGATATGGGGGGGGAGGGGGGGGGTGACATACCATGCAGAGGAGGGGGAGGAAGAGGAGGAGTCTAACCATCATAGGAGTCAACCAGGTGAGCCAGAGAACCATTACTGCCTTCAAGCAAACCCCTCTGAGAGAGAGAGAGAGAGAGAGAGAGAGAGAGAGAGAGAGAGGGTAGAGAGAGAGAGAGAGAGAGAGAGAGAGGTGAGAAGAAAGGAAGGTGTGGTTAGTGGAAGTGACAGCGCAGGGCTGCCCGTGCAGCGAGGAGGAGACCGTGAGGTCAGCACAGGTCAACCTGACCTTCACACAGGCTAAACCACACACAGAGAAACGCTGGACACTGCATTAACAAAACACAGGCTCACACCGCGCGGCCATGCCTTTACCAGGGGAGACCCCCCCGAGACCCCCCAGCTAGCCCATTACACTCCCCTCACCCACCCCTGTGCAGGCATCAAATGCAGCAGTCCAGGGCTCCTCCTCTCCTCTGAATCAGTACAGCCCCAGCTGTAACTACAGCTCCCAGCATGCCTCCTCATCTGCAGCAACGGTGAAGGATGCTGGGAGCTGTAGTTCTTTGCCTTCAACAAGCTAGTGTGGTTTTGTATGCATCATGATACGTCTATAAACTACATGTAAAGAAAGCAGTCCTCCAGCCCCGCCCCTTCAGCCTCCCAGCCCCGCCCCTTCAGCCTCCCCTCATACCTGCATGTGGTCGTGTTCTGACATGTCAATGGACCGGTCCAGAGTCCGGTTTCGGTCTCGCTGGTCCAGAGTGGAATAGGCCTCTGTAAAGAAGGAACGAAAGAAAGAAATGAATAAACCAGGAGAAAGGAGGAGTGAAGCACTCCGAGCCCCTGCCTGCCTGCCCATGGCATCGCTCCTCACCTGGGCCCAAGTCGTTCATGGGGATCATGTCTCTGTCTCGGTCTCCCTTCTCACCTGCACAAGGGAAGAGAGACACATTCAAATTAAAAAGGAGGAGGATTAGTAGAGTCAAAACCCCTTTTTTCAATTCCAATTCCTCGTTAAAATCGATTAGGAGACTGGCTGGGCCAGCGGTTCAAGAAAGGGTCTCGATACCAGGAGGTTCAAATCCCGGCTGAGCCTCCGACTCCCTGTGTGTGTGTGTGTGACCCTGAGCAAGTCACTGAACCTCCTTGTGCTCCGTCCTTCAGGATGAGACGTCAAACAAACAAGCTCCTATTGGAAGTGACTCTGCAGCAGCCACTGACTCCCTGTGTGTGTGTGTGTGACCCTGAGCAAGTCACTGAACCTCCTTGTGCTCCGTCCTTCGGATGAGACGTCAAACAAACAAGGTCCTATTGGAAGTGACTCTGCAGCAGCCACTGACTCCCTGTGTGTGTGTGTGACCCTGAGCAAGTCACTGAACCTCCTTGTGCTCCGTCCTTCGGATGAGACGTAAAACAAACGAGCTCCTATTGGAAGTGACTCTGCAGCAGCAGCAGCAGCAGTTGTTGTTGATGCAGAGTTCATCCCCCTAGTCTCAGGAAGTCGCTTTGGATAAAACCGTCTGCTGAATGACTCATTCATAATAAATGAATAATCATTTCGCCAGCTCTACTTCCACATCTACATTTGTAAAGCAGAGGGGCAGGCAAAATGAGTGCCTCAAATTAATGAAATAACTCTCCTAAACTCCCTCCCCTCTCTCTCACCGGCTCTCTTGTCCATGAGGGGCAGCGTGCTGTCCTCGTACCCCTGGTTTCGCGGGACGGGGTTCAGATTCACCATGAAGTCCGTTTTCTTCCAACCCTCCTTCTCCAGGGGCTTGCGCAGCTCCTTGTACCCCCAAACCGTCTGCAGCACGAGGCCTGCGCCCCGAACCTCCCTGTCTGAACGATTGCTGAGAGGAGAGAGACAATACAGGACATAAAAACACAACACACAGGACACCATGTAGTCTCTCTCCGTTCCTCTCTACCCCCCATTACTCTCCCCCTGGGTCTCTCTCTGTTCCTCTCCCCCACCCCTTCATGTCTCTGTTCCTCTCCTTTCCTCTCCCCTGGGTCTCTCTCTCCGTTACTCTCTCCATTCCTCTCCCCTGGGTCTCTCCATTCCTCTCTCTCCATTCCTCTCCCTCTGGGTCCCCCTCTCCGTTCCTCTCCCCTGGGTCTCTCCTCTCTCTCTCCCCATTACTCTCCCCCTGGGTCTCTCAGTCCCCCCCTCCCCCCATGTCTCTCTCCTCTCTCTTACCCGTCCTTGTTGATCAGCACCAGTTTCTCGATCCCCTGCCTCTCAGTTCCTCTCCCCAGGTCTCTCTCCTCTCTACCCGTCCTTGTTGATCAGCACCAGTTTCTCGATCCCCTGCCTCTCTGTTCCCTCCCCGGGCTCTCTCAGTCCCCCCTCCCTCCATGTCTCTCTCTCTCTTACCCATCCTTGTTGATCAGCACCAGTTTCTCGATCCCCTGCCTCTCTGTTCCCTCCCCGGGCTCTCTCAGTCCCCCTCCCTCCATGTCTCTCTCTCTCTTACCCATCCTTGTTGATCAGCACCAGTTTCTCGATCCCTGCCTCTCTGTTCCCCTCCCCGGGCTCTCTCAGTCCCCCTCCCCCATGTCTCTCTCTCCTCTTACCCGTCCTTGTTGATCAGCACCAGTTTCTCGATCCCCTCCTCTCAGTTCCTCTCCCCCAGGTCTCTCTCCTCTCTTACCCATCCTTGTTGATCAGCACCAGTTTCTCGATCCCCTGCGCCTCTCTGTTCCCCTCCCCCCCCGGGCTCTCTCAGTCCCCCCCTCCCTCCATGTCTCTCTCCTCTCTTACCCGTCCTTGTTGATCAGCACCAGTTTCTCGATCCCCTGCACCTCTCTCAGTTTCTTGGCTGCCTCCAGGTTGTTCTGCAGGACCTCGTTCATGGTGCTCAGCACAGACACCGTCGTTTCCTCACTCAGGTTCTTGGCTGGCTGCTGCTGCCCTCCCGGTAAGTTCAACACTAAACTGGGCATCGCGTGCTTCCCTGGGAGAGGAGAGACATCATGTGAACATATTGAATTACCCACCCTCTATATAGAATGAACTCCCTCAGCTTCACAGAGTCCAATGAAAGCTGCTGAATAATGTTCCCTTGTTAACATATTGAATTCCACCCCCTCTATATAGAATGAACTCCCTCAGCTTCATAGAGTCCAATGAAAGCTGCTGAATAATGTTCCCTTGTTAACATATTGAATTCCACCCCCTCTATATAGAATGAACTCCCTCAGCTTCATAGAGTCCAATGAAAGCTGCTGAATAATGTTCCCTTGTTAACATATTGAATTCCACCCCTCTATATAGAATGAACTCCCTCAGCTTCATAGAGTCCAATGAAAGCTGCTGAATAATGTTCCCTTGTTAACATATTGAATTCCACCCCTCTATATAGAATGAACTCCCTCAGCTTCATAGAGTCCAATGAAAGCTGCTGAATAATGTTCCCTTGTTAACATATTGAATTCCACACCCTCTATATAGAATGAACTCCCTCAGCTTCATAGAGTCCAATGAAAGCTGCTGAATAATGTTCCCTTGTTAACATATTGAATTCCATACCCAGCGCTTTGTATAGTTTTCCAGATACTGAATGTTTCATTTTGAAAACTAACATGAAATACTACTGCATTGTGTTATATTGTACTGAATTGTAGGAATACATTGTGTTATATTGTATTGAAGGAATGCATTGTGTTATATTGTATTGAATTGTAGGAATGCATTGTGTTATATTGTATTGAATTGTAGGAATGCATTGTGTTCTATTGTATTGTAGGAATGCATTGTGTTATAGTAGGAATGCATTGTGTTATATTGTATTGAATTGTAGGAATGTTTTGTGTTGTATTGTATTGAATTGAAGGAATGCATTATGTTATATTGTATTGTATTGTAGGAATGCATTGTGTTATATTGTATTGAAGGAATGCATTGTGTTATATTGTATTGAATTGTAGGAATGCATTGTGTTATATTGTATTGTAGGAATGCATTGTATTGCATTGTATGCATTGTATTGAATTGTAGGAATGCATTGTGTTATATTGTATTGTAGGAATGCATTGTGTTATATTGTATTGAATTGTAGGAATGCATTGTGTTATATTGTATTGAATTGTAGGAATGCATTGTGTTATATTGTATTGAATTGTAGGAATGCATTGTGTTATATTGTATTGAATTGTAGGAATGCATTGTGTTATATTGTATTGTAGGAATGCATTGTGTTATATTGTATTGAATTGTAGGAATGCATTGTGTTATATTGTATTGTAGGAATGCATTGTGTTATATTGTATTGAATTGTAGGAATGCATTGTGTTATATTGTATTGTATTGAAGGAATGCATTATTATTATTATTATTATTATTTATTTCTTAGCAGACGCCCTTATCCAGGGCGACTTACAATTGTTACAAGATATTACATTATACATTTCACATTATTTTTACATACAAATACCCATTTATGTTGCATTGTGTTGTATTGTATTGAATTGTAGGAATGCATTGTGTTATATTGTATTGTAGGAATGCATTGTGTTGTATTGTATTGAATTGTAGGAATGTTGTGTTGTATTGTGCTGCTCTCTCACCAATGAGCTCCCGGTTCCTCCCATCGATGGCCAGGTTCCTCAGCGCCCCCGACATGCCCCTCACCACCCTGTCCTGGGGGTGCTCCAGCAGCTCCGCGATGCTCGACAGCCCTTTCTCCTGACGCACCATCGCGCGGATATACCTCCCGTACTGCAGGGGGCGACACAGGAGAGGAGGAGGAGTCATTCACAACCATGAAGTACAAGTCACACACCCAGAGAGAGAGAAAGAGAGAGAGAGAGAAAAAGAGAGACAGAAAGACAGAGAGAGAGAGAGAGAGAGAGAGAGAGAGAGAGAGAGAGAGAGAGAGAGAGAGAGAGAGAGAGAGAGAGAGAGAGAGAGAGAGAGAGAGAGAGAGAGAGAGAGAGACAGACACACAGAGTCAGAAACGAGGCGTGTCTCACCGTCCATCTCCCTGCACACAGGTTCTGCAGTGCTCCAGCAGCTGCTTCCAGCACCAAGAGGGATTTTAGACTCTTTCAGCAGAGACGTGTACAAACGCACCACCTCCGGCTGAAACAGCAGCTCATAGCCTGAGAGAGACAGAGAAATAACTTCAACCATCACACACCAACACAGCAAACCAGACACACTGTGCTCCAGTCAATCAAACACTGTGTTCTAGTCTAGCTGCTATAGTCAAATCAAACACTGTGCTCTAGTCTAGCTGCTATAGTCAATCAAACACTGTGCTCTAGTCTAGCTGCTATAGTCAAATCAAAACACTGTGCTCTAGTCTAGCTGCTATAGTCAGCAATCAAACACTGTGCTCTAGTCTAGCTGCTATAGTCAATCAAACACTGTGCTCTAGTCTAGCTGCTACAGTCAATCAAACACTGTGCTCTAGTCTAGCTGCTATAGTCAATCAAACACTGTGCTCTAGTCTAGCTGCTATAGTCAATCAAACACTGTGCTCTAGTCTAGCTGCTATAGTCAATCAAACACTGTGCTCTAGTCTAGCTGCTATAGTCAGCAATCAAACACTGTGCTCTAGTCTAGCTGCTATAGTCAAACACTGTGCTCTAGTCTAGCTGCTAGTCAGCAATCAAACACTGTGCTCTAGTCTAGCTGCTATAGTCAATCAAACACTGTGCTCTAGTCTAGCTGCTATAGTCAATCAAACACTGTGCTCTAGTCTAGCTGCTATAGTCAATCAAACACTGTGCTCTAGTCTAGCTGCTATAGTCAATCAAACACTGTGCTCTAGTCTAGCTGCTATAGTCAATCAAACACTGTGCTCTAGTCTAGCTGCTATAGTCAATCAAACACTGTGCTCTAGTCTAGCTGCTATAGTCAATCAAACACTGTGCTCTAGTCTAGCTGCTATAGTCAATCAAACACTGTGCTCTAGTCTAGCTGCTATAGTCAGCAATCAAACACTGTGCTCTAGTCTAGCTGCTATAGTCAATCAAACACTGTGCTCTAGTCTAGCTGCTATAGTCAATCAAACACTGTGCTCTAGTCTAGCTGCTAGTCAGCAATCAAACACTGTGCTCTAGTCTAGCTGCTATAGTCAATCAAACACTGTGCTCTAGTCTAGCTGCTATAGTCAATCAAACACTGTGCTCTAGTCTAGCTGCTATAGTCAATCAAACACTGTGCTCTAGTCTAGCTGCTATAGTCAATCAAACACTGTGCTCTAGTCTAGCTGCTATAGTCAATCAAACACTGTGCTCTAGTCTAGCTGCTATAGTCAGCAATCAAACACTGTGCTCTAGTCTAGCTGCTATAGTCAGCAATCAAACACTGTGCTCTAGTCTAGCTGCTATAGTCAGCAATCAAACACTGTGCTCTAGTCTAGCTGCTATAGTCAATCAAACACTGTGCTCTAGTCTAGCTGCTATAGTCAATCAAACACTGTGCTCTAGTCTAGCTGCTATAGTCAATCAAACACTGTGCTCTAGTCTAGCTGCTATAGTCAATCAAACACTGTGCTCTAGTCTAGCTGCTATAGTCAATCAAACACTGTGCTCTAGTCTAGCTGCTAGTCAGTCAATCAAACACTGTGCTCTAGTCTAGCTGCTATAGTCAGCAATCAAACACTGTGCTCTAGTCTAGCTGCTATAGTCAATCAAACACTGTGCTCTAGTCTAGCTGCTATAGTCAATCAAACACTGTGCTCTAGTCTAGCTGCTATAGTCAATCAAACACTGTGCTCTAGTCTAGCTGCTATAGTCAATCAAACACTGTGCTCTAGTCTAGCTGCTATAGTCAGCAATCAAACACTGTGCTCTAGTCTAGCTGCTATAGTCAATCAAACACTGTGCTCTAGTCTAGCTGCTATAGTCAATCAAACACTGTGCTCTAGTCTAGCTGCTATAGTCAATCAAACACTGTGCTCTAGTCTAGCTGCTATAGTCAATCAAACACTGTGCTCTAGTCTAGCTGCTATAGTCAATCAAACACTGTGCTCTAGTCTAGCTGCTATAGTCAATCAAACACTGTGCTCTAGTCTAGCTGCTATAGTCAATCAAACACTGTGCTCTAGTCTAGCTGCTATAGTCAATCAAACACTGTGCTCTAGTCTAGCTGCTATAGTCAGCAATCAAACACTGTGCTCTAGTCTAGCTGCTATAGTCAATCAAACACTGTGCTCTAGTCTAGCTGCTATAGTCAATCAAACACTGTGCTCTAGTCTAGCTGCTATAATATAAAAATGAAGACAGGTTTACCTTTCGCTGGTACGGAGCGTTTTGGAATATCAATAACTTCTGTGCTGTAATCTTCAGTGTTGTTCTTTCCTGTGAATTAAATATAGTTGAACAAAAAGTTACAAAATTGTATTTGGCCAGCAAATTCAATACAGTCTAGTGAACTCACAGCACTGTACTGTACTGGGGATCTGAGAGCCAGCAAATTCAATACAGTCTAGTCTAGTGAACTCACAGCACTGTACTGTACTGGGGATCTGAGAGCCAGCAAATTCAATACAGTCTAGTCTAGTGAACTCACAGCACTGTACTGTACTGGGGATCTGAGAGCCAGCAAATTCAATACAGTCTAGTCTAGTGAACTAACAGCACTGTACTGTACTGGGGATCTGAGAGCCAGCAAATTCAATACAGTCTAGTCTAGTGAACTAACAGCACTGTACTGTACTGGGGATCTGAGAGCCAGCAAATTCAATACAGTCTAGTCTAGTGAACTCACAGCACTGTACTGTATAGAGAGGGCTGGTCTTAATACTAAAAATGATACTATATTAAATCAATTGACAGAAAAAAATTAATAGAGGTTTTACTGCATGGCAAAGTTGAGGTGGAAGGTAAAAACGAAACAAAAAACTCACCTTTAGAAAACCATTCATCTATCTCACCAGGAAAGAGAAAATAAAGAGGGGAAGAATTGGAGATGAGAAATCTGTAGCAAAAAGCAAAATAAAAAAAAAACAGCCCCCAAGACTGACCCCCACCAGACAAGCAGCAAGCAAGAGCCCCAAAACCAGTAAAGAAAACCACCACCCTTAAACTGGGACCAGTTTAGCAGCTCCCGCGTCCCACTGGAGATCACAATACAGCCAACACTTAAAAACCAGAGCTGCAGTTCCCTGCTCTGCCTACACAGTGTGAGGGGGCGCTATTTCTCAATCAGAACAGCCTGTTCGTCTTGACGTCTTTCTGATGGTGTGAGACAGGGTACGACATCGGACCGGCAAAGGAAAGATTGTAATGGTCGGACCTGGTCCGAAATAGGACCAGCAAAGGGTTAAAATTGCTTTCAGCTCCTAAAAAAGCTGCAGATTAAGTTACTTATAAAATGTCTTACAAAAACCGCGAGGAGCCAAAAACAAAGTTTTCTTGACTGGTGTGTGTCTCTCTCACCTTTGCCCTTCTTGCTCCCAAGCAGCTGGCTCGCTGGGTCCCGTTGGTGTTTGGGGACTGGCTGAGGAGGGCGTTCTCCTGGTAGCGCCGCATCCTGGGACCTCCCTGTGGACCTGATAGGACAGGTTTCAGCAGACACACGCAGTTCTCAACCAGCTGAGAGACAGAGAGAAAATCCAATACAACTGAATTATACGACACAGGCAGACTCTGTTCAACCAGCTGGAGATTAGATAAAGGGGCATTCAGAACAGAAAATAGGAGGCACTTTTTACACAGAGAATTGTGAGGGTCTGGAACCAACTCCCCAGTAATGTTGTTGAAGCTGACACCCTGGGATCCTTCAAGAAGCTGCTTGATGAGATTCTGGGATCAATAAGCTACTAACAACCAAACGAGCAAGATGGGCTGAATGGGGCCTCCTCTCGTTTGGAAACTTTATGTTCTTAAACAGGTCAGGCAGTTCAAAACAAGCCGAGAAACAGACAGATATCAATGACAGACACAGGTCAGTCATTTCAGACCAGACTCTGATCAACCAGCTGAGAAAGAAAGAAAATGAAAAGAAATAAGTTGGAGACGAGATCTCAAAGCAGCTGCAAAATAAATACAACATAAACTAAAAAATATAACTGGAGTCCTCAGTACAATTAGTCTTCCTCTCCACCCTCTTCTGTCCTCCCCTCTCCACCCTCCTCCTCTGTCCTCCGCTCCACCCCTCTCCTGCACCATCCTCCCTTCTCCAGGTTCCTCTGTCCTCCCCCTCTCCTGCACCATCCTCCCTCTCCACCTTCCTGTCCTCCCTCTCTCCTGCACCATCCTCCCTCTCCAGGTTCCTCTGTCCTCCCTCTCTCCTGCACCATCCTCCCTCTCCAGGTTCCTCTGTCCTCCCTCTCTCCTGCACCATCCTCCCTCTCCAGGTTCCTCTGTCCTCCCTCTCTCCTGCACCATCCTCCCTCTCCAGGTTCCTCTGTCCTCCCCTCTCTCCTGCACCATCCTCCCCTCTCCACCTTCCTCTGTCCTCCCCTCTCTCCTGCACCATCCTCCCCTCTCCAGGTTCCTCTGTCCTCCCCTCTCCTGCACCATCACTCCCCTCTCCAGGTTCCTCTGTCCTCCCTCTCCTGCACCATCACTCCCCTCTCCACCTTCCTCTCCTCCTTTCTGTCCTCCCCTCTCCTGCACCATCCTCTCCACCTTCCTGTCCTCCCCTCTCTCCTGCACCATCCTCCCCTCTCCACCTTCCTGTCCTCCACCCTCTCCTGCACCATCCTCCCTCTCCAGGTTCCTCTGTCCTCCCTTCCCCTCTGTCCTCCCTCCACTGCACAATCCTCCCTCTCCAGGTTCCTCTGTCCCCTCTCCACCCTCCTCTGTCCCCCTCTCCACCCCCCAGTCCTCCCCACCTTGTTGTCCACGCCCTGGCGGTTGATCTGTGACTGCACGATGTACATGAGCTGCCCACCAGCCTGGCTGCACTCCCTCAGCTTCCTCAGAGCCTCGCAGCCCGAGCTCACGCTCCTGAGCGAGAGAGAGAGATCAAACACTATTCTAGTCATATATACACACACTGCTCTCCCTCGCTGCACAGCAGTGTGATCCAGTCCTGGTTTCACTAGGAGTTTAATAATAAGACACACCTGAGCTTGTTAGCTAGACACACTGGGGCTGATCAAGCTGATAGTAAAACCTGGACTGGGTGACGCTGCTGTGCAATAGGATTCTGGGTTTCTCCCCCTCTGCACTCTGAGGCAGCCCGCAGTGTTGGTGAGGGCCGTCTCCCACTGATGTGTCGGGTTTGGAGTCTCGTTCTGCTCCCTCTCCCACCCCGACCGCGGCACCATGACCTCGTCTGAGAGAGCGTGCAGCGCGTGATCCACGATCTCCATCTTCACAGAGTCGTGAGAGGAGAGGTTCCACAGGGTGCCTGAGAGAGAGAGAGAGAGAGAGAGAGAGAGAGAGAGAGAGAGAAAAAAGGAGGAGATTAAATTAACACGCAGGGTTAGAAACTCACACTAGCCCTGCTGCTGCTGCACCCAGTCCTGGGGTTCAGAGCTCCCCTCAATGAAGTCTAGTATTATTATTATTAATATTGAAATGATCAGGAGCCAGGAGTTTGAGCAGGGTTACAAACTCACACTAGCCCTGCTGCTGCTGCTGCACCCAGTCCTGGGGTTCAGAGCTCCCCTCAATGAAGTCTAGTATTATTATTATTAATATTGAAATGATCAGGAGCCAGGAGTTTGAGCAGGGTTAGAAACTCACACTAGCCCTGCTGCTGCACCCAGTCCTGGGGTTCAGAGCTCCCCTCAATGAAGTCTAGTATTATTATTATTAA
>JAGXEW010000064.1:1364671-1371840 GCA_030684275.1 Acipenser oxyrinchus oxyrinchus
TTCCATACGACCGCCCCATCTGAAGAAGGGGGCTAGTATGACTATTCATGAGATACGCCATTGAATGGTTTTCGGCTTTTTCCGTTGAAAAACCGACTTTTTGCGCTTTTAAAATGATGTCGGACAGGGTGGGAATAATTGCAATATCGGACCCAGTCCGACAATGGACCGGAAAGGGTTAAAAGAAATAAAAAGGTGTGGTTTCCATGGCATCACAAGCCTGGAAAAACACCTCCACTGTTAGTTTTCAAAACACTTTCCCTTGATTGTGTTACACACTGAAAACGATCGGCGTTTTCTCTTCAACACGCACAACAAACGAATCTCTCCGTCGTCACGGCTGTGCGTGCAAAAACTTCAGAGCTCTCTGTGGAGGAAAAAGTGGATGACGGGATGTGTGTGAACAGCGACTCGCACAAACCCCAGCAGCGGTTTCTTAGCTCTGAACTCTACTTCTGAGAAGCTGTGAACAGGATAGAGGTGAGGAGAGATTGGGATAGCTCTCTCTCTGAGGGTCGCTGGCATCCATCGGGCTAATTTATCATTCAGAGTGAAACATGCGGTAGAACTAACGAGGAAAAATAACGAGGGTCGCCAAATACAGGAACAGCGATCGAAGGACAAAGAAATGCGTAATGAATCAATTCAGAGACTTTCATCTAAAGAGACTTCAACAGACTAGGGGGTGAACTCTGCATCATCAACAACTGCTGCTGCTGCAGAGTCACTTCCAATAGGAGCTTGTTTGTTTGACGCCTCATCCTGAAGGACGGAGCACAAGGAGGTTCAGTGACTTGCTCAGGGTCACACACACACACACACAGGGAGTCAGTGGCTGCTGCAGAGTCGCTTCCAATAGGAGCTCGTTTGTTTGATGTCTCATCCGAAGGATGAACTAAAAAAATTAACTTTATTAAAACGGTGCAAGTTACAAAGATAGGGTGTGCCGAGGTTTAGCTCCAAACGGGAATTCGTTACGACTCGCACCCCTCCCCCGTCCCTCACCTGTATCTGTCATCCATGTGCTGCATTCTCGACAGGCTGGCGTAGGCCTCCGAGGGGGCCTGGACGGTAGTTGTTGGTCTCCCAGTAGCCCCTCCTCCTCGCGGGTACCCCCAGCGGAGTCTGCGTGAGTGGTAGTTTCGGGTGCGGTGGCGGTGCCCGGGGTCCCATGTACATGTTTCCCTTAGGAGGAGCGGGGTCCCCCTCCTCCTCCTCGGTACATGGCTCCAGCGTGGCGTTGTAACCCCGTTCCCGGGGCCCCCGCCTGCATGGAGCCCCCGAGAAGCCGTTGCCCCCTGGATCGAGCCGCCGAGGGAGAGGCGCCTGAGACCGAGACTGAGGGGATCACAGTGCGAGTCGTGACCGTCTTTACAACCTTCTTTACCTGGGGGTGTGAGAGAGAGAGAGAGAGAGAGAGAGAGAGAGAGAGAGAGAGATTACATACAAAACCACAGCAGAGCCTTTTTCCAGTTCAATAACTACAGCTCCCAGCATCCCTCTCCATGGCTGCAGGAGCAGAGGCATGCTGGGAGCTGTAGTCCCAGCCCAGGCTGTACTTATTTCACTGTATATTAACACACAAAGGGACCACTGCTCAAACTCATTGCAATTAAAGAACTACAGCTCCCAGCACCGCTCACCCCGGCTGCAGGAGCAGAGATCTACAGAGAACTACCTGTATCGTTTGAGAACTACAGCTCCCAGCATCCCTCACCATTGCCGCGGGTGCAGAGGCATGCTGGGAGCTGTAGTCCTAGCTAGAGCAGCAACACTCTGGGAGTTGCAACGCTTTTTTCTTGACACAACATCCTTACCGTGGTCTCCGTCCTGCGCGTGGTGCCGTCGTCCGACGTTTCCACGGAAACCACGGAGGCAGGCAGGTCGGGATCCTCCTCCATCGTGACCGTCTCCTCCACGAAGTGGCCCGGGTCCAACATCCTGGTCAGAGTGCTGTACTGCTGCGGCTAGGAAACAGACAAGTGAACCATCATCATCATCATCATCATCATCATCATCATCATCATCATCATCATCATCATCATCATCATCATCATCATCTATTTCTTAGCAGACTCCCTTATCCAGGGCGACTTACAATTGTTACAAGATATCACATTATTTTTACATACAATTCCCCATTTATACAGTTGGGTTTTTACTGGAGCAATCTAGGTAAAGTACCTTGCTCAAGGGTACAGCAGCAGTGTCCCCCACCTGGGATTGAACCCACGACCCTCCGGTCAAGAGTCCAGAGCCCTGACCGCTACTCCACACTGCTAGATACTGCAGGGACAGCACGGTTCAATTTTAAAATCACGTTTAAACTCGGGTATTAAAACCACTTAAAATGCTAACTGTGTTCGAGTGCAGCTAATTAATGTGGTGCTGAACAGGGCTGGGATTCAGACTCCTATCCCACAGCAGTGTGATCCAGTCCAGGTTTTACTACCAGCTTGATCAGCCCCAGTGTGTCTAGCTAACAAGCTCAGGTGTGTCTTATTATTAAACTCCTAGTGAAACCAGGACTGGATCACACTGCCGTGCACAGAGTTGATTCTCGAATGAACGAAGTGTGTTTTATAGCGGTATGAACACACACACACACACACACACACACACACTCTCTCTCTCTCTCTCTCTCACCTGTGTTCCGTTCAGATAGACTTCAGATACTTTCTGTCGCTCGAACTCAGCATCGCCAGGTAACCTCCCGTTCTGAATCAGAATCACACAGGAAAGATTAGTAAAGTCTGTAAAAGGTTCTGATATTACCGGCTGACTTCAGAGAGCTCAGACTAGCAGTGATCTGAGGTTCCCTTCATAGTTACATTTAGATAGATTATATAACACATTATATACACACACATTTATTTAGATAGATTATATAACGGATTGATAAGAGAGATTATATAGATAGATTATATAAATTGATTGTAGAGATCGAATATATGGATAAATAGATTATATAGATAAATATAACAGATCATATAAATACATTATATAACAGATAATAAATAGATAGGAGGGATAGTATTATATAGATCTAATAGACAATATAAATAGATTATATAATAGATAGGATTACATAATAGATGGATAGGATAGCTAGATATCTATAATAGACAGGATTATGTAATAGATGGATAGGATAGCTAGATATCTATAATAGACAGGATTATGTAATAGATGGATAGGATAGCTAGATATCTATAATAGACAGGATTATGTAATAGATGGATAGGATAGCTAGATATCTATAATAGACAGGATTATATAATAGATGGATAGGTAGTAGATATCTATAATAGACAGGATTATATAATAGATGGATAGGATAGCTAGATATCTATAATAGATGGATAGGATAGCTAGATATCTACAACAGATGGATAGGTTAGCTAGATATCTATAACAGATGGATAGGTAGATATCTATAACAGATGGATAGGTAGATATCTATAACAGATGGATAGGTAGATATCTATAACAGATGGATAGGTAGATATCTATAATAGATGGATAGGTAGATATCTATAATAGATGGATAGGTAGATATCTATAATAGATGGATAGGTAGATATCTATAATAGATGGATAGGATAGCAAGATATCTATAACAGATGGATAGGATAGCTAGATATCTATAACAGATGGATAGGTTAGCTAGATATCTATAACAGATGGATAGGTAGCTAGATATCTATAACAGATGGATAGGTAGATATCTATAACAGATGGATAGGTAGATATCTATAACAGATGGATAGGTAGATATCTATAACAGATGGATAGGTAGATATCTATAATAGATGGATAGGTAGATATCTATAATAGATGGATAGGTAGATATCTATAATAGATGGATAGGATAGCTAGATATCTATAATAGATGGATAGGATAGCTAGATATCTATAATAGACAGGATTATATAATAGATGGATAGGATAGCTAGATAATACGATATAATAGGATAGGACTAGATATCTATAATAGATGGATAGGATAGCTAGATATCTATAATAGACAGGATTATATAATAGATGGATAGGATAGCTAGATATCTATAATAGACAGGATTATGTAATAGATGGATAGGATAGCTAGATATCTATAATAGACAGGATTATGTAATAGATGGATAGGATAGCTAGATATATATAATAGACAGGACTATATAATAGATGGATAGGATAGCTAGATATCTATAATAGATGGATAGGATAGCTAGATATCTATAATACACAGGATTATATAATAGATGGATAGGATAGCTAGATATCTATAATAGACAGGATTATATAATAGATGGATAGGATAGCTAGATATCTATAATACACAGGATTATATAATAGATGGATAGGATAGCTAGATATATATAATAGACAGGACTATATAATAGATGGATAGCATAGCTAGATATCTATAATAGACAGGATTATATAATAGATGGATAGGTAGATATCTCAGAGTGTTTAGTCAGTGCTGACTGTATAACCCGACTGTACAGACAGTAGCGTTCGCATTACCAATGGAAAATTAGACCCGCGTGTCATTAGAAATCTTCTACCCCTCACTTCAGCGTTGGGGTAAAATTCAAACACGCAACAGAGGCATCTGTCTACCATCCTACCCACCCTCAAAAAACGAAAAACAGGACATTACCCAAAAACGACACGCTGGGAACGCACTGCGGACATTTTTAGTATTTTAAAAAAAGTTAGTTTGAAAAAATTTGAAGGTAAAACAGAAACAAAAAAAAAAAGACACTATTTCAGAACCCGACTCCTACAACAAAACAGATACCAGCGAATTAAACAAACACTGTGGGAAAGAAGCACAGGGGTCTCTGAATCCTGATGATTTCCTTACAGGATGTATCTTGAGGCCTGTATCGTTTGAGAACTACAGCTCCCAGCATCCCTCACCATTGCCGCGGGTGCAGAGGCATGCTGGGAACTGTAGTTCTAGCTAGGGCTGTACCGATTCAGTGTGTTTTGTGAAGCTTTCTTTACATGATGCATCATAATAAAGGTCTGCATCGCTTGATTCAAGACCACAGCTCGTTTAAAAAACTACAGCTCCCAGCATCCCTCACCATTGCCGCCGGTGCAGAGGCATGCTGGGAGCTGTAGTCCTAGCTAGGGCTGTACCGATTCAGTGTGTATTGTGAAGCTTTCTTTACATGATGCATCGTAATAGAGGTCTGCATCGCTTGATACAAGACCACAGCTCGTTTAAAAAACTACAGCTCCCAGCATCCCTCACCATTGCCGCGGGTGCAGAGGCATGCTGGGAACTGTAGTTCTAGCTAGGCGTGCAACACTCCACTGTGCATCAATGAAATCGTGATGCTTTCTTTACACAATGTATCGTAAGAGGTCTATCGGTTGTGATACAAGACAAGTCTAGCAATAGAGATCTGTCATTTGAGATACAAGACCACAGCACAGCTCACTGCAGCTAAACGCAGGTGCAGAGGCATGCTGGGAGCTGTAGCCCTAGCTAGGGCTGTACCAATTCAGTGTGTATCAATGAATCCTGATGCTTTTACATGTATTAGTAAGAGGCCTGTATCGTTTGAGACAAGACCAAAGCACAGGGCACTGCAGCTAAACTACAGCTCCCAGCATCCCTCACCATTGCGCGGGTGCAGAGGCATGCTGGGAGCTGTAGTCCTAACTAGGGCTGTACCAATTCAGTGTGTATCAATGAATCCTGATGCTTTTACAGGTATTAGTAATAGAGGCCTGTATTTGAGACACAAGCCCACAGCACAGGGCACTGCAGTTCAGAGAGGACAGACTCAGAGACTCAGAGACTCAGCTCAGCCGATCCTGCCCGATTCAAACCCAGCTCTCACTCCACCGAGTGGAGGAGTCAACCAAAAGTCAAAAAAGTGATTAAAATTTGTTTAAAATTTTTAAAAAAAGCTGTTTTTTTTTTTTTTTTTTTATAAATCGTAGCTTAACAAAAATGTAAAATAAAAACAGAGCTGTACTACACGCGCTTCACAGAACTAAGTCACAACAGTTTATTTATTTTTTACTAAAATCACATCCCAAAAACAGAGCTGAATCTCCAACAGCAAGACACCCGACGCACCACGGAACCATTCTCACATGACACAGGAAGCAGGGGGGGACGTTTTACCTGCTGCACACTGGTGTTAGAGGACACAGGAAGTGGAGGGGGGGGTGTTTTACCTGCTGCGAGCCGCGTGGGAGCGTCCCTCTCTGAGTGCCGCGTCTCTCTTCCTCGAGCGCGCGGGTCAGCCTCTCAAACTGCACCTCCTGCTCGCGCACGGAGGCCAGCAGGCTGGCTGTGCACTCCACATCGGAGTCCTCCATCGAGGAAACGGGGAGTGAGGAGGAGAGGGGGAGCGAGGAGGAGGAGGAGGGCTGCCGGGGAGAACAGCGACAGAGTTCGGAAAAAAACACCAAGAGATTAAAAAAAAAAAAAAAGAAATGGATGAGAATAGAAAATTAGGACTGGTTTAAAATGTTTGTAAGGGCTGGGAAATATTCCAATAGGGGTCTGTTTTTAATTTTCATTAACTATTAGAAATCAAGACTGGACCGATTCACTGTGTAAAATCGATGAATCACGATGCTCTCTTTACAAGATCACAGCGCATTAAGAACTACAGCTCCCAGCATCCCTCACCACTGCTGCAGAGGCATGCTGGGAACTGTAGTTCCAGCTAGAGCTGTACCAATTCACTGTGCACCAATGAATCCTGATGCTTTTACATGTACAGTAATAGAGGTCTGTATCGTTTGAGACACAAGACCACAGCTCAGTGTTTAAGAACTACAGCTCCCAGCATCCCTCACCATTGCCGCTGCAGAGGCATGCTGGGAACAGTAGTTCTAGCTAGGCGCACAACACTCCACTGTGTATAAATAAATTGTGATGCTTTCTTTGCATGTATTAGTAATAGAGGCCTGTATCGTTTGATACACAAGACCACAGCACAGCTCACTGCAGCTAAACTACAGCTCCCAGCATCCCTCACCATTGCAGCAGGTACAGAGGCATGCTGGGAGCTGTAGTCCTAACTAGGGCTGTACCGATTCAGTGTGGATCAATGAATCCTGATGTTTTCTTTACATTAGTAATAGAGGTCTGTAGTTCACTTGCAGGTTCTTGAGTGCTGTGCTTTAGA
>JAGXEW010000064.1:1372340-1392340 GCA_030684275.1 Acipenser oxyrinchus oxyrinchus
AGCACAGTGTTTGATCTGATCTGTAGCAGCTAGACTAGAGCACAGTGTTTGACTATAGCAGCTAGACTAGAGCACAGTGTTTGATTGCTGACTATAGCAGCTAGACTAGAGCACAGTGTTTGATTGACTATAGCAGCTAGACTAGAGCACAGTGTTTGATTGACTATAGCAGCTAGACTAGAGCACAGTGTTTGATTGACTATAGCAGCTAGACTAGAGCACAGTGTTTGATTGACTATAGCAGCTAGACTAGAGCACAGTGTTTGATTGACTATAGCAGCTAGACTAGAGCACAGTGTTTGATTGACTATAGCAGCTAGACTAGAGCACAGTGTTTGATTGACTATAGCAGCTAGACTAGAGCACAGTGTTTGATTGACTATAGCAGCTAGACTAGAGCACAGTGTTTGATTGACTATAGCAGCTAGACTAGAGCACAGTGTTTGATTGACTATAGCAGCTAGACTAGAGCACAGTGTTTGATTGACTATAGCAGCTAGACTAGAGCACAGTGTTTGATTGACTATAGCAGCTAGACTAGAGCACAGTGTTTGATTGACTATAGCAGCTAGACTAGAGCACAGTGTTTGATTGACTATAGCAGCTAGACTAGAGCACAGTGTTTGATTGACTATAGCAGCTAGACTAGAGCACAGTGTTTGATTGACTATAGCAGCTAGACTAGAGCACAGTGTTTGATTGACTATAGCAGCTAGACTAGAGCACAGTGTTTGATTGACTATAGCAGCTAGACTAGAGCACAGTGTTTGATTGACTATAGCAGCTAGACTAGAGCACAGTGTTTGATTGCTGACTATAGCAGCTAGACTAGAGCACAGTGTTTGTTTGACTATAGCAGCTAGACTAGAGCACAGTGTTTGATTGACTATAGCAGCTAGACTAGAGCACAGTGTTTGATTGACTATAGCAGCTAGACTAGAGCACAGTGTTTGATTTGACTATAGCAGCTAAACTAGAGCACAGTGTTTGATTGCTGACTATAGCAGCTAGACTAGAGCACAGTGTTTGATTGCTGACTATAGCAGCTAGACTAGAGCACAGTGTTTGATTGACTATAGCAGCTAGACTAGAGCACAGTGTTTGATTGACTATAGCAGCTAGACTAGAGCACAGTGTTTGATTGACTATAGCAGCTAGACTAGAGCACAGTGTTTGATTGACTATAGCAGCTAGACTAGAGCACAGTGTTTGATTGACTATAGCAGCTAGACTAGAGCACAGTGTTTGATTGACTATAGCAGCTAGACTAGAGCACAGTGTTTGATTGACTATAGCAGCTAGACTAGAGCACAGTGTTTGATTGACTATAGCAGCTAGACTAGAGCACAGTGTTTGATTGCTGACTATAGCAGCTAGACTAGAGCACAGTGTTTGATTGACTATAGCAGCTAGACTAGAGCACAGTGTTTGATTGACTATAGCAGCTAGACTAGAGCACAGTGTTTGATTGACTATAGCAGCTAGACTAGAGCACAGTGTTTGATTGACTATAGCAGCTAGACTAGAGCACAGTGTTTGATTGACTATAGCAGCTAGACTAGAGCACAGTGTTTGATTGACTATAGCAGCTAGACTAGAGCACAGTGTTTGATTGACTATAGCAGCTAGACTAGAGCACAGTGTTTGATTGACTATAGCAGCTAGACTAGAGCACAGTGTTTGATTGCTGACTATAGCAGCTAGACTAGAGCACAGTGTTTGATTGACTATAGCAGCTAGACTAGAGCACAGTGTTTGATTGCTGACTATAGCAGCTAGACTAGAGCACAGTGTTTGATTGACTATAGCAGCTAGACTAGAGCACAGTGTTTGATTGACTATAGCAGCTAGACTAGAGCACAGTGTTTGATTGCTGACTATAGCAGCTAGACTAGAGCACAGTGTTTGATTGACTATAGCAGCTAGACTAGAGCACAGTGTTTGATTGACTATAGCAGCTAGACTAGAGCACAGTGTTTGATTGCTGACTATAGCAGCTAGACTAGAGCACAGTGTTTGATTGACTATAGCAGCTAGACTAGAGCACAGTGTTTGATTGACTATAGCAGCTAGACTAGAGCACAGTGTTTGATTGACTATAGCAGCTAGACTAGAGCACAGTGTTTGATTGACTATAGCAGCTAGACTAGAGCACAGTGTTTGATTGACTATAGCAGCTAGACTAGAGCACAGTGTTTGATTGACTATAGCAGCTAGACTAGAGCACAGTGTTTGATTGACTATAGCAGCTAGACTAGAGCACAGTGTTTGATTGACTATAGCAGCTAGACTAGAGCACAGTGTTTGATTGACTATAGCAGCTAGACTAGAGCACAGTGTTTGATTGACTATAGCAGCTAGACTAGAGCACAGTGTTTGATTGACTATAGCAGCTAGACTAGAGCACAGTGTTTGATTGACTATAGCAGCTAGACTAGAGCACAGTGTTTGATTGACTATAGCAGCTAGACTAGAGCACAGTGTTTGATTGACTATAGCAGCTAGACTAGAGCACAGTGTTTGATTGACTATAGCAGCTAGACTAGAGCACAGTGTTTGATTGACTATAGCAGCTAGACTAGAGCACAGTGTTTGATTGACTATAGCAGCTAGACTAGAGCACAGTGTTTGATTGACTATAGCAGCTAGACTAGAGCACAGTGTTTGATTGACTATAGCAGCTAGACTAGAGCACAGTGTTTGATTGACTATAGCAGCTAGACTAGAGCACAGTGTTTGATTGACTATAGCAGCTAGACTAGAGCACAGTGTTTGATTGACTATAGCAGCTAGACTAGAGCACAGTGTTTGTCTATCTGTAGCAGCTAGACTAGAGCACAGTGTTTGACTATAGCAGCTAGACTAGAGCACAGTGTTTGATTGACTATAGCAGCTAGACTAGAGCACAGTGTTTGACTGCTGACTATAGCAGCTAGACTAGAGCACAGTGTTTGATTGACTATAGCAGCTAGACTAGAGCACAGTGTTTGACTGCTGACTATAGCAGCTAGACTAGAGCACAGTGTTTGATTGACTATAGCAGCTAGACTAGAGCAGTGTTTGATTGCTGACTATAGCAGCTAGACTAGAGCACAGTGTTTGATTGACTATAGCAGCTAGACTAGAGCACAGTGTTTGATTGACTATAGCAGCTAGACTAGAGCACAGTGTTTGATTGACTATAGCAGCTAGACTAGAGCACAGTGTTTGATTGACTATAGCAGCTAGACTAGAGCACAGTGTTTGATTGACTATAGCAGCTAGACTAGAGCACAGTGTTTGATTGCTGACTATAGCAGCTAGACTAGAGCACAGTGTTTGATTGACTATAGCAGCTAGACTAGAGCACAGTGTTTGATTGACTATAGCAGCTAGACTAGAGCACAGTGTTTGATTGACTATAGCAGCTAGACTAGAGCACAGTGTTTGATTGACTATAGCAGCTAGACTAGAGCACAGTGTTTGATTGACTATAGCAGCTAGACTAGAGCACAGTGTTTGATTGACTATAGCAGCTAGACTAGAGCACAGTGTTTGATTGACTATAGCAGCTAGACTAGAGCACAGTGTTTGATTGACTATAGCAGCTAGACTAGAGCACAGTGTTTGATTGCTGACTATAGCAGCTAGACTAGAGCACAGTGTTTGATTGACTATAGCAGCTAGACTAGAGCACAGTGTTTGACTGACTATAGCAGCTAGACTAGAGCACAGTGTTTGATTGACTATAGCAGCTAGACTAGAGCACAGTGTTTGATTGACTATAGCAGCTAGACTAGAGCACAGTGTTTGATTGACTATAGCAGCTAGACTAGAGCACAGTGTTTGATTGACTATAGCAGCTAGACTAGAGCACAGTGTTTGATTGACTATAGCAGCTAGACTAGAGCACAGTGTTTGATTGACTATAGCAGCTAGACTAGAGCACAGTGTTTGATTGACTATAGCAGCTAGACTAGAGCACAGTGTTTGATTGACTATAGCAGCTAGACTAGAGCACAGTGTTTGATTGACTATAGCAGCTAGACTAGAGCACAGTGTTTGATTGACTATAGCAGCTAGACTAGAGCACAGTGTTTGATTGACTATAGCAGCTAGACTAGAGCACAGTGTTTGATTGACTATAGCAGCTAGACTAGAGCACAGTGTTTGATTGACTATAGCAGCTAGACTAGAGCACAGTGTTTGATTGACTATAGCAGCTAGACTAGAGCACAGTGTTTGATTGACTATAGCAGCTAGACTAGAGCACAGTGTTTGATTGACTATAGCAGCTAGACTAGAGCACAGTGTTTGATTGACTATAGCAGCTAGACTAGAGCACAGTGTTTGATTGACTATAGCAGCTAGACTAGAGCACAGTGTTTGATTGACTATAGCAGCTAGACTAGAGCACAGTGTTTGATTGACTATAGCAGCTAGACTAGAGCACAGTGTTTGATTGACTATAGCAGCTAGACTAGAGCACAGTGTTTGATTTGACTATAGCAGCTAGACTAGAGCACAGTGTTTGATTGACTATAGCAGCTAGACTAGAGCACAGTGTTTGATTGACTATAGCAGCTAGACTAGAGCACAGTGTTTGATTGACTATAGCAGCTAGACTAGAGCACAGTGTTTGATTGACTATAGCAGCTAGACTAGAGCACAGTGTTTGATTGACTATAGCAGCTAGACTAGAGCACAGTGTTTGATTGACTATAGCAGCTAGACTAGAGCACAGTGTTTGATTGACTATAGCAGCTAGACTAGAGCACAGTGTTTGATTGACTATAGCAGCTAGACTAGAGCACAGTGTTTGATTGACTATAGCAGCTAGACTAGAGCACAGTGTTTGATTGACTATAGCAGCTAGACTAGAGCACAGTGTTTGATTGACTATAGCAGCTAGACTAGAGCACAGTGTTTGATTGACTATAGCAGCTAGACTAGAGCACAGTGTTTGATTGACTATAGCAGCTAGACTAGAGCACAGTGTTTGATTGACTATAGCAGCTAGACTAGAGCACAGTGTTTGATTGACTATAGCAGCTAGACTAGAGCACAGTGTTTGATTGACTATAGCAGCTAGACTAGAGCACAGTGTTTGATTGACTATAGCAGCTAGACTAGAGCACAGTGTTTGATTGACTATAGCAGCTAGACTAGAGCACAGTGTTTGATTGACTATAGCAGCTAGACTAGAGCACAGTGTTTGATTGACTATAGCAGCTAGACTAGAGCACAGTGTTTGATTGACTATAGCAGCTAGACTAGAGCACAGTGTTTGATTGACTATAGCAGCTAGACTAGAGCACAGTGTTTGATTGACTATAGCAGCTAGACTAGAGCACAGTGTTTGATTGACTATAGCAGCTAGACTAGAGCACAGTGTTGATTGACTATAGCAGCTAGACTAGAGCACAGTGTTTGACTATCTGTAGGAACCGATACATTTCATATTTCTATAAAAGAAAGATTCGTTCCACTCGAAAAAAATCTTTATTTTATAAAAAAAAAACAATATTGCTAAGATTACAAAGTAAAATTTTCAACTTTCATACAAAGAGTGGAATAGAAAGATTCAATCTGTTCATTTTATTACAGAAAACAAAAGAAAAGTGACTTATTAATTCTGAACAAGGAATAATTAGTGGTAATGTTTAAGTAGAAATGATATTTAGTGTCATCACAGAAGCACCCTCCTACTAACACCCAAATACACAAAACAAACAAAATATCACGCAGCAACGCTCTCCCATGGGAACAGGGATATTAAAGGCTTGAAATCTGTCTGAAATATGGTGGCTGTGAATAATGCAGACTACTGAGCTCCTCGAACCCGCTGCCTTCCACACTGCAGCCCAACACCCTAACCACTGAGCTCCTCAAACCCGCTGCCTTCCACACTGCAGCCCAGCACCCTAACCACTGAGCTCCTCAAACCCACTGCCTTCCACACTGCAGCCCAGCACCCTAACCACTGAGCTCCTCAAACCCACTGCCTTCCACACTGCAGCCCAGCACCCTAACCACTGAGCTCCTCAAACCCGCTGCCTTCCACACTGCAGCCCAGCACCCTAACCACTGAGCTCCTCAAACCCGCTGCCTTCCACACTGCAGCCCAGCACCCTAACCACTGAGCTCCTCAAACCCGCTGCCTTCCACACTGCAGCCCAGCACCCTAACCACTGAGCTCCTCAAACCCGCTGCCTTCCACACTGCAGCCCAGCACCCTAACCACTGAGCTCCTCAAACCCGCTGCCTTCCACACTGCAGCCCAGCACCCTAACCACTGAGCTCCTCGAACCCGCTGCCTTCCAAGCTAACAGTATGTTCTGCAGATTCATTGAAAAGTATAAAAATAGGTCCATTTTCTCAAACACGACCAATTTTATGTTAAGTGTTTTGGCAACGCTCAGGATTGTAAGATACAGAAATAAAAAACACAAAATTAATTAAAATTGGCACAAAACCGGACGGTCATTCTAAATGCGAGGACTGCCGTCTGAACTGCTGCAGTCAAAACGAAAAAGTGCAACTAGGAAAGTCAGTTTATTTGTATTTATTTTGGATAAAAAATTTGTACATCAATTATTTTTTCCTTCAAAATTTGAAAGAAAACAAAACACAACCGCTTAATTAGCAATGATTGATTAGGGTGAAAATTGCTGCTCGTTTGTTTGATGAATGAGTAACAAAAACAAATAACTAAAAAATACAAAATCACAAAAACAAAAGGATTGTCTCCCTCAAAAATGTACATTTTAAACCCCCAAAGAACGCTCCTCCCGAGTCTGTACATCAGCTCGGCCCCCGCTTCAATTTCTAACCTCCCCAGCCCACGGCAGAGATTAAGGTTTGAAAATACAAGTGAGATCATCATTCAATTCACCGCGTTTCACTAAAACTAAAAATATCAAAAAAATGAGAGAGAGAGAGAGAGAGAGAGAGCAGAGAAAATAAAGATGAGAATGTAATGAAAGAAAAGGAGAGAAAAGATAAGAGAAAGAAAGAAAGAAAGAAAGAAAGAAAGAAAGAAAGAAAGAAAGAAAGGACACAAGTGTCACTTTTAAACCAGTCGATATCCTCGCTGGTCTGAATTAAAGACCCTGTTTTTTTAAACTAGTTTTAATTTTAATTCCCCTCTTTGCAGATCAATGCAAAGTGCTTCAAGTCTCTCAAAACAAACCGAACGCACGGCAGGTGAAAGTGATTCTCACAACGCAGAGTTTCTGATCTGGCGGCACGTCAAACTGTGAACTGAACTTGATGTGTTGAAAGTTTAATACCCTCACACACACACATTAATTTATCCTGCTGTTTCTTAACTTTTAGAAAAATACTTTAAATGTTAATTAAATTTTAGAAAATGGCAAAATTTGCCAATCCTCTCCTGCTAAACGAACGTGTAGGTTTTGCTGCCCCTACAGGAGAGACACTGCTTTGCCACGCAGAGGAGAGATTACATGCATTACCACATATTGAGCAGTAGGGGGCACTGTGGGCAAAAACATTAGTCAAGTCAATAATAAAACATTTAAAAAAACGCTTTCAAACACAAGAACCTTTATGTTTTTACTTGATAATGAAAAGAAATTAAAAAACACATTTTAAAATCAATTTCTTTAAACCCATTATAATAATTATATAAAGTACAATTCTGCATCGAGATTGCCTCCCTCTGGTGGCTGCATTCGGTACTGCAGCTGCTCAAATTACCTCACTGGTTTCAAGCCCCTGGCGGTCAGCTGCAATCGCAGGATATATTTTTTGGGGGTATGGGGGGATCTTAGGAGAGAGAAAGAGATTTTTCTTCTCGAATGAAAAGACAGAATGGTTCCCCTCCTTTGAATCTCCAGTCCTGTCTCTGTTTCTTGTTATTTTTCTGTATTATTAATTTCTTGGTTATTTTATGCTGGATCAGTCTCTCATGCCAGTTTCTACCGGCAGTGGGATTGGATTGATAAATCTCTCTGGGAGATGAAGATTATTAGTTTTTCTGTGAAAAGAAAACAAAATAATAAAAATTAGCACCATTCGACATCTTAACATTTAAAATTATTAAATTTACAGAACAAGCGTTTCCTTCAGCCCCTGAAACTCATTACTGTGAGCGAGGGATATATTTATATAGAGTTTAGAGTATATCTACACTGAATTACTGAGGAGTTTCATTCAGATAAAATGTTCAGTTGCACTAGCTGTGCACTAGATGGCTGACTCAGTGAAAAATAGATAAACTTACAAAGTATAGCAACACAAAACTTTAAATAAAGTTTGATTCATTGCAATAAATCTGAAGGACGCATTGATCACAAACACCATGGAATAGCATACAAATATATATATATATATATATATATATATATATATATATATATATATATATATATATATATATAACAACACAACATATATAATATATATATATATATATATGAAAAATGTGATAATCCTGGAGTGTGGATATATTTACAGAGACACATCACACCACTATTAAAGAAATACATTCAAATAAAAAAAACAGGAAGTGAGGTAGAAACTCTGTGTTTGTGTATGAGGGGATAGTTTGAGAGACAGACCCAGAGCGCTGTACCATTTTCACACAACACCCTAACCCTCAGCTCTTAACTTTATAAACATGAACCCCAGTGTGAGTTTCTAACCCTGCTCAAACTCCTGATCATTGCAATATTAATAATAATACTAGACTTCATTGAGGGGAGCTCTGAACCCCAGGACTGGGTGCAGCAGCAGCAGCAGTAGGGCTAGTGTGAGTTTCTAACCCTGCTCAAACTCCTGGCTCCTGATCATTTCAATATTAATAATAATAATACTAGACTTCATTGAGGGGAGCTCTGAACCCCAGGACTGGGTGCAGCAGCAGCAGCAGCAGGGCTAGTGTGAGTTTGTAACCCTGCTCAAACTCCTGGCTCCTGATCATTTCAATATTAATAATAATAATACTAGACTTCATTGAGGGGAGCTCTGAACCCCAGGACTGGGTGCAGCAGCAGCAGCAGCAGGGCTAGTGTGAGTTTCTAACCCTGCTCAAACTCCTGGCTCCTGATCATTTCAATATTAATAATAATATACTAGACTTCATTGAGGGGAGCTCTGAACCCCAGGACTGGGTGCAGCAGTGGTAGGAGGGTTTATTGAGGGTGGTTTGACAGGAAGGGGTTTATTGAGTGGAGAGTTTATTGAGGAGAGTTGGGGTTTATTGAGGGAGTTTATTGAGGAGAGGGGGGTCTAACTCTCTCGAGTGAAGACGGTAGCAGACATCACTGGGGTGGAGTTCGTTAGTGCCACACTGAAAGGTAAGGAGAGAGAGAGAGAGAGAGAGAGAGAGACACACAGAAATAAGAGGCGGCAAATAAGAGAAAATCGACAGAGAAAGAAAGGAGGGAGAATGATAGAAGAGGGTGTGAGTGTGTTTAGCAGGCGGTGTCATGCGATATGGGGGGGTGACATACCATGCAGAGGAGGGGAGGAGAGGAGGAGTCTAACCATCATAGGAGTCAACCAGGTGAGCCAGAGAACCATTACTGCCTTCAAGCAAACCCCTCTGAGAGAGAGAGAGAGAGAGAGAGAGAGAGAGAGAGAGAGAGAGAGAGAGAGGGAGAGAGAGAGAGAGAGAGAGAGGAGAGGAGAGAGAGAGAGAGAGAGAGAGGGAGAGAGGAGAGAGGAGAGAGAGAGAGAGAGAGAGAGAGAGAGAGAGAGAGAGAGAGAGAGAGAGAGAGAGAGAGGTGAGAAGAAAGGAAGGTGTGGTTAGTGGAAGTGACAGCGCAGGGCTGCCCGTGCAGTGAGGAGGAGACCGTGAGGTCAGCACAGGTCAACCTGACCTTCACACAGGCTAAACCACACACAGAGAAACGCTGGACACTGCATTAACAAAACACAGGCTCACACCGCGCGGCCGTGCCTTTACCAGGGGAGACCCCCGAGACCCCCAGCTAGCCCATTACACTCCCTCACCCATCCCTGTGCAGGCATCAAATGCAGCAGTCCAGGGCTCCTCCTCTCCTCTGAATCAGTACAGCCCCAGCTGTAACTACAGCTCCCAGCATGCCTCCTCATCTGCAGCAACGGTGAAGGATGCTGGGAGCTGTAGTTCTTGCCTTCAACAAGCTAGTGTGGTTTTGTATGCATCATGATACGTCTATAAACTACATGTAAAGAAAGCAGTCCTCCAGCCCCGCCCCTTCAGCCTCCCAGCCCGCCCTTCAGCCTCCCTCATACCTGCATGTGGTCGTGTTCTGACATGTCAATGGACCGGTCCAGAGTCCGGTTTCGGTCTCGCTGGTCCAGAGTGGAATAGGCCTCTGTAAAGAAGGAACGAAAGAAAGAAATGAATAAACCAGGAGAAAGGAGGAGTGAAGCACCCCGAGCCCCTGCCTGCCCATGGCATCGCTCCTCACCTGGGCCCAAGTCGTTCATGGGGATCATGTCTCTGTCTCGGTCTCCCTTCTCACCTGCACAAGGGAAGAGAGACACATTCAAATTAAAAAGGAGGAGGATTAGTAGAGTCAAAACCCCTTTTTTCAATTCCAATTCCTCGTTAAAATCGATTAGGAGACTGGCTGGGCCAGCGGTTCAAGAAAGGGTCTCGATACCAGGAGGTTCAAATCCCGGCTGAGCCTCCGACTCCCGTGTGTGTGTGTGTGACCCTGAGCAAGTCACTGAACCTCCTTGTGCTCCGTCCTTCAGGATGAGACGTCAAACAAACAAGCTCCTATTGGAAGTGACTCTGCAGCAGCCACTGACTCCCTGTGTGTGTGTGTGTGACCCTGAGCAAGTCACTGAACCTCCTTGTGCTCCGTCCTTCGGATGAGACGTCAAACAAACAAGGTCCTATTGGAAGTGACTCTGCAGCAGCCACTGACTCCCTGTGTGTGTGTGTGACCCTGAGCAAGTCACTGAACCTCCTTGTGCTCCGTCCTTCGGATGAGACGTCAAACAAACGAGCTCCTATTGGAAGTGACTCTGCAGCAGCAGCAGCAGCAGTTGTTGTTGATGCAGAGTTCATCCCCTAGTCTCAGGAAGTCGCTTTGGATAAAACCGTCTGCTGAATGACTCATTCATAATAAATGAATAATCATTTCGCCAGCTCTACTTCCACATCTACATTTGTAAAGCAGAGGGGCAGGCAAAATGAGTGCCTCAAATTAATGAAATAACTCTCCTAAACTCCCTCCCCTCTCTCTCACCGGCTCTCTTGTCCATGAGGGGCAGCGTGCTGTCCTCGTACCCCTGGTTTCGCGGGACGGGGTTCAGATTCACCATGAAGTCCGTTTTCTTCCAACCCTCCTTCTCCAGGGGCTTGCGCAGCTCCTTGTACCCCAAACCGTCTGCAGCACGAGGCCTGCTTGAACCTCCCTGTCTGAGCGATTGCTGAGAGGAGAGAGACAATACAGGACATAAAAACACAACACACAGGACACCATGTAGTCTCTCTCCGTTCCTCTCTACCCCCATTACTCTCCCCTGGGTCTCTCTGTTCCTCTCCCCACCCCTTCATGTCTCTGTTCCTCTCCTTTCCTCTCCCCTGGGTCTCTCTCTCCGTTACTCTCTCCATTCCTCTCCCCTGGGTCTCTCTCATTCCTCTCTCCATTCCTCTCCCTCTGGGTCCTCTCCTCCTCTCCTGGTCTCTCCTCCTCTCTCCCATTTCTCCTGGGTCTCTCAGTCCCCCCCCCCATCTCTCTCCTCTCTTACCCATCCTTGTTGATCAGCACCAGTTTCTCGATCCCCTGCCTCTCTGTTCCCCTCCCCGGGCTCTCTCAGTCCCCCTCCTCCCCATGTCTCTCTCTCTCTCTTACCCGTCCTTGTTGATCAGCACCAGTTTCTCGATCCCCTGCCTCTCTGTTCCCTCCCCGGGCTCTCTCAGTCCCCCTCCCTCCATGTCTCTCTCTCTCTCTACCCGTCCTTGTTGATCAGCACCAGTTTCTCGATCCCCTGCACCTCTCTCAGTTTCTTGGCTGCCTCCAGGTTGTTCTGCAGGACCTCGTTCATGGTGCTCAGCACAGACACCGTCGTTTCCTCACTCAGGTTCTTGGCTGGCTGCTGCTGCCCTCCCGGTAAGTTCAACACTAAACTGGGCATCGCGTGCTTCCCTGGGAGAGGAGAGACATCATGTGAACATATTGAATTACCCACCCTCTATATAGAATGAACTCCCTCAGCTTCACAGAGTCCAATGAAAGCTGCTGAATAATGTTCCCTTGTTAACATATTGAATTCCACCCCCTCTATATAGAATGAACTCCCTCAGCTTCATAGAGTCCAATGAAAGCTGCTGAATAATGTTCCCTTGTTAACATATTGAATTCCACCCCTCTATATAGAATGAACTCCCTCAGCTTCATAGAGTCCAATGAAAGCTGCTGAATAATGTTCCCTTGTTAACATATTGAATTCCACCCCTCTATATAGAATGAACTCCCTCAGCTTCATAGAGTCCAATGAAAGCTGCTGAATAATGTTCCCTTGTTAACATATTGAATTCCACCCCTCTATATAGAATGAACTCCCTCAGCTTCATAGAGTCCAATGAAAGCTGCTGAATAATGTTCCCTTGTTAACATATTGAATTCCACCCCTCTATATAGAATGAACTCCCTCAGCTTCATAGAGTCCAATGAAAGCTGCTGAATAATGTTCCCTTGTTAACATATTGAATTCCACCCCTCTATATAGAATGAACTCCCTCAGCTTCATAGAGTCCAATGAAAGCTGCTGAATAATGTTCCCTTGTTAACATATTGAATTCCACCCCTCTATATAGAATGAACTCCCTCAGCTTCATAGAGTCCAATGAAAGCTGCTGAATAATGTTCCCTTGTTAACATATTGAATTCCACCCCTCTATATAGAATGAACTCCCTCAGCTTCATAGAGTCCAATGAAAGCTGCTGAATAATGTTCCTTGTTAACATATTGAATTCCACCCCTCTATATAGAATGAACTCCCTCAGCTTCATAGAGTCCAATGAAAGCTGCTGAATAATGTTCCTTGTTAACATATTGAATTCCACCCCTCTATATAGAATGAACTCCCTCAGCTTCATAGAGTCCAATGAAAGCTGCTGAATAATGTTCCCTTGTTAACATATTGAATTCCACCCCTCTATATAGAATGAACTCCCTCAGCTTCATAGAGTCCAATGAAAGCTGCTGAATAATGTTCCCTTGTTAACATATTGAATTCCACCCCTCTATATAGAATGAACTCCCTCAGCTTCATAGAGTCCAATGAAAGCTGCTGAATAATGTTCCCTTGTTAACATATTGAATTCCACCCCTCTATATAGAATGAACTCCCTCAGCTTCATAGAGTCCAATGAAAGCTGCTGAATAATGTTCCCTTGTTAACATATTGAATTCCACCCCTCTATATAGAATGAACTCCCTCAGCTTCATAGAGTCCAATGAAAGCTGCTGAATAATGTTCCCTTGTTAACATATTGAATTCCACCCCTCTATATAGAATGAACTCCCTCAGCTTCATAGAGTCCAATGAAAGCTGCTGAATAATGTTCCCTTGTTAACATATTGAATTCCACCCCTCTATATAGAATGAACTCCCTCAGCTTCATAGAGTCCAATGAAAGCTGCTGAATAATGTTCCCTTGTTAACATATTGAATTCCACCCCTCTATATAGAATGAACTCCCTCAGCTTCATAGAGTCCAATGAAAGCTGCTGAATAATGTTCCCTTGTTAACATATTGAATTCCACCCCTCTATATAGAATGAACTCCCTCAGCTTCATAGAGTCCAATGAAAGCTGCTGAATAATGTTCCCTTGTTAACATATTGAATTCCACCCCTCTATATAGAATGAACTCCCTCAGCTTCATAGAGTCCAATGAAAGCTGCTGAATAATGTTCCCTTGTTAACATATTGAATTCCACCCCTCTATATAGAATGAACTCCCTCAGCTTCATAGAGTCCAATGAAAGCTGCTGAATAATGTTCCCTTGTTAACATATTGAATTCCACCCTCTATATAGAATGAACTCCCTCAGCTTCATAGAGTCCAATGAAAGCTGCTGAATAATGTTCCCTTGTTAACATATTGAATTCCACCCCTCTATATAGAATGAACTCCCTCAGCTTCATAGAGTCCAATGAAAGCTGCTGAATAATGTTCCCTTGTTAACATATTGAATTCCACCCCTCTATATAGAATGAACTCCCTCAGCTTCATAGAGTCCAATGAAAGCTGCTGAATAATGTTCCCTTGTTAACATATTGAATTCCACCCCTCTATATAGAATGAACTCCCTCAGCTTCATAGAGTCCAATGAAAGCTGCTGAATAATGTTCCCTTGTTAACATATTGAATTCCACCCCCTCTATATAGAATGAACTCCCTCAGCTTCATAGAGTCCAATGAAAGCTGCTGAATAATGTTCCCTTGTTAACATATTGAATTCCACCCCCTCTATATAGAATGAACTCCCTCAGCTTCATAGAGTCCAATGAAAGCTGCTGAATAATGTTCCCTTGTTAACATATTGAATTCCACACCCAGCGCTTTGTATAGTTTTCCAGATACTGAATGTTTCATTTTGAAAACTAACATGAAATACTACTGCATTGTGTTATATTGTACTGAATTGTAGGAATACATTGTGTTATATTGTATTGAATGCATTGTGTTATATTGTATTGAAGGAATGCATTGTGTTATATTGTATTGAATTGTAGGAATGCATTGTGTTATATTGTATTGAATTGTAGGAATGCATTGTGTTCTATTGTATTGTAGGAATGCATTGTGTTATATTGTATTGAAGGAATGCATTGTGTTATATTGTATTGAATTGTAGGAATGCATTGTGTTATATTGTATTGTAGGAATGCATTGTGTTATATTGTATTGAATGAATGCATTGTAGGAATGCATTGTGTTATATTGTATTGTAGGAATGCATTGTGTTATATTGTATTGTAGGAATGCATTGTGTTATATTGTATTGAATTGTAGGAATGCATTGTGTTATATTGTATTGTAGGAATGCATTGTGTTATATTGTATTGAATTGTAGGAATGCATTGTGTTATATTGTATTGAATTGTAGGAATGCATTGTGTTATATTGTATTGTAGGAATGCATTGTGTTATATTGTATTGTAGGAATGCATTGTGTTATATTGTATTGAATTGTAGGAATGTTGTGTTGTATTGTGCTGCTCTCTCACCAATGAGCTCCCGGTTCCTCCCATCGATGGCCAGGTTCCTCAGCCCCGACATGCCCCTCACCACCCTGTCCTGGGGTGCTCCAGCAGCTCCACGATGCTCGACAGCCCTTTCTCCTGACGCACCATCGCTGGATATACCTCCTGCACTGCAGGGGCTACACAGGAGAGGAGGAGGAGTCATTCACAACCATGAAGTACAAGTCACACACCCAGAGAGAGAGAAAGAGAGAGAGAGAGAAAGAGAGAGACAGAAAGACAGAAAGAGAGAGAGAGAGAGAGAGAGAGAGAGACACACAGAGTCAGAAACGAGGCGTGTCTCACCGTCCATCTCCCTGCACACAGGTTCTGCAGTGCTCCAGCAGCTGCTTCCAGCACCGCAGGGATTTTAGACTCTTTCAGCAGAGACGTGTACAAACGCACCACCTCCGGCTGAAACAGCAGCTCATAGCCTGAGAGAGACAGAGAAATAACTTCAACCATCACACACCAACACAGCAAACCAGACACACTGTGCTCCAGTCAATCAAACACTGTGCTCTAGTCTAGCTGCTATAGTCAATCAAACACTGTGCTCTAGTCTAGCTGCTATAGTCAATCAAACACTGTGCTCTAGTCTAGCTGCTATAGTCAGCAATCAAACACTGTGCTCTAGTCTAGCTGCTATAGTCAATCAAACACTGTGCTCTAGTCTAGCTGCTATAGTCAATCAAACACTGTGCTCTAGTCTAGCTGCTATAGTCAATCAAACACTGTGCTCTAGTCTAGCTGCTATAGTCAGCAATCAAACACTGTGCTCTAGTCTAGCTGCTATAGTCAATCAAACACTGTGCTCTAGTCTAGCTGCTATAGTCAGCAATCAAACACTGTGCTCTAGTCTAGCTGCTATAGTCAATCAAACACTGTGCTCTAGTCTAGCTGCTATAGTCAATCAAACACTGTGCTCTAGTCTAGCTGCTATAGTCAATCAAACACTGTGCTCTAGTCTAGCTGCTATAGTCAATCAAACACTGTGCTCTAGTCTAGCTGCTATAGTCAATCAAACACTGTGCTCTAGTCTAGCTGCTATAGTCAATCAAACACTGTGCTCTAGTCTAGCTGCTATAGTCAATCAAACACTGTGCTCTAGTCTAGCTGCTATAGTCAATCAAACACTGTGCTCTAGTCTAGCTGCTATAGTCAATCAAACACTGTGCTCTAGTCTAGCTGCTATAGTCAATCAAACACTGTGCTCTAGTCTAGCTGCTATAGTCAATCAAACACTGTGCTCTAGTCTAGCTGCTATAGTCAATCAAACACTGTGCTCTAGTCTAGCTGCTATAGTCAATCAAACACTGTGCTCTAGTCTAGCTGCTATAGTCAATCAAACACTGTGCTCTAGTCTAGCTGCTATAGTCAATCAAACACTGTGCTCTAGTCTAGCTGCTAGTAGCCAGTCAAATCAATACACTGTGCTCTAGTCTAGCTGCTATAGTCAATCAAACACTGTGCTCTAGTCTAGCTGCTATAGTCAATCAAACACTGTGCTCTAGTCTAGCTGCTATAGTCAATCAAACACTGTGCTGTACTAGGGATCTAGAGCCAGCAAATTCAATATAGTCTAGTGAACTCACAGCACTGTACTGTAGCTGGGATCTGAGAGCCATGCAAATTCAATATAGTTCTAGTGAACTAACAGCACTGTACTGTACTGTGGATCTGATAGCCTAGCAAATTCAATATAGTCTAGTCTAGTGAACTCACAGACACTGTACTGGGGATCTGAGAGCCAGCAAATTCAATACTAGTCTAGTGAACTCACAGCACTGTACTGTACTGGGGATCTGAGAGCCAGCAAATTCAATACAGTCTAGTCTAGTGAACTCACAGCACTGTACTGTACTGGGGATCTGAGAGCCAGCAAATTCAATACAGTCTAGTCTAGTGAACTAACAGCACTGTACTGTACTGGGGATCTGAGAGCCAGCAAATTCAATACAGTCTAGTCTAGTGAACTAACAGCACTGTACTGTACTGGGATCTGAGAGCCAGCAAATTCAATACAGTCTAGTCTAGTGAACTCACAGCACTGTACTGTATAGAGAGGGCTGGTCTTAATACTAAAAATGATACTATATTAAATCAATTGACAGAAAAAAATTAATAGAGGTTTTACTGCATGGCAAAGTTGAGGTGGAAGGTAAAAACGAAACAAAAACTCACCTTTAGAAAACCATTCATCTATCTCACCAGGAAAGAGAAAATAAAGAGGGAAGAATTGGAGATGAGAAATCTGTAGCAAAAGCAAAATAAAAAAAACAGCCCCCAAGACTGACCCCCACCAGACAAGCAGCAAGCAAGAGCCCCAAAACCAGTAAAGAAAACCACCACCCTTAAACTGGGACCAGTTTAGCAGCTCCCTGTCCCACTGGAGATCACAATACAGCCAACACTTAAAACCAGAGCTGCAGTTCCCTGCTCTGCCTACACAGTGTGAGGGGGCGCTATTTCTCAATCAGAACAGCCTGTTCGTCTTGACGTCTTTCTGATGGTGTGAGACAGGGTACGACATCGGACCGGCAAAGGAAAGATTGTAATGGTCGGACCTGGTCCGAAATAGGACCAGCAAAGGGTTAAAATTGCTTTCAGCTCCTAAAAAAGCTGCAGATTAAGTTACTTATAAAATGTCTTACAAAAACCGCGAGGAGCCAAAAACAAAGTTTTCTTGACTGGTGTGTGTCTCTCTCACCTTTGCCCTTCTTGCTCCCAAGCAGCTGGCTCGCTGGGTCCCGTTGGTGTTTGGGGACTGGCTGAGGAGGGCGTTCTCCTGGTAGCGCCGCATCCTGGGACCTCCCTGTGGACCTGATAGGACAGGTTTCAGCAGACACACGCAGTTCTCAACCAGCTGAGAGACAGAGAGAAAATCCAATACAACTGAATTATACGACACAGGCAGACTCTGTTCAACCAGCTGGAGATTAGATAAAGGGGCATTCAGAACAGAAAATAGGAGGCACTTTTTACACAGAGAATTGTGAGGGTCTGGAACCAACTCCCCAGTAATGTTGTTGAAGCTGACACCCTGGGATCCTTCAAGAAGCTGCTTGATGAGATTCTGGGATCAATAAGCTACTAACAACCAAACGAGCAAGATGGGCTGAATGGGGCCTCCTCTCGTTTGGAAACTTTATGTTCTTAAACAGGTCAGGCAGTTCAAAACAAGCCGAGAAACAGACAGATATCAATGACAGACACAGGTCAGTCATTTCAGACCAGACTCTGATCAACCAGCTGAGAAAGAAAGAAAATGAAAAGAAATAAGTTGGAGACGAGATCTCAAAGCAGCTGCAAAATAAATACAACATAAACTAAAAAATATAACTGGAGTCCTCAGTACAATTAGTCTTCCTCTCCACCCTCTTCTGTCCTCCCCTCTCCACCCTCCTCCTCTGTCCTCCGCTCCACCCCTCTCCTGCACCATCCTCCCTCTCCAGGTTCCTCTGTCCTCCCCTCTCCTGCACCATCACTCCCCTCTCCACCTTCCTCCTCCTCCTTTCTGTCCTCCCTCTCCTGCACCATCCTCTCCACCTTCCTGTCCTCCCTCTCTCCTGCACCATCCTCCCCTCTCCACCTTCCTGTCCTCCACCCCTCTCCTGCACCATCCTCCCCTCTCCAGGTTCCTCTGTCCTCCCTTCCCCTCTGTCCTCCCCCCTCCACTGCACAATCCTCCCCTCTCCAGGTTCCTCTGTCCCCCTCTCCACCCTCCTCTGTCCCCCTCTCCACCCCCGAGTCCTCCCCACCTTGTTGTCCACGTCCTGGCGGTTGATCTGTGACTGCACGATGTACATGAGCTGCCCACCAGCCCGCTGCACTCCCTCAGCTTCCTGCGAGCCTCGCTGCCCGAGCTCACGTTCCTGAGAGAGAGAGGAGATCAAACACTATTCTAGTCATATATATACACACACACACACTGCTCTCCCCGCTGCACAGCAGTGTGATCCAGTCCTGGTTTCACAAGGAGTTTAATAATAAGACACACCTGAGCTTGTTAGCTAGACACACTGGGGGCTGATCAAGCTGGTAGTAAAACCTGGACTGGATCACGCTGCTGTGCAATAGGAGTCTGGGTTTCTCCCCTCCTCGTACCTGAGGCAGCCTGCAGTGTTGGTGAGGGCCGTCTCCCACTCGATGTGTCGGGTTTGGAGTCCTCGTTCTGCTCCCTCTCCCACCCCGACCGCGGCACCATGACCTCGTCTGAGAGAGCGTGCAGCGCGTGATCCACGATCTCCATCTTCACAGAGTCGTGAGAGGAGAGGTTCCACAGGGTGCCTGAGAGAGAGAGAGAGAGAGAGAGAGAGAGAGAGAGAGAGAGAGAGAGAGAGAGAGAGATTAAATTAACATGCAGGGTTAGAAACTCACACTAGCCCTGCTGCTGCACCCAGTCCTGGGGTTCAGAGCTCCCCTCAATGAAGTCTAGTATTATTATTATTAATATTGAAATGATCAGGAGCCAGGAGTTTGAGCAGGGTTAGAAACTCACACTAGCCCTGCTGCTGCTGCTGCACCCAGTCCTGGGGTTCAGAGCTCCCCTCAATGAAGTCTAGTATTATTATTATTAATATTGAAATGATCAGGAGCCAGGAGTTTGAGCAGGGTTAGAAACTCACACTAGCCCTGCTGCTGCTGCTGCACCCAGTCCTGGGGTTCAGAGCCCCCCTCAGTGAAGTCTAGTATTGAGCTGCGCCCCTCACCTGTGATGCAGTCCGTCAGGTCCTGGTCTCTCGCTTTCCTCAGCAGTCTCACGAGCGCTGGCACACCGTCACAGTTCTTGATC
>JAGXEW010000064.1:1397340-1500906 GCA_030684275.1 Acipenser oxyrinchus oxyrinchus
TGAACAGCGACTCGCACAAACCCCAGCAGCGGTTTCTTAGCTCTGAACTCTACTTCTGAGAAGCTGTGAACAGGATAGAGGTGAGGAGAGATTGGGATAGCTCTCTCTCTGAGGGTCGCTGGCATCCATCGGGCTAATTTATCATTCAGAGTGAAACATGCGGTAGAACTAACGAGGAAAAAATAACGAGGGTCGCCAAATACAGGAACAGCGATCGAAGGACAAAGAAATGCGTAATGAATCAATTCAGAGACTTTCATCTAAAGAGACTTCAACAGACTAGGGGGGTGAACTCTGCATCATCAACAACTGCTGCTGCTGCAGAGTCACTTCCAATAGGAGCTTGTTTGTTTGACGTCTCATCCTGAAGGACGGAGCACAAGGAGGTTCAGTGACTTGCTCAGGGTCACACACACACACACAGGGAGTCAGTGGCTGCTGCAGAGTCACTTCCAATAGGAGCTTGTTTGTTTGACGTCTCATCCTGAAGGACGGAGCACAAGGAGGTTCAGTGACTTGCTCAGGGTCACACACACACACACACAGGGAGTCAGTGGCTGCTGCAGAGTCACTTCCAATAGGAGCTTGTTTGTTTGACGCCTCATCCTGAAGGACGGAGCACAAGGAGGTTCAGTGACTTGCTCAGGGTCACACACACGGGAGTCAGTGGTTGCTGCAGAGTCGCCCAATAGGAGCTCGTTTGTTTGATGTCTCATCCAAGGATGAACTAAAAATTAACTTTATTAAAACGGTGCAAGTTACAAAGATAGGGTGTGCCGAGGTTTAGCTCCAAACGGGAATTCGTTACGACTCGCACCCCTCCCCGTCCCTCACCTGTATCTGTCATCCATGTGCTGCATTCTCGACAGGCTGGCGTGAGGCCTCCGAGGGGGCCTGGACGGTAGTTGTTGGTCTCCCAGTAGCCCCTCCTCCTCGCGGGTACCCCCAGCGGAGTCTGCGTGAGTGGTAGTTTCGGGTACGGTGGCGGTGCCCGGGGTCCCATGTACATGTTTCCCGCAGGAGGAGCGGGGTCCCCCTCCTCCTCCTCGGTACATGGCTCCAGCGTGGCGTTGTAACCCCGTTCCCGGGGCCCCCGCCCTGCATGGAGCCCCCGAGAAGCCGTTGCCCCCTGGATCGAGCCGTCGAGGGAGAGGCGCCTGAGACCGAGACTGAGGGGATCACAGTGCGAGTCGTGACCGTCTTTACAACCTTCTTTACCTGGGGTGTGGAGAGAGAGAGAGAGAGAGAGAGAGAGAGAGAGAGAGAGAATTACATACAAAACCACAGCAGAGCCTTTTTCCAGTTCAATAACTACAGCTCCCAGCATCCCTCTCCATGGCTGCAGGAGCAGAGGCATGCTGGGAGCTGTAGTCCCAGCCCAGGCTGTACTTATTTCACTGTATATTAACACACAAAGGGACCACTGCTCAAACTCATTGCAATTAAAGAACTACAGCTCCCAGCACCGCTCACCCCGGCTGCAGGAGCAGAGATCTACAGAGAACTACCTGTATCGTTTGAGAACTACAGCTCCCAGCATCCCTCACCATTGCCGCGGTGCAGAGGCATGCTGGGAGCTGTAGTCCTAGCTAGAGCAGCAACACTCTGGGAGTTGCAACGCTTTTTCTTGACACAACATCCTTACCGTGGTCTCCGTCCCTGCGCTGGTGCCGTCGTCCGACGCTTCCACGGAAACCACGGAGGCAGGCAGGTCGGGATCCTCCTCCATCGTGACCGTCTCCTCCACGAAGTGGCCCGGTCCAACATCCTGGTCAGAGTGCTGTACTGCTGCGGCTAGGAAACAGACAAGTGACATCATCATCATCATCATCATCATCATCATCATCATCATCTATTTCTTAGCAGACTCCCTTATCCAGGGCTTACTTACAATTGTTACAAGATATCACATTATTTTTACATACAATTCCCCATTTATACAGTTGGGTTTTACTGGAGCAATCTAGGTAAAGTACCTTGCTCAAGGGTACAGCAGCAGTGTCCCCACCTGGGATTGAACCCACGACCCTCCGGTCAAGAGTCCAGAGCCCTGACCGCTACTCCACACTGCTAGATACTGCAGGGACAGCACGGTTCAATTTTAAAATCACGCTTAAACTCGGGTATTAAAACCACTTAAAATGCTAACTGTGTTCGAGTGCAGCTAATTAATGTGGTGCTGAACAGGGCTGGGATTCAGACTCCTATCCCACAGCAGTGTGATCCAGTCCAGGTTTTACTACCAGCTTGATCAGCCCCAGTGTGTCTAGCTAACAAGCTCAGGTGTGTCTTATTATTAAACTCCTAGTGAAACCAGGACTGGATCACACTGCCGTGCACAGAGTTGATTCTCGAATGAACGAAGTGTGTTTTATAGCGGTATGAACACACACACACACACACACACACACACACTCTCTCTCTCTCTCTCTCTCACCTGTGTTCCGTTCAGATAGACTTCAGATACTTTCTGTCGCTCGAACTCAGCATCGCCAGGTAACCTCCCGTTCTGAATCAGAATCACACAGGAAAGATTAGTAAAGTCTGTAAAAGGTTCTGATATTACCGGCTGACTTCAGAGAGCTCAGACTAGCAGTGATCTGAGGTTCCCTTCATAGTTACATTTAGATAGATTATATAACACATTATATACACACACATTTATTTAGATAGATTATATAACGGATTGATAAGAGAGATTATATAGATAGATTATATAAATTGATTGTAGAGATCGAATATATGGATAAATAGATTATATAGATAAATATAACAGATCATATAAATACATTATATAACAGATAATAAATAGATAGGAGGGATAGTATTATATAGATCTAATAGACAATATAAATAGATTATATAATAGATAGGATTACATAATAGATGGATAGGATAGCTAGATATCTATAATAGACAGGATTATGTAATAGATGGATAGGATAGCTAGATATCTATAATAGACAGGATTATGTAATAGATGGATAGGATAGCTAGATATCTATAATAGACAGGATTATGTAATAGATGGATAGGATAGCTAGATATCTATAATAGACAGGATTATATAATAGATGGATAGGTAGATATCTATAATAGACAGGATTATATAATAGATGGATAGGATAGCTAGATATCTATAATAGATGGATAGGATAGCTAGATATCTACAACAGATGGATAGGTTAGCTAGATATCTATAACAGATGGATAGGTAGATATCTATAACAGATGGATAGGTAGATATCTATAACAGATGGATAGGTAGATATCTATAACAGATGGATAGGTAGATATCTATAATAGATGGATAGGTAGATATCTATAATAGATGGATAGGTAGATATCTATAATAGATGGATAGGTAGATATCTATAATAGATGGATAGGATAGCAAGATATCTATAACAGATGGATAGGATAGCTAGATATCTATAACAGATGGATAGGTTAGCTAGATATCTATAACAGATGGATAGGTAGATATCTATAACAGATGGATAGGTAGATATCTATAACAGATGGATAGGTAGATATCTATAACAGATGGATAGGTAGATATCTATAACAGATGGATAGGTAGATATCTATAATAGATGGATAGGTAGATATCTATAATAGATGGATAGGTAGATATCTATAATAGATGGATAGGTAGTATATCTATAATAGATGGATAGGATAGCTAGATATCTATAATAGACAGGATAGTATAGATAGATGGATAGGATAGCAGATATATAATAGATGGATAGGATAGCTAGATATCTATAATAGATGGATAGGATAGCTAGATATCTATAATAGACAGGATTATATAATAGATGGATAGGATAGCTAGATATCTATAATAGACAGGATTATATAATAGATGGATAGGATAGCTAGATATCTATAATAGACAGGATTATATAATAGATGGATAGGATAGCTAGATATCTATAATAGACAGGATTATATAATAGATGGATAGGATAGCTAGATATCTATAATAGATGGATAGGATAGCTAGATATCTATAATACACAGGATTATATAATAGATGGATAGGATAGCTAGATATCTATAATAGACAGGATTATATAATAGATGGATAGGATAGCTAGATATCTATAATAGACAGGATTATATAATAGATGGATAGGTAGATATCTATAATACACAGGATTATATAATAGATGGATAGGATAGCTAGATATATATAATAGACAGGACTATATAATAGATGGATAGCATAGCTAGATATCTATAATAGATGGATAGGATAGGTAGATATCTCAGAGTGTTTAGTCAGTGCTGACTGTATAACCCGACTGTACAGACAGTAGCGTTCGCATTACCAATGGAAAATTAGACCCCGCGTGTCATTAGAAATCTTCTACCCCTCACTTCAGCGTTGGGGTAAAATTCAAACACGCAACAGAGGCATCTGTCTACCATCCTACCCACCCTCAAAAAACGAAAAACAGGACATTACCCAAAAACGACACGCTGGGAACGCACTGCGGACATTTTTAGTATTTTAAAAAAGTTAGTTTGAAAAAAATTTGAAGGTAAAACAGAAACAAAAAAAAGACACTATTTCAGAACCCGACTCCTACAACAAAACAGATACCAGCGAATTAAACAAACACTGTGGGAAAGAAGCACAGGGGTCTCTGAATCCTGATGATTTCCTTACAGGATGTATCTTGAGGCCTGTATCGTTTGAGAACTACAGCTCCCAGCATCCCTCACCATTGCCGCGGGTGCAGAGGCATGCTGGGAACTGTAGTCCTAGCTAGGGCTGTACCGATTCAGTGAGTTTTGTGAAGCTTTCTTTACGTGATGCATCGTAATAAAGGTCTGCATCGCTTGATTCAAGACCACAGCTCGTTTAAAAAACTACAGCTCCCAGCATCCCTCACCATTGCCGCCGGTGCAGAGGCATGCTGGGAGCTGTAGTCCTAGCTAGGGCTGTACCGATTCAGTGTGTATTGTGAAGCTTTCTTTACATGATGCATCGTAATAGAGGTCTGCATCGCTTGATACAAGACCACAGCTCGTTTAAAAAACTACAGCTCCCAGCATCCCTCACCATTGCCGCAGGTGCAGAGGCATGCTGGGAACTGTAGTTCTAGCTAGGCGTGCAACACTCCACTGTGCATCAATGAAATCGTGATGCTTTCTTTACACAATGTATCGTAAGAGGTCTATCGGTTGTGATACAAGACAAGTCTAGCAATAGAGATCTGTCATTTGAGATACAAGACCACAGCACAGCTCACTGCAGCTAAACGCAGGTGCAGAGGCATGCTGGGAGCTGTAGTCCTAACTAGGGCTGTACCAATTCAGTGTGTATCAATGAATCCTGATGCTTTTACAGGTATTAGTAATAGAGGCCTGTATTATTTGAGACAAGACCAAAGCACAGGGCACTGCAGCTAAACTACAGCTCCCAGCATCCCTCACCATTGCGCGGGTGCAGAGGCATGCTGGGAGCTGTAGTCCTAACTAGGGCTGTACCAATTCAGTGTGTATCAATGAATCCTGATGCTTTTACAGGTATTAGTAATAGAGGCCTGTATTTGAGACACAAGCCCACAGCACAGGGCACTGCAGTTCAGAGAGGACAGACTCAGAGACTCAGAGACTCAGCTCAGCCGATCCTGCCCGATTCAAACCCAGCTCTCACTCCACCGAGTGGAGGAGTCAACCAAAAGTCAAAAAAGTGATTAAAATTTGTTTAAAATTTTTAAAAAAGCTGTTTTTTTTTTTTTTTTTTTATAAATCGTAGTTTAACAAAAATGTAAAATAAAAACAGAGCTGTACTACACGCTTCACAGAACTAAGTCACAACAGTTTATTTATTTTTACTAAAATCACATCCCAAAACAGAGCTGAATCTCCAACAGCAAGACACCCGACGCACCACGGAACCATTCTCACATGACACAGGAAGCAGGGGGACGTTTTACCTGCTGCACACTGGTGTTAGAGGACACAGGAAGTGGAGGGGGTGTTTTACCTGCTGCGAGCCAGCGGGAGCCGTCCCTCTCTGAGTGCCGCTCTCTCTTCCTCGAGCCTGGTCAGCCTCTCAAACTGCACCTCCTGCTCAAGACGGAGGCCAGCAGGCTGGCTGTGCACTCCACATCGGAGTCCTCCATCGAGGAAACGGGAGTGAGGAGGAGAGGGGAGCGAGGAGGAGGAGGAGGGCTGCCGGGAGAACAGCGACAGAGTTCGGAAAAAACACCAAGAGATTAAAAAAAAAAAGAAATGGATGAGAATAGAAAATTAGGACTGGTTTAAAATGTTTGTAAGGGCTGGGAAATATTCCAATAGGGGTCTGTTTTTAATTTTCATTAACTATTAGAAATCAAGACTGGACCGATTCACTGTGTAAAATCGATGAATCACGATGCTCTCTTTACAAGATCACAGCGCATTAAGAACTACAGCTCCCAGCATCCCTCACCACTGCTGCAGAGGCATGCTGGGAACTGTAGTTCCAGCTAGAGCTGTACCAATTCACTGTGCACCAATGAATCCTGATGCTTTTACATGTACAGTAATAGAGGTCTGTATCGTTTGAGACACAAGACCACAGCTCAGTGTTTAAGAACTACAGCTCCCAGCATCCCTCACCATTGCCGCTGCAGAGGCATGCTGGGAACAGTAGTTCTAGCTAGGCGCACAACACTCCACTGTGTATAAATAAATTGTGATGCTTTCTTTGCATGTATTAGTAATAGAGGCCTGTATCGTTTGATACACAAGACCACAGCACAGCTCACTGCAGCTAAACTACAGCTCCCAGCATCCCTCACCATTGCAGCAGGTACAGAGGCATGCTGGGAGCTGTAGTCCTAACTAGGGCTGTACCGATTCAGTGTGGATCAATGAATCCTGATGTTTTCTTTACATTAGTAATAGAGGTCTGTAGTTCACTTGCAGGTTCTTGAGTGCTGTGCTTTAGAGCTGGTATGAAGTCTCTCTCTCATTCATTTTAACAGAACAGTCCTTCATTTAAAAACGATCGCTGATCTTCTGGTGCATCAATACAAACAGCCCGTGGAGGACGAGGGCCTGTATCATGATTCACACCGCATCACGACCTGCACGCCGTGACATCAGCGTCTCCTTACACCCCTAAACTAGAACGCAACCCGGGAATTAACCCTTTCATGACCTCATTACAGGAACGGGTACAAAAAATATTCAATTCTAGTCTTTATATGGAAGATGATGACCTCATGGAGAAGGCCATTTTTTCCCCTCCTATAACTATTTTTAAATTTCATGCATAAAAGGGTTGAGATTTGAGCCCCTGAAACTAACTAAAAACACAGAAGGAAAGGATTCAGCCATTTCATTAAAACGTTTCAAACCGACCCCCATGCTTCACTTTCTCTCTTCACTCTAATCCCACGAGAAGCTTTCTCCAAACCAAGCAACACATTTCCTCCTCACCTTTCAAAACACCTGCCTATTTTTAAACTGCCTCGCGCTGGGTTTAGTTTCACACGTTTATCAGGAGGTAGAAACTCACACTAGCCCTGCTGCTGCTGCTGCACCCAGTCCTGGGGTTCAGAGCTCCCCTCAATGAAGTCTAGTATTATTATTATTAATATTGAAATGATCAGGAGCCAGGAGTTTGAGCAGGGTTACAAACTCACACTAGCCCTGCTGCTGCTGCTGCTGCACCCAGTCCTGGGGTTCAGAGCTCCCCTCAATGAAGTCTAGTATTATTATTATTAATATTGAAATGATCAGGAGCCAGGAGTTTGAGCAGGGTTAGAAACTCACACTAGCCCTGCTGCTGCTGCTGCTGCTGCACCCAGTCCTGGGGTTCAGAGCTCCCCTCAATGAAGTCTAGTATTATTATTATTAATATTGAAATGATCAGGAGCCAGGAGTTTGAGCAGGGTTACAAACTCACACTAGCCCTGCTGCTGCTGCTGCTGCACCCAGTCCTGGGGTTCAGAGCCCCCCTCAATGAAGTCTAGTAGTAGTAGTAGTATTAGTATTAGTAGTATTATTATTATTATTATTATTATTATTATTATTATTATTATTATTGAAATGATCAGGATGAGGATCAGCAGGGTTAGACACTGTGTGGGTTAAGATATTGTATAACAATCAAGCTTTGAAACATTAAGTAAAAATTTCTAAAAATATGTTGCTCAGAAAGGAGCTTTGTAACCTCCAAGTATAAGTTTTTTTGTTTTTTTTTTGTTTTTAAAAAAAACTTGTCGCTACAATTCGTTTTATTATTTTCTCCCCAATTTGAAATGCCCAATTATTTTTAGGCTCAGCTCACGCTACCACCCCCTGCGCTGACTCGGGAGGGTGAAGATGAACACACGCTGTCCTCCGAAGCGTGTGCCGTCAGCCGCCCGCTTCTTTACACTCTGCAGACTCACCGTGCAGCCGCCTCAGAGCTACAGCGTCGGAGGACAACGCAGCTCTGGGCAGCTTACAGGCAAGCCCGCAGGCGCCCGGCCAGACCACAGGGGGGCGCTGGTGCACGGTGAGCCGAGGACACCCTGGCCGACCTAACCCCCCCCCGGGTGGCGCTCGGCCAATTGAGCGCCACCCCCTGGGAGCTCCCATCCACGGTCGGCTGTGGAATAGCCTGGACTCGAACCGACGACGTCCAGGCTATAGAGCGCATCCTGCACTCTAGCGAGTGCTTTTACTGGATTCGCCACTCGGCAGCCCCTCCAAGTATAAGTGTGTGTGTGTATATATATATATTTTTAAAGCGAGCCAATTGCTTGGTTTTAGAAACCAGTTCTTGCCAAGATACCGTTTAAACCAGTTATAAAACATATTTCACAACTTATAGGAATTAAATTTAAATTAAATAGAATTTAAAAAGAAATAGAAAAAAATGAGGCTACAAAACACAAAATGGGATACAAGTAAATGCTTCCCTCTCTCCCTCCTCCTCCTGTCCTATTAGCTTCAGTTCGTTCAGAACCGCTCTGTCGCTCCTCTAATAAGAATCCATTTCTTCTCATTTTAAAGCTGTCTAGCTGGCTCGGAGAAGCTTGCCTGGGGAATCCTAACAGCCAGGCTCCTGTCCCTCAACCCAATCACGCGACAGCTGAGGGAGGCAGGATGGACTCTCCAGACGAGCTGCCTCCAAGCCAGGTTTGAAAATACATTTCAAAAAGCCAAGAACTCTAGATTAGAGGAGCGACAGAACTCTGAACCGCTCATAAAGGACTGAAGCAAAAAACCACCAGAAACTAGGAAAAAATACTCTGGAGAAGCTTGCAAAATCACCAGCAAAATAGGACAGGGAGGAGAGGATGGATTTTAAACCATGTGTTAGCAGATCATTCATAAGCTATGCAAAACAATTTCATTTATTATAATAAATAAAATCAAGCAGATCATTAAAAAAACGAAAAGGAAGTGGATACCAACCTGTGCCCCTGATTGGCTGGCAGACTGACTGGGGGCGGAGCAGGAAGTTAGGGAGAGGAGGGAGGAAGCGTCTAGTTGCAAAGGCTCATGGGAAGAAGCAGCCCGTAAAAACCACCAGCTTCAGAACGAGGGAGGAGGAGGAGGGAGGGAAGGGAGGAAGAAGGGAGCACAGAAGCTGCAGAAAAGGAGAGAAATAAAAAGAGAATAAATCACTCTAAATACCAAGGAAGAGTTGCAATTAAAACATTGATTCATTAGAAAAATAAGAAAAAGGAGGAGTCGAGACATCAGTGGAAACGTTTGTCATGGAAATTGATCATTTCAAAACGACAGCGCTGGGATCAATCAATTTTCAAAATAAATTCTTAATTTACAATTCCCTTTAAATCAATTGCAATTTTTTTTATTTCACTCAGCAGATGCTTTTATCCAAAGCGACTTCCAGAGACTAGGGGGGTGAACTCTGCATCATCAACAACTGCTGCTGCTGCTGCAGAGTCACTTCCAATAGGAGCTCGTTTGTTTGACGTCTCATCCTGAAGGACGGAGCACAAGGAGGTTCAGTGACTTGCTCAGGGTCACACACACACAGGGAGTCGGAGGCTTAGCCGGGATTTGAACCTCCTGGTATCGAGACCCCTTTCTCTAACCGCTGGACAGCCAAGCCCCCTTGAATTAATTTGAAGGAATTCAAACTGACCGTTTCACAAACACACATATATATATACACAGTACTGTGCAAAAGTTTTAGGCAGGTGTGAAAAAATGCTGTAAAGAATGCTTTCAAAAATAGACATGTTAATAGCTTATATTTATCAATTAACTAAATGCAAAGTGAGTGAACAGAAGAAAAATCTAAATCAAATCCATATTTGGTGTGACCACCCTTTGCCTTCAAAACAGCATCAATTCTTCTAGGTACACTTGCACAAAGTCAGGGATTTTGTAGGCATATAGTCAGGTGTATGATTAAACAATTATACCAAACAGGTGCTAATGATCATCAATTTAATATGTAGGTTGAAACACAATCATTAACTGAAACAGAAACAACTGTGTAGGAGGAATAAAACTGGGTGAGGAACAGCCAAACTCAGCTAACAAGGTGAGGTTGCTGAAGACCGTTTACTGTCAAAAAGTCATAAACCATGGCAAGACTGAGCACAGCAACAAGACACAATGTAGTTATACTGCATCAGCAAGGTCTCTCCCAGGCAGAATATTCAAGGCAGACAGGGGTTTCCAGATGTGCTGTCCAAGCTCTTTTGAAGAAGCACAAAGAAACGGGCAACGTTGAGGACCGTAGACGCAGTGGTCGGCCAAGGAAACTTACTGCAGCAGATGAAAGACACATCATGCTTACTTCCCTTCGCAATCGGAAGATGTCCAGCAGTGCCATCAGCTCAGAACTGGCAGAAAACAGTGGGACCCTGGTACACCCATCTACTGTCCGGAGAAGTCTGGTCATTAGTGGCCTTCATGGAAGACTTATGCCAAAAGCCATACCTCCGACGTGGAAACAAGGCCAAGCGACTCAACTATGCACGAAAACACAGGAACTGGGGTGCAGAAAAATGGCAGCAGGTGCTCTGGACTGATGAGTCAAAATTTGAAATATTTGGCTGTAGCAGAAGGCAGTTTGTTCACCGAAGGGCTGGAGAGCGCACACGAATGAGTGTCTGCAGGCAACAGTGAAGCATGGTGGAGGTTCCTTGCAAGTTTGGGGCTGCATTTCTGCAAATGGAGTTGGGGATTTGGTCAGAATTAATGGTCTCCTCAATGCTGAGAAGTACAGGCAGATACTTATCCATCATGCAATACCATCAGGGAGGCATCTGATTGGCCCCAAATTTATTCTGCAGCATGACAACGACCCCAAACATACAGCGAAAGTCATTAAGAACTATCTTCAGCGTAAAGAAGAACAAGGAGTCCTGGAAGTGATGGTATGGCCCCCACAGAGCCCTGATGACCCCATGAAGAGAGAGAAGCAACTGAGGCTGCCTAAATCCACAGAAGAACTGTGGTTAGTTCTCCAAGATGTTTGGGCCAACCTACCTGCCGAGTTCCTTCAAAACTGTGTGCAAGTGTACCTAGAAGAATTGATGCTTGATGCTGTTTTGAAGGCAAAGGGTGGTCACACCAAATATGGATTTGATTTAGATTTTTCTTCTGTTCACTCACTTTGCATTTAGTTAATTGATAAATATAAGCTATTAACATGTCTATTTTTGAAAGCATTCTTACTTTACAGCATTTTTCACACCTGCCTAAAACTTTTGCACAGTACTGTGTGTAATTATATATATATATATATATATATATATATATATATATATATATATATATATATATATATATATATATATATATATATATACACACACACATATATATATATGTATTATATGTATTAATGTGCTTTACTTGCTCTTATCTGCTCCCTATTTTACTGCATTTAAATCATGTACTTTAGAGTCCTGTAATCTGTCAAGTGTTATTTAATCTGTAGTATTTTGTATTTAATTATATCCTGATGTAACTATCACTGACACTTATCTGCTCCGTTATTGAATCGTATTTTGTCATACTTGTACTTGCTTGAACCAAAGTCATTGTATTTATCTTGCTCTTAATTGTATTATTACTTGTACTGTGAGTCTTGAAATGTATTGGTTTACGACTAAGTCGCCCTGGATAAGGACGTCTGCTAAGAAATAAATACATTTTTATATAATATATATATATATATATATATATATATATTTTTTTTTTTAAACTAACTTTTATTCCCAGGTTTGTGAATTTGTTAGGTATTCACACTTGGAGGTTTATCACTCCCCCTGATTCTATCTATCTATATCTATCTATATAATCTCTCTCTCACACACTCCTGTGGTAACTGAAAGCCTGCCAGCGATGGCACAGTGTGAGGAAATCGCAGGACTGTGTGAATCACAGCTTCTCACACTGCGGAGAATCACACTCACGTCAGTGTGGGGAAGGGCTTGCCTAATCACTGTGCTGATTGCGCAACAGCGTGGCTTAGTTTACTAGACAGATCAAACTGAGAATCACACCAAGAGGAGGAGGGGGGAACCACAGCACAGACACACAGAAAAGAAAACTCTGAAGTTGAAAAACTTTGTAAGCGAAAATTCAGCCAACCATTTCCTCATGGAATACGGGACAGGTGATCGGAGACCTTGATAATGTGATTATTCAAAACACAAGAACTATATAATAAAAAAAAAACACACACTTTCAAGATAGAGTAAGTGCAGCCCTGGTTAGGACTACAGCTCCCAGCATGCCACTGCACCCGCAGCAATGGTGAGGGATGCTGGAAGCTGTAGTTCTTGTAACTGCAATGCGCTGGGCTGAATTACATTGTTTTTGCTCCGTCTGCGTTGCTTTGACTGTGAGTTCAGGAGCTGCTCTTCAGTTCTAGCTGCGCTGCCATAGTTATTGTATTGTGAATCGGTACAGCCCTGGCTAGGACTACAGCTCCCAGCATGCCTCTGCACCCGCGGCAATGGTGAGGGATGCTGGGAGCTGTAGTTCTTTAACTACAATGAGCTCAGCTGTGGTCTTACAGCAAGATACAAAACACTAGAGACAGACGCAGCAGTTAGGGCTCTGGACTCTTGACCGGAGGGTCGTGGGTTCAATCCCAGGTGGGGGACACTGCTGCTGTACCCTTGAGCAAGGTACTTTACCTAGATTGCTCCAGTAAAAACCCAACTGCATAAAAATGGGGAATTGTATGTATAAATAATGTGATATCTTGTAACAATTGAGTCGCCCTGGATAAGGGCATCTGCTAAGAAAAATAATAAGTATGAAATGAAAAAATAGTTTTAAAATGTAACAAAAAGGAGGGTTATCACAGGATTCGGTTTCATGTGACAGGGGTGGGTCTGGGTTTGAGAATTTGGCTATTTCAGAGAACCGCTCACACAAAAACACACGCTGGTACTTGTCACTTGATCTTAGTCAGCAGACAGTCAAAAAATGTCCCCGCCCCTCCCTCCCCCGGGACGTTTTAGTGGCGCAGTTCCAGCGCAGCATGTATCCTGTGACATCACGCGTATCCTGTGACATCACCGCGCGCAGCGCACAGAACCGAAGAAAAAGACAATTCAAAAACTGAAAACCCGCCAGCCGCCCTGCAGCACAACCTGCATTGTGATCCATAAAGAAACTTTTAGGGGAAGGAGAAAAGGCCAGCCGGCCCTCGAGGACTGGAATTAACTTCCCCTGGATTTAGGGCTTCCGATTTTCGGTTTTAACCGATAAAAACACCCCATACAAAAATATGGATCGCCAATAAACACCGGAAAAAACCGTGGAAATGGTTCATTCACATTGACTTTACCCTTTTACCCCATTAAAAGAAATAAAACCTACTACAAAACATAATAAATACATTACCCAGTGCTGCTGGGCAATGTCCCGCCTTCCTGACTTGCATCTATCACCGATTCGTTCTGAATTCTTTAAACCCGCCCCCAACTACCGAGTGACAGCCCATTCCTGCATTCCTATTGGAGACTCCGCTTGCGAGATTTAAAACGAGGTTACAAAATCAGGATGGAGGCTTGCTAGCGGGATTAAACTGTATTACAGTTAAGATAGAGGATTTAAAACAGAATTGTGGGCAAAAATGCCTCCAGACCAAAACCCCAGGAGGAACGTCTGACGAGACCAGAGGGATTTCACTGTGGAAGACAGCAAAGGAAAGAAGGGACAGTTCTGTCGAGTTACTGCTATCGTATTTTGACAGAAGTAACCCTTAATTTCATACAGTATATCACACATGAAAAAAATATACATATTAAACTCTAAAACAGGGCAGGGGTGTGGAGTAGTGGTTAGGGCTCTGGACCGGAGGGTCGTGGGTTCAATCCCAGGTGGGGACACTGCTGCTGTACCCTTGAGCAAGGTACTTTACCTAGATTGCTCCAGTAAAACCCAACTGTATAAATGGGGAATTGTATGTAAAAATAATGTGATATCTTGTAATAATTGTAAGTCGCCCTGGATAAGGGCTGTCTAAGAAATAAACAATAATAATAATAATAAGCACCAAGAAATACAATTAATAAAAATCAAAAACAGAATTCCTATCTATAATACTCTCCCTCTCCACACCATCGTGTAGTTTTTATAGAGAGACTCCCTGTGCTCCACAGTCTCACGCACTTCCATGGAAAGTCAGTGACGTACCTAACCCCCGCCCCCACACCCCAACACTGACTCACACGAGAGATTCCCACACTCCAGGAGACAGAGAGCACTCTGTCCTGACAAGCACAGAGGAGCTGGGAGAGCCAGGCATGGAGAGAGGGTGCAAAACTCCTCTCAATGAAGTCTACCATTAATATTGAAATGATCAGGAGCCAGGAGTTTGAGCAGGGTTAGAAACTCACACTAGCCCTGCTGCTGCTGCTGCACCCAGTCCTGGGGTTCAGAGCTCCCCTCAATGAAGTCTAGTATTATTATTATTAATATTGAAATGATCAGGAGCCAGGAGTTTGAGCAGGGTTAGAAACTCACACTAGCCCTGCTGCTGCTGCTGCTGCACCCAGTCCTGGGGTTCAGAGCTCCCCTCAATGAAGTCTAGTATTATTATTATTAATATTGAAATGATCAGGAGCCAGGAGTTTGAGCAGGGTTAGAAACTCACACTAGCCCTGCTGCTGCTGTTGCTGCTGCACCCAGTCCTGGGGCTCTGAGCCCCTTGTTCAGGTGTGTTAAATTAACAGGTGCAGGGGTTGAGCTGGCAGGACCTCCTGCTGAAGCGTCTCTGAACGATCAACTCGTCACACCTGCAGTCAGTCTCAGGAAAAGCTGGCAAATAGGAAGGGGAGAGAGAGAGAGACACACATAGAGGAGGCAGACAGACAGAGAACGAGAGAGAAAGAGGCACACAGAGAGAGCACACAGGAAGTAGACAGAGAGAGAACACACAAACGAGAGAGAGACAGACAGAGGAAACAAACGAGAGAGAGAGAGAGAGAGACAGACACTCAATTCAATGGATGTTGTACGGACTTGAATGCTTGTAACAGCACACCATATTAGGAGTTGTAGCTAGCAGGAACTGAACCAACCCACCCACTGACCAGCTGCTTCACAGACCCACGCCAGCATAGCACTGAAATACACCTCGTGACTTTACAAAGACAAGGCAGAGCAAGACTGGAGGAACTCGAGACAAGCAGGATGAGCGTGGAAATCCTGAAACCATCAGAACACAACGACAAAGACTTCTAGAGGAAACGTCTGCCATTGAATTTACACTGAAGACGCTGAGAAAGACTTCTAGTGGAAACATTTGCCATTGAATTTACACTGAAGACACTGAGAAAGATTGAAAACTTTTAGTATTTCTGAATGCAGCGTTGTGGAGTGTTAGTCATGGATCATATGTGTGAGAAAAAAAAGGGGGGCTTGTAGTTTTGTGAACAAGACACTCTGGCGTTTCTCCAAACGGAAATGCTAACACACACACACAGGAATGCAGCACGCCAGGTCGCAGAGACAGGAAGGGTTGGGTGTCACTGCTGTGCTCAGACTGCCTCAAGTCTGTACAGCATTTGTAAAGAAACATCTCTTAATTCAAAATAAATGTGGTTTTCCTGCTCTGCGGCCAAGGAACAAAACTCCAGGAAGATCTGAAACTCACCGTCCTTGATCGCTGCAAGGTAGAAAATAAAACGTGCATCTCTCTGTACAGCAGCGAGCGAGTTTATCACAACAGACCCCACCGCTCCTGTAGCTTTGATTTCAAAAACACCAGAACTCACACAGTCTGGGGAAATTCTCACGCAAAACGAGTGACTGTTTCATTGAATTTATGACTAGCAGGCCAGCCGTGCAGTTAATTTTAAAACAGGTCAGAGAGTTAACGCTGAGCCACACACGGTCAAAACGCAGGTGACTTTCTAGAAGATTATGACATCCCATTAAAAAAAAAAAGCACAAAGCGGTCTAACACTTTCACACACGGAGCGCCTGTTTCTATAAAATCGCGGATTACAGAGCGGAAATTCTATGATAATCGATGACACACCTTGTTTTGAAATAAACAAAGAGTCAATTCGCGAGTTTCATCACAATCGGACGAGCGTTTCTCTAGATGTGTGTGAAAATGTAAGAGACAGACAGACAGACAGACAGAGCCCCACAATCCTGTTCAGTTTGACGCTACAATATAATCCCTTCTTCTTGGGGTCTGTGTTAGTTTACTACATTCTGAAAAGAGTTTAGTTTCATTAAAGCTGCAGACAGAGCCCCACAATCCTGTTCAGTTTGACGCTACAATATAATCCCTTCTTCTTGGGGTCTGTGTTAGTTTACTACATTCTGAAAAGAGTTTAGTTTCATTAAAGCTGCAGATAAGACAGACAGCCTCCACACACCCCCAGATTCTGCTCCCCTGAATAACTTGTGAGCTCAAGAAGGTCCTGAGCGAGTTTCATCACAATCGTTTCTTGAGATCTCTATGTTAAGAATGTGAGTGATTTTGTTTCTTGTATCAGGCGTTGGGTTACACAGCCCCACACTGTTATTCTTGCCTTGGGGAATGGGAAATTTTAGGAGAGACACAGACAGACAGAAACTTGTTCAGTTTCACCTCTCGACCACACTGCATTCCCCTGGCTGATCTCACAGGGTGAATGAACGAGAGAGAGAGAGAGAGAGAGGTGTTTGTTTATAGTGGTTGAGGGCTTTGAACTGGCTGCAGGGCAGAGAAATTCTGCAAAAATGTGGATTGGAGTTTCAGAAAAACTACAAAAAAAACCAGCCTGTCAGTGACATCATCCACCCCCCCATCCCAGCAATATAAACCAGCCTGTCAGTGACATCATCCACCCCCATCCCAGCAATATAAACCAGCCTGTCAGTGACATCATCCACCCCCATCCCAGCAATATAAACCAGCCTGTCAGTGACATCATCCACCCCCATCCCAGCAATATAAACCAGCCTGTCAGTGACATCATCCACCCCCATCCCAGCAATATAAACCAGCCTGTCAGTGACATCATCCACCCCCATCCCAGCAATATAAACCAGCCTGTCAGTGACATCATCCACCCCCATCCCAGCAATATAAACCAGCCTGTCAGTGACATCATCCACCCCCATCCCAGCAATATAAACCAGCCTGTCAGTGACATCATCCACCCCCATCCCAGCAATATAAACCAGCCTGTCAGTGACATCATCCACCCCCATCCCAGCAATATAAACCAGCCTGTCAGTGACATCATCCACCCCCATCCCAGCAATATAAACCAGCCTGTCAGTGACATCATCCACCCCCATCCCAGCAATATAAACCAGCCTGTCAGTGACATCATCCACCCCCATCCCAGCAATATAAACCAGCCTGTCAGTGACATCATCCACCCCCATCCCAGCAATATAAACCAGCCTGTCAGTGACATCATCCACCCCCATCCCAGCAATATAAACCAGCCTGTCAGTGACATCATCCCCACGGCTGCACATCCCTGGTCAGAGCTCTCAGTGTGAGGGGAGAGTCTCTGACCGGGACGCGCATCAACAGCATGGACAGAACAGCGCAGGGTAAGAAACGCCAGAGAAGAGTTTAATGAGCATCTGATAAGCGGAGCTGAAGACCTTCTTTAGGTAAACGAACGAGGCGTCCTGGGAAACTATTAAAATGATTTACCGTGTGAGGAACAACTCCTTGTGTTCAAGATGGGAAAGTGCGACAGAGAGACAGACAGACACCCCTGTACCCCCCCCCAAAATCTCAGTATCTTCTGCTGAATAAAATCAACAACAAGTTTAGTGACAAAGGGATCAGCCGTTCAGACATCTGGAGTAAAGTGTGACGTGCTTGCGTCAGTGTGTGTGTGCGTGTCAGCGTGTGTGTCGTCAGAGTGTGTGCATGCATCTGTGTGTGTCAGTGTGTGTGTGTGCATCAGTGTGCGTGCGTCAGTGTCAGTGTCAGTGTGTCGTGTGTGTCAGTGTCAGTGTGCGTGCATCAGTGGCAGTGTGTGTCAGTGTGTGTGCGTGCATCAGTGTCAGTGTGTGTCAGTGTGTGTGTGCATCAGTGTGCGTGTGTGTGTCAGTGTGTGTCAGTGTGTGCTGTCAGTGTGTGTGTGTGTGCGTGTGTGCGTGCATCAGTGGTAGTGTGTGTGGCAGTGTGTGTGTGTGTCAGTGTGTGCGTGCATCAGTATCAGTGTGTGTGTGTGTGGCAGTGTGTGTGTCAGTGTGCGTCAGTGTCAGTGTGTGTGGCAGTGTGTGCGTGCATCAGTGGCAGTGTGTGTGGCAGTGTGTGTGTCAGCGTGTGTGTGCGTGTCAGAGTGTGTGTGTGTGTCAGAGTGTGTGTGTGTGTCAGTGCGTCCCCGTCTCCACTTGGCATCACTCCCAGCAGAGCGGTCATTAAGTTTGTCTTCCGTTTCCAGATAGTGTGGAAATAACTGGGCTCCATTCACTTCCTAATCAAACTCTGGTTCACCTTGGCAGGGACATGCTATCTCTGGAATTCGGAGGGAGGGAGGGGTGTTTGTTTAAAATTGCATCATGCTTTAAAAATACAAAAACACTAAGAATAAAAACAGCCACAACTCAGGGACACGCCTCAAAAACACAAACAAAGAGTCAGAGACTCGAACAGAAACCGCTCCACAGACACACACACTGCCTTCTGTGAACAGAGATCTATTTTTTTTCCTCCTCCCACCTTTTAAGGAATCGGAGACCTTTAAGAAGAGATTTAAATAAAGCTTGCAGTTTATGAAAAGTCGTTTGCCAACAGTTTGAAGTGACGGCTGAGAGAGCACAAGAATGACTTTAAAAAACACACACCTTAAATCCTTTAAAAAAAAAAACAGGGCTAAGAGGTGTGTGTGTCACTATTCAGAAACAGGGAATGGCATTCTTGTGAAAAGGTCTGCGTTCTAGAGCAGGGAACGGGGGTTCTAGAAGTATGAAGCCGCTTTCTAGAGTAAGGAATGGTGTTCTAGAATAGTAAAATTCAGGGGGAGGGGGAAGAGGGAGAGGGAGGGAGGGACACACACAGGGGTTCCCCCAGCCAGGACCAGGGGGTTTGAAAAAACAAAATGTTTGAAAAAAAAAAAAAAAAAGCTGGCAGGAACGATTGGCTGATTTTAAAAAGCAGCTCCACCCTCGACTAAGCCAGCCCCCCTCCCCTCCCTCAGCACTGTTTTGGGCAGACAGTAGATCAGGAGACGTCAGGGCGTGTCACACACACGGTCACACAACACTGAGGGAAAGACATTTCCAGGAAAACTGGGACTCACTTCCTCAAAGGATTCCGGGAATGCCAGGTCACAGGATTAGGATTAAGAAATATTTATTTAGAGAGGATGTACAATAAAGCTGAAAACAAGTAGGGATCCTTTTAAAGGGAGGGGCCAGTGATCATGTTAATAAAGCTAATAAGAGGTGAGAGAATGGATTTTAAAGATGGTCAGTTCAACCATGGTTAAAACTAAGAGAGAATGTAAAGATGGTCCTTTAAAGGGAGGGGCCAGTGATCATGTTAATAAAGCTAATAAGAGGTGAGAGAATGGATTCAATAACAAATCGGTTCAACTGCAGAGTGGCGAGTTTAACTGCGTTCTGTAACAGGAGACGATGAGGAGGATGGTGATGGTGGGGTGACACTGAGATCCTTCAAGAAGCTGCTTGATGAGATTCTGGGATCAATAAGCTACTAACAACCAAACGATACTAACAACCAAGGATGGGCTGAATGGCCTCCTCTCGTTTGGAAACTTTATGTTCTTACACTCTGTAAACACTTTGAGATGGTGTCTCGTGTTTCTCGATTAGCTGGAAAAGGTTGCTTTTGGAAGTTCAAAGCTCAGGGTAACGCGGTGTCCGCGCTGTGCTGACAGGAAGCGCAGCTCCTTGTAAGGAATCAGACTCTTATCTGGGTAGCTGGGAGATAAGGACATACCTGACTGTATCTGTGTGGAATTCGAGGGGGGAGGAGGGGGTGAAATACCACTGTGCAAACAAAACAGGCTGCTGTCGCTGTACAAACACCGAGAGAGAAAGAAAGAAAGAAAGAAAGAAAGAAAGAAAGAAAGGACATTGAACCACACACACACACATCGCAGGGCTGGTAATCAGACTCCTATTGCACAGCAGCGTCACCCAGTCCAGGTTTTACTACCAGCTTGATCAGCCCCAGTGTGTCTAGCTAACAAGCTCAGGTGTGTCTTATTAAACTCCCAGTGAAACCAGGACTGGATCACACTGCTGTGCAGCGGGAGACCGATTCAAGATAAATAAATGTCGTCACTTCGGATCTGGATAGAAACGCTCATGCGATGCCCCGGCTCTTCAGTGGCACCCCCACCCCGGCCCATCCCATAATAGTCAAGCAGCGCTCCGTTCTAAACCCCTGCATGTCCCTGGGGAAGACTCCTGAGGCAGCTTCACTCCGACGCAGCGACAGACGAATACAGGATGCACGCTCGCTGCACACCGGCTGTCTGTTCTTGTAGAGAAGTCGGTTTCACAGGGGGTGGCTGGACAGTCCTGGGTTTAGTTTCAGGGATGTGGTTTTGGAACTCAGCTGCGAGAACAAAGACAGACGCCCCCACCCCGACACACACACTTCACTGCCTGCAGAAGTGAGAAAACCTGAGAGAGAGAGAGAGAGAGAAGAGAGAGAGAGAGAGAGAGAGAGAGAAAGGACAGAGACACACGAGAGAGAGAGAGAGAGAGAGAGAGAGGGAGAGAAAAAGAAAGAAGAAAGAAAGAAGAGAGGAGGGAGACACACAGAGAGAGAGAGAGGGAGACACACAGAGAGAGAGAGGTAGAGCAACACATAGATGCATAACTGCAGTTCACACACACAGTGCAGGTAACACTAGGGCTGGATTGATGCACTCTGTGTAACTGATGAATCACATGGGGAAGGACAATACAAACAAAAAGCTTCTGGTCTTTATATGGAAGATGAACTCATGAGCCGGATGTGCCCCAGCAACGGAAAATAATGCTGTAAAATATATTTAATTGTCTAAAAGTACTTTCAGCTCCAACCCCACTGTGCAGAGACACTGGCACACTGCTGCTGTGACCACTGGAGTGTCCTCTGGAGTGAACTCCCTCAGCTTCATATAGTCCAATGAAAGCTGCTGAATAATGTTCCCTTGTTAACATATTGAATTCCACCCCTCTATATAGAATGAACTCCCTCAGCTTCATAGAGTCCAATGAAAGCTGCTGAATAATGTTCCCTTGTTAACATATTGAATTCCACCCCTCTATATAGAATGAACTCCCTCAGCTTCATAGAGTCCAATGAAAGCTGCTGAATAATGTTCCCTTGTTAACATATTGAATTCCACCCCTCTATATAGAATGAACTCCCTCAGCTTCATAGAGTCCAATGAAAGCTGCTGAATAATGTTCCCTTGTTAACATATTGAATTCCACCCTCTATATAGAATGAACTCCCTCAGCTTCATAGAGTCCAATGAAAGCTGCTGAATAATGTTCCCTTGTTAACATATTGAATTCCACCCCTCTATATAGAATGAACTCCCTCAGCTTCATAGAGTCCAATGAAAGCTGCTGAATAATGTTCCCTTGTTAACATATTGAATTCCACCCCTCTATATAGAATGAACTCCCTCAGCTTCATAGAGTCCAATGAAAGCTGCTGAATAATGTTCCCTTGTTAACATATTGAATTCCACCCCTCTATATAGAATGAACTCCCTCAGCTTCATAGAGTCCAATGAAAGCTGCTGAATAATGTTCCCTTGTTAACATATTGAATTCCACCCCCTCTATATAGAATGAACTCCCTCAGCTTCATAGAGTCCAATGAAAGCTGCTGAATAATGTTCCCTTGTTAACATATTGAATTCCACCCCCTCTATATAGAATGAACTCCCTCAGCTTCATAGAGTCCAATGAAAGCTGCTGAATAATGTTCCCTTGTTAACATATTGAATTCCACACCTCCAGTTCAGGTTTTACAGGGAGCTCACAGTCACAAGTTCAGAAACACAAACCTCAAAAGAAAATCCGCAGAGAAAACAAAGATATTTCTGGAGGCAACTAAAAACAGAAACACACGAAAAAATAAAACTTAAAAACAGCACCACTCCCAAAAACACTGGCACAGAAAACATCTCCAACAGAATGGAGACACCGCGTTCGCCTCCAAACACACATTAGAGTCGCACGCACCCATCACAGAAATCGGGTGCCGGGAGTCAGATGAGGGTGGCTGGTATCAAAATTGGGCTGATTTACTGGTTCAGAGAGGAAACAGCTGCTTGTGTTTGTGTGGATCGTGGTTAGACTTGAGACTCTGCGGAGAACGGCAAACCACACAAACCCAAGCAGCTGTTTCTTCACTGTGAAGAGTCGTTGATGTGAGCTTAACCTTCAGTTAAAAACAGGAGCTCACTCTAACCTGCCCCTCACCCCTCACCCACACACACTCTAAATACCCTTTCTGAACAGTGAGCGCATTCCAGACGAGGCCTCAACATGTCCCATCTGTACACAAGCGAAATTCCTGCAGCGCGACTAAAATTCACACACGAGAGAGAGAGAGAGAGAGAGAGAGAGAGAGAGAGAATATGTTTGTTTCTAGTGTAGAGTCCTACACACTAGCCTGCCACTCCCTCAAAGCTAAAACAGGACAAAGTTCAAAAGATTTCAACAGGAGCGGCAATTCAGACACAGGAGAGACACTCGGAGGAACAGAGACAGAGAGAGACAGAGACAGCCCATCCAGCAGCCTCTCACTCCTGCCTTGCACCTTCCTCCAATCTGGAGGGGCTAGGTGGCACAGAGAGAGAGAAAGAAAGAAAGAAAGAAAGAAAGAAAGAAAGGAGAAAAAGAGAGAAAGAAAGAAAGAGAAAGAGAAAGAAAGAGAGAGAAAGGAGTGAAAGGAGAAAGAAAAGAAAGAAAGAAGAGAAAAGGAGAGAAAGAAAGAGAAAGAGAGAGAAAGGAGAAAGAAAAGAAAGAGAAAAAGGAGAGAGAAAGAAAAGAGAGAGAAGAGAGAGAGAAAGAGAAAAGGAGAGAGAAAGAGAAAGAAAAGGAGAGAGAGAAAGAAAGAAAGAAAAGAAAGAAAGGAGAAAGAGAAAGAGAGAAAGAAAGAAAGAAAAGAAATAGAAAGAGAGAAATAGAAAAGAGAGAAAGAAAGAAAGAAAGAAAAAGAGAGAAAGAAAAGAAAGGAAAGGAGAGAGGAGAGGACAGGTCTAATTCACCAGCCTCTCATTGCTGAATTGATGAGCCCTATATATATATATATATATATATATATATATATATATTTCACAGATAAGCAGTGGAAGAGATCACTAGAACTGGGGCTGATCACAGTGTTTAACAACAACGCTAACCCTCCAGTCAAGCCCAACGCTGCAGAAACACAGAAGCCGAGCGTTGTCTTTCGTGTGTTATTCACACAGGAGTTGGTACAGAGCGCTGGGCAGTTGATTTCACAGTGAATTTTATTTCCACAATCTTTTCCACAGAGTTGAACGCTGCACGGACGCAGCGATCGTCATGATCGCGGTTCCTACACCCAGGAAGAGGAACTTCGCTCAAAAAAAAAAAAAGCCTTTTTCGGCACCGCTAGCGATTCGTTGCTCGCCGATTTCAAAAGACGCTTTGTAAAGCAGATAAACTCATCATCGTCATCAATTTAGCCTTCAAAATAAATTCATTCTTTCAACCTGCCCAATAACATCCACCTCTGACTCCAGACTTTTGGAACTAAAAAAATCTGCATTTTCTGACCTCAAAAAAGCGTGACCTTTGGCCCCTGGCGCACACACAGGTCAAAGGTCACACCTTCACTCCCAGAGACTGGCAGGGCTGCTAAATCGATGCCAGATATCACGCGCGATCCCGGCAGACAGGAGCAGCGGAGAAGCAGAGAGACAGGTGTTTCAACAGCCGTCTCTCGTCCGCAGTTTGTCTTTCAAAAAATCAAAAAAAAAAAAAAAAAAAAAAAACCAGGAAGGCTGCACAATACTGCCTTTGTTTGAAGTTCTGCAGCGATGTGTGTGTGTGTGTGTGTGTGTGTGTGTGTGTGTGTGTTTTAGTACAGCTCTCCCCTAGGCAGCTGACCATTTGAAATTCAAAAGACTGCAGAAATCTTTCAATACAGTTATGAGCAGGACATCTACACTACATGGGAGTCAATGCAAAGTCCTCATGTGTTTTTTTTTTGTAAAAAGCCGTCCGATAACTGAAGAGCGGTCGAGTTTCTTCATTCAGGATGACAGGTCGATGATATTGAGCAACGCCAGCGGATCAATTGAGGTGTTGCATCACGTTCCTCCAGCAAGGCACTCGAGAGACACACACACACAGATGAGATAGGCAGACACACACAGGCACACGGATAAGAGGCAGAGAGACACACACAGAGATAGATGCACACAAATGACAGGCAGAGAGACACAGATACAGACACACACACACCCAGAGATAGATGCACACAAATGATAGGCAGAGAGACACACACACAGATAGATGCACACAGATAAGATAGGCAGAGAGACACACAGATACAGATACACAGAAATAGATGCACACAGATAATACACACACACCTCACTGCATGACCTGCGATTACTCAATTCAGAAACCTTGCCAAACCCCCCCCCTGAACTGCCGTTACTCAATGAGAAACCGGTTCCACCGCCCCGCAGAGCTGGCAGGACCAGCCGCCCTTCAGGCTGCTTTCTCTCGCCCCACCCCGGTCGCGGCTTGCATGGGTTACACACTGAGAACGAGAGACTGCCGTCAAGCATTCACACACCCTGACACACACACACTGAGAACGAGAGACTGCCGTCAAGCATTCACACACCCTGACACACACACACTGAGAACGAGAGACTGCCGTCAAGCATTCACACACACACGCCGAGAACGAGAGACTGCCGTCAAGCATTCACACCCTGACACACACACGCTGAGAACGAGAGACTGCCGTCAAGCATTCACACCCTGACACACACGCTGAGAACGAGACTGCCGTCAAGCATTCACACCCTGACACACACGCTGAGAACGAGACTGCCGTCAAGCATTCACACACACACGCTGAGAACGAGAGACTGCCGTCAAGCATTCACACACACACGCTGAGAACGAGAGACTGCCGTCAAGCATTCACACACACACGCTGAGAACGAGAGACTGCCGTCAAGCATTCACACCCTGACACACACACGCTGAGAACGAGAGACTGCCGTCAAGCATTCACACACACACGCTGAGAACGAGAGACTGCCGTCAAGCATTCACACACACACACACACGCTGAGAACGAGAGACTGCCGTCAAGCATTCACACACACACGCTGAGAACGAGACTGCCGTCAAGCATTCACACACACGCTGAGAACGAGAGACTGCCGTCAAGCATTCACACACACGCTGAGAACGAGAGACTGCCGTCAAGCATTCACACACACCCAGCCACACCCTCACCTACAAACACCTCAAGAGCTGCGGCGACAAACACACATACATCACTGGACACTCGACACAGAAAGACTGTACAGAGAGGCTGGGGGGGCTCTACAGAGACTGTACAGAGAGACTGGGGGGGGCTCTACAGAGAGACTGTACAGAGAGGCTGGGGGGCTCTACAGAGAGACTGTACAGAGAGGCTGGGGGGCTCTACAGAGAGACTGTACAGAGAGACTGTACAGAGAGGCTGGGGGGGCTCTACAGAGAGACTGTACAGAGAGGCTGGGGGCTCTACAGAGAGACTGTACAGAGAGGCTGGGGGCTCTACAGAGACTGTACAGAGAGGCTGGGGGCTCTACAGAGACTGTACAGAGAGGCTGGGGGCTCTACAGAGAGACTGTACAGAGAGGCTGGGGGCTCTACAGAGAGACTGTACAGAGAGGCTGGGGGCTCTACAGAGAGACTGTACAGAGAGGCTGGGGGCTCTACAGAGAGACTGTACAGAGAGGCTGGGGGCTCTACAGAGAGACTGTACAGAGAGGCTGGGGGGCTCTACAGAGAGACTGTACAGAGAGGCTGGGGTGTAGAATCAAGCAGGTGTCGGTGACACACACACCCTATTGCCACGGCTGTAAAATCTTAGCAAGTTTCATCAAATCAGACAAACTCTTCTCCAGATATCTAAATGTGACACACAGACGCCCGAGAGTCTGAGCTCAAGAAGGTCCTGAGCAAGTTTCATCACAAATCGGACAAGCGTTTCTCTAGATGTGTGTGAAAATGTAAGAGTGACAGACAGACACAGAGCCCCACAATCCTGTTCAGTTTGACGCTACAATATAATCCCTTCTTCTTGGGGTCTGTGTTCGTTTACTACATTCTGAAGAGAGTTTAGTTTCATTAAAGCTGCAGACAGACAGACAGCCTCCACACACCCCCAGATTCTGCTCCCCTCAATAAACTTGCGAGCTCAAGAAGGTCCTGAACGACACCTAGCCCCCACAGATTGGAACCCAGGACTCCAGAGGAAAGCAAAGAAAAGAACAGGACCCAAGTTCAATGAAAACTAAGTTTAAAATCAGTAAAGCAAGGTCACTCTTCTCCCTGTTCAGTCTCTCACACACACACCTCTCTGTCATTACCACATCTCTCCCAGCCCTCCTGACTCACACACACAGTATCGGCTCACAGCCCCACGCGACGTGACTGACAGACAGAGAGACCTGCCACAGGAACCACAATGTGAAATCACAAAGCCTTGCTTATTCAACTCTCAGCGGGCAAACATGCAGGCAGGCAGACACACCCATGCTAACTGTTGGCCACCGTCGGCTGTGAAATCACTATTTCTTCACCGTCAAAATCAGCAAACAGATGCTTAATAGACAGGATCTATAGGGCTGGGAATCAGATTCCTATTGCACAGCAGCGTCACCCAGTCCAGGTTTTACTACCAGCTTGATCAGCCCCAGTGTGTCTAGCTAAGAAGCTCAGGTGTGTCTTATTATTAAACTCCTAGTGAAACCAGGACTGGATCACACTGCTGTGCAATAGGAGTCTGATTCCCAGCCCTGCAATGTAATTCCAGTCCAGTCTAGTGATATTAAACTGCAGTTACAATGCAGGGCTGGGAATTAGACTCCCACTGCACAGCAGTGTGATCCGGTCCTGGTTTCACTAGGAGTTTAATAATAAGACACACCTGAGCTTGTTAGCTAGACACACTGGGGCTGATCAAGCTGGTAGTAAAACCTGGACTGGGTGACACTGCTGTGCAATAGGAGTCTCGTTACCAGCACATTAATTAGCTGCACTCGAACACAGTTAGCATTTTAAACTTTTTTTTAATGCGGAGTTTAAAGGTGATTTTAAATGTAACCACGCACCTCTTCATACACTTCAGCCTGTAAGTGCGGTTAGACTGTGCAGAGAATTTGCATGAGGTTTCCATGAGTGAGTCAGCCCTACACAGGGAGTCTCACGCAGCTACAGGAGACAGCAGCATGGGCACGTTTACAGCAAAGCACCTGTGCCAGGATCCCAACAACAAGTGAACCGCTCAACGCCAGCTCTGTGCATCACAGTGATGCAATAACTAGTGTTATAATGTGTGCGTCATTGAAATTACACTGAGAGAGACTTCTAGTGGAAACGTTAGTCATCGAATTTACACTGAAGACGCTGAGAAAGACTTCTAATGGAAACGTTTGCCGTTGAATTACACTGAAGTGAAGTCAAGTTAGCTGGTAAATGTTTTAGATCAATGCCTTCATCAGGGAGGTGATTTCAACAGGAGGTGTGAGCGGTCTAGAAACCCTGCAATTATTCTAAACCATTAGCTCCGGGGGACTGGTAACTTGAGCCTTGAACTGGTTAAACTGGTGGAGGCGTTTGTTGTTGAATCCCGGGTGAGGTGGGAAGGGACTCTGTTCAGGAGGGCAGAGTCTCTCACTCCCCTGCTTGTCAGCACTCGCCTGGAGGCTGTGGGTGAGCCGGGTGGAGCAGCACACTGCAAAACGATTCAAACCTGCCCTGCACCTCTCCTCTCTCCTGGGGATCTGTTCACTCGCAGTGCAGAAAGGGGGGGTAGCAATTACTGAACAAACTTGGAATTCTTTTGACAAACGTTTCCACTAGAAGTCTCTCAGACTTCATTGCGGGGGCTCTGAACCCCAGGACTGGGTGCAGCAGCAGCAGCAGGGCTAGTGTGAGTTTCTAACCCTGCTCAAACTCCTGGCTCCTGATCATTTCAATATTAATAATAATAATACTAGACTTCATTGAGAGGAGCTCTGAACCCCAGGACTGGGTGCAGCAGCAGCAGCAGGGCTAGTGTGAGTTTCTAACCCTGCTCAAACTCCTGGCTCCTGATCATTTCAATATTAATAATAATAATACTAGACTTCATTGAGAGGAGCTCTGAACCCCAGGACTGGGTGCAGCAGCAGCAGCAGGGCTAGTGTGAGTTTCTAACCCTGCTCAAACTCCTGGCTCCTGATCATTTCAATATTAATAATAATAATACTAGACTTCATTGAGGGGAGCTCTGAACCCCAGGACTGGGTGCAGCAGCAGCAGCAGGGCTAGTGTGAGTTTCTAACCCTGCTCAAACTCCTGGCTCCTGATCATTTCAATATTAATAATAATAATACTAGACTTCATTGAGGGAGCTCTGAACCCCAGGACTGGGTGCAGCAGCAGCAGCAGGGCTAGTGTGAGTTTCTAACCCTGCTCAAACTCCTGGCTCCTGATCATTTCAATATTAATAATAATAATACTAGACTTCATTGAGGGAGCTCTGAACCCCAGGACTGGGTGCAGCAGCAGCAGGGCTAGTGTGAGTTTCTAACCCTGCTCAAACTCCTGGCTCCTGATCATTTCAATATTAATAATAATAATACTAGACTTCATTGAGGGGAGCTCTGAACCCCAGGACTGGGTGCAGCAGCAGCAGCAGGGCTAGTGTGAGTTTCTAACCCTGCTCAAACTCCTGGCTCCTGATCATTTCAATATTAATAATAATAATACTAGACTTCATTGAGGGGAGCTCTGAACCCCAGGACTGGGTGCAGCAGCAGCAGCAGCAGCAGGGCTAGTGTGAGTTTCTAACCCTGCTCAAACTCCTGATCATTTCAATATTACTAATAATAAATAAGTAAAACTTCATGGAGTTCTGAACCCCAGGCAGAAAGTACCAGTACCAAGCAATACTGCTTCGGCTTTTTAAATTAACACCTTTGGGGCAAATCCCACCCCCGCCTCACCCCTGCCTGAAGCGATTCTACCTGCGCTCTCACGATCACAAGCACAGGGCTGCCCATCCCAACACAAGAACCTCAGAGCCAAAGAGGATTCAGCTCCTTAAAGGTTATCCAATTACCATTGACTTAATTAAATCAAATGGAATTAAATCAAATGAAATTACAAGCAGCTTGACTGCTTGCATGCGCAGTGTCTCAACACACAGAGACAGAGAGAGAGATAGAGACATTGTGAGAGTCAGATGAAGTGTAATTCAAAACAGCAATCCTGTGATATCATGGGGTCTGCTTTACTGTACAGAGCTGAGGTCTAAGAAAGCTGAAACACCTTAGACTATTTTTGGGGTCAATTAAATAAATTAATAAAAATGCTTGAATCTTAACTTCTACAGTACAACAGCGTTTGACAAAACATAGCAAATAAATGCTAGCCCCTCCACCCCACCACACACACACACTGAGACACACACACACTGAGACACACTGAGGCACAGACACTGAGACACACTGAGGCACAGACACTGAGACACACACACACACAGACACACATACACTCAGACACGGCTGAACTTAATTTCCATTTTAGAATCCAGTAATGCACACACTTAATAGTAAAGCTAGCAAAACACAAAAGGCAATATTTAAATTAGTCTAAAAATGTTAAATAAGTGTCAGGAAAAAAAAAAAATAACTACCAGGCACTGAATAAACGACTAGGACAACGCCATAACACATCTACCTCAGGGAAAAACACAACGAAACTGCATACAAAAAGTAATCAAAATACAGTGTATATATAATAGATATACATACACACACACACACAGTGAAACCTGCTCACGTGACCACCTGGTCTAAATGATCACTTTAAATGCCTCCCAGTGATAGCTGTGCTTTTAATTTTCCTGTATTAAGAGACGACCTGTCTAACAGCGACCCGCGAGCGCAATTCTTACCCAGCAAGGGTCTCAAACCTGTACCAAGCACCCATTTTAGCAGCATTTCATCTGTTATCGATAACACTATTAAGCAAGGCTTTCTTGTATAAGGAAGAGAGATCGCATGGAGAAACTTAAAAGGTCCACCTCACATCCCAGTCTTTTACAGTGTATTTAAAATTACACACAGAATTATCAGAGACGATAGAAAACGTACGGGCTCTCTTAAGAGACCACCTGGGTGTGAAAAGGCCACTATTTGACTTCCTTGAGTGGTCTCTGAATACAGGTTTGAGATTATATATAGATATAGATATTTAGCTCAAAGAGCCAGCTGCCCAACGTTTCGATATGTTGTACATATATATATATATATATATATATATATATATATATATATATATATATATATATATATATATATATATATATATATATATATATATATATATATATATATATATATATATATATATATATATATATATATATATATATATATATATATATATATATATATATATATATATATATATATATATATATATATATATATATATATATATATATATATATATATATATATATATATATATATATATATATATATATATATATATATATATATATATATATATATATATACACACACCACCACCACACATTAAAATTAACTAGACTCGTGTAAATAGACTTACATAGTTACTGCCTATCAACATTTAAAAACACGTTCAAACAAAGACTTTAAAAATAAAAAAGTTTGGAAAGCTTTTGGTATTTATTTAATTTAATTTTTTTACTACATTTCATTAAATAAAACCGTAATAAAAAATAAATAAATAAATACCGAGGGTTTACTGTAAGACAGCCCAGGTGAGCCGCGTTTGGATAAATGGGTGAGTGGGAGGAAGGCCTGTCCCTGTTTTGAATAGTTTATACACGTTATATCTACCAAGATACGTTTCGAAAGCGGTGTGTCTTTTAAGAAACATAAAATTAAACAGAAAAATAGCCCGAGGCTTGGTACAGGTGTATAAAAGCAGCTGGTTTAATTTTAAATTCAGTTAATGGCCGACTGAATTCGAGGCCCACCTTTTTTTCTCTCACACACCTGTGAAAATGTTTGGGACCCACCCCAAAATCAACACAACCGACCAAAGTAACACGACAGCTTTAAAAAAACACATATTACACACACTAGAAAGCAAAAACTAAGCACACAAAACCAAAACAAAACACGTTTTTAAAATTAAACGTTGTTACGTTGTTAAATACCTGAAAGAAACGTCACCAATTACCGTGTTTTTGAAAATAACTTTTACCGTCCCGGGCCTCGACAACAAAAAAAATACATATTACACACACTGAAAGCAAAAACTAAGCACACAAAACCAAAAAAACACGGTTTTTTAAAAAAAATTAAACTTTGTTACGTTCTCAAAAATACCTGAAAGAAACGTCACCAATTACCGTGTTTTTGAAAATAACTTTTACCGTAACCGGGCCTTGACAAAAAAAACAAAAAAACTTAAATTATAAAACAAAATCACCTATAATTTAAAAAAAAAAGTTAAAATAAGTTAATATATTCGACACTATTTCTCTCAGAAACGTTTTTAACGGTTTTTTTTTTTTCGAAAGCGCGAGCGAGTCAACTACAAAACAGCGCGAGGCGGATAAAACGAAAACAAAACCTCTTCTGAATAAAATATATATTAAAAAAATATTTATATCGCTCTTACCTTTTAGTTTGGCGTTTCAGCAAAAAAAAAAAAAAAACGAGCCGGCTTCGTCGGTGTCTCCCCGAGTTTTTGTCTCTCTGGTCCCAAGTTCTTCGTATCTCTCGATACTTTGTATTTCCTACCAAGCGAAGTTTGGTATAAAAAAGCAAACGCTAAAAAACAAGAATAAAAAAATGGTGTTCGCTTGGGGTTTTCAAAACAGAGTTATATAAATTCATATTTATAAAATTAAAATGGATATAGAGAGAGTTTACTAGTACACAAACATATTTAACCCAAAAAAGTTTTCGTTTTACAACACAATCGTATTCTCGCTAACATACTTTCCTATAAAGTTATATATATATATATATATATATATATATATATATATATATATATATACACACACACACACACACACACACACACACATACACACACAGTTAGTTAATTTATATATTATATATATAAAATCCCCACACAAATCGAGGTCAAGTTATTAATCTTACTTAGCAACAAAAAAATATAAACTGACGACAGGAAAGAAAATCTTATTGATTTATCCCCAGATTCTCTCAGTATAATAATTCCACCAATCCTACAAACAAATGATGTCTATCTCCTTTCAACCGCCCTTATCTTCTTTTAAAAAACAAAAAATACCACACAAAAAAAAAACGACGAATACCGCAACAGAAATCCCCGTTTCCTTATGTCCTCCTTCCTATACCATCCGCTCAGCTCCCGAAAAAAAGTCCTACCAGGAAGAAAACGAATTCGCCTATTTTTTTTTTTTTGTCCTCCCCTTCTCCACACACAAATACCAGGCCCGTTCAATCCTCCTTATCCCTCCCTTCTCTTTTTCACTATCCTGTCGTTTCAGTTGGGCGTTTTTTTCTTTTCTTCCTAGGGTGTGTGGGGACAAAAAATAACCATTAATAATCCTCGCTTGTTTGTTTTCGCTTACTTTGTCTGCAGTTTTGAGCTTGATTTACAGTATAAAGTCCGTCTCGCGTGTGTTTGTTTTATCGTTTTATCTATCTATCTATCTTTCTTTCTCTCTCTCTCTCTCTCTAGTCTTGTGGGTACGTCCGATTCGTTCAGTGTTTTAAAGTTTATCTGACTCGCAAAGTGCCCGAAGAAGGGAGGGACAAGCTATCGGCTTACCTCACTGAATAATTTATTAACAAAATCCTTTCCGCCTTTTCCTCTCTTTTTTCTCTCTCTCTCTCTCTCACCAACCTTCCCCCCCCCGCGCTGTGGGTGGGGTGCCTAAATCCAATAGGAATTGGATTTGAATCCGTGAAAAAGGGATGGGACGGGATTGGAGGAGCCAATTGTGATTCATTTTCTTGGGAGGTGGAATTTATTTATTTATTTATTTTATTTATTTTTATTTATTTATTTATTTATTTATTTTAAAACCGAGTCAATAATAATTAAATTAAATAAATAAATACATAAAACAAAATCAGGAAGACGGAAGTTGGGCGTTGTGGGAAGTTAGCTCATTATAATGATAAGGGCAGACCAAAGCCGAGGTCGATTAGCTGATATAAAACCGAGGGAAAGTGAACGCAGCGTTTAATTTGTTTCTCTTTGCGGGGTTAATTCGAGTTTGTGTGTGTCTGTGTCTCAGTGTGTGTCAGTGTGTGTGTGTCAGTGTGTGTGTGTGTGTCAGTGTGTGTGTGTGTGTGTGCGTGTCTCAGTGTGTGTGTGTGTGTGTGTGTGTGTGTGTGTGTGTGTGTGTGTGTCTCAGTGTGTGTGTGTGTGTGTGTCTCTGTGTGTGTGTGTGTGTGTGTGTCTCAGTGTGTGTCTGTGTGTGTGTGTGTGTCTCAGTGTGTGTGTGTGCGTGTCTCAGTGTGTGCGTGTCTCAGTGTGTGTGCGTGTCTCAGTGTGTGTGCGTGTCTCAGTGTGTGTGTCTCAGTGTGTGTGTGTCAGTGTGTGTGTGTGTGTGTGTGTGTGTGTGTGTTCACAGCTCTGTGATATTCATGCATAGAGATTCTGTGCTGCAGAAACATACGAGTATTGAACTCAGGTAACAACAACAACAACAACAACAACAACAACAACAACAACAACAACAACAACAACAACAACAACAACAACAACAACAACAACAATAGGGCAGCAGTGTGGAGTAGTGGTTAGGGGCTCTGGACTCTTGACCGGAGGGTCGTGGGTTCAATCCCAGGTGGGGGACACTGCTGCTGTACCCTTGAGCAAGGTACTTTACCTAGATTGCTCCAGTAAAAACCCAACTGTATAAATGGGGAATTGTATGAAAAAAATAATGTGATATCTTGTAACAATTGTAAGTCGCCCTGGATAAGGGTGTCTGCTAAGAAATAAATAATAATAATAATAATAATAATAATAATAATAATAATAATAATAATAATAATAATAATAATAATAATAATAATAATAAGGGCGGCACGGTGGCGTAGTGGTTAGCGCTGCTGCCTTACAGCGCCAGGGTCCCGGGTTCAGAGAGATACTGGACGTTTAATACATACGGATTCTGTTTCAAAGAATGGCGACACTGTCTTTTTAAACCGTGTGACGCGCTGAGCGAAGCAGAAATGCTATTGAATGGACGGCAGGAACAAACACAGAAGCAAGGGCTGCAGGTGCAGAACAGAACAAAACAGAGAAGGAACTCCTGTTAATAATTTAGGAAGGACGAGAGAACTAGAAAGAGAGATAAATACACACACACACTGAGACACACACAGATACAGATAAACACAGATACAAACAAACACACACACACTGAGACACACACAGATACAAACACACACGCAAACTCTCACATTAGCATTGACTCTGGAGTGTCTGCAGTTCAGGAGCTGCTCTTCAGTTCTAGCTGCGCTGCCATAGTTATTTTATTGTGAATCGGTACAGCCCTGGTTAGGACTACAGCTCCCAGCATGCCTCTGCACCCGCGGCAATGGTGAAGCATGCTGGGAGCTGTAGTTCTTTAACTGCAATGCGCTTCGCTGGGCTGTATTACATTGTTTTTGCTCAGCCTGTGTTGCTTTGACTGGGAGTTCAGGAGCTGCCGTAGACACGCGGAACACGGGCTTAATTAGCCAACGTGGCTTAATATTACTAGTAAGCGCCAGCGCCATCTAGTGCACAGCTAGTGTATTACATTATATATATATATATATATATATATATAAAATATATATAAATGTGGGCTTACACAAACACATATCCTATTGTAAGGGACTCTGCATATAATGCGCAGATCACAGCCTGCCTCTGTAAAGATCTTTATATATAACCGCTGGTAACCCTTGCTTCACCCCTCTGAGTGAAGAAGCGTCTCCTCGCCTCTGTCCTCCTAAATTCACGTCCACTTAATTTCGAGACGGCGTGTCCTCCTGTCTTGATGTTTGAGCCAATCAAACAAAACGCCTCCACTTTGTCAATATCGAGGGGGTAACAGAACACATTTATTGCCTATTACAAATACGAACGGGTTTCACCGTTTTCACCAGGTGAGAGCAGATATTATTATTATTATTATTATTATTATTATTATTATTATTATTATTATTATTATTAATTTCTTAGCAGACGCCCTTATCCAGGGCGACTTACAATTGTTACAAGATATCACATTATTTTTACATACAATTACCCATTTATACAGTTGGGTTTTTACCGTATTATCAATTTGAAATTATGTTTTGGATCAATAAGAATTGACAAACGCGCGTCGGCAGTTTTAAAGTAACATTATTAAAATAATAATAATAATAATAATAATAATAATAATAATAATAATAATAATAATAATACATAAACAATCAAATTGATAATGTCAAAGTATAAAACGTTTCTTGTAGGTTAGACTAATATTTCTACAGTATATTTTTTATTGATATGATTTTTTTTTTTCAAGTTTCACAAAATATAACACACCCACACACCCACACACACACACACACGTTCATTAATCAATATTTGTCTATAAATGAGATAAAACAGTCGATCTGAACGTCGCCTAGCGTCGAGGACCGGACGCAACTAACGCCATTGTGGATCAAACTGAAGAAGGAGGGTCGAATAGCGTGATTTGAACCCGCTCATCCCAAAATGGGGGGGCGCAGTTTCACTCGCCGCCCCTCGGACGCGCCCTCGGCGAGACGGAAACGACCGAACCTTCCCGAATCGGGCTTGAGCGTTCGAACCCGTGACGTGCGCACCGTGTGTAAGCAAACACGTCATTAATTATTTTTTTTGCATACCGTGGAATTTCGAAATTGTTAAATCGATTCAAGGGAGATTGTGTCGGTACGGAACTCGACTTAGAAGTCAAACTCGCGAAGTTCGTCGAAGTATTTTTTTCACCCACGTTGCTGTTTTTTTTTTTTTTGCAAGGTAGGGCAATTATATACAAGTTTTAAATTAATTTGATTTTTTTTTTTTTTAAGGTTCATGTTTTTGACGCGTAATCTAATAGTAAAAAACAACACGTGTATTTAATAGACGCAATTCAACGTCTGTAGGCCAGGCTTAACGCGTTACAAATTAATCGACATTTACGTGGAAATTAAATTCATAAATATTTCTTTTGGCCTCATTTGACCGAATACCGTATATTATACATTATATATATATATATAAAATGTTTATTTATATATATAATTTAGAGTGACGGCCACAACAGTTCCTGCCTATGTCGTATTTTTAATTAATATATATTTTTTAACGCGTTTACTAATATAATCATAAAAACATGAACACGGCCAGCGAGCTTAAAATTTTTACCATCTAACTTGTTGTTTTTTAAAGTATATTTTTATCACACGACAAGAAAAAAAACACACTTTTAAGTAAGACCCCTCCCCCCTCCTCTCCCTCGTTGTAATTATTAATTGCTATTAATGGTATTAAAATACGCCGGGACAGTTAATTAGCATGTTAATGAATGAATTAAATAAAAATTAAAAAGTAGCACGTGTATAAACCTTTGCTTGCGCAAGACTGTTTTGTCCTTCCCGGGTTTTTTTTAAATTTTTTAAATTTAATAATAAATATGTGTTTTAAAAGCTCTTAATAAAACATATCCATGATAATTCATGAATTAAAATACATTTACACGGGACCGGTCGGTCTGAACGTCACCCAAGCTGGTGGAGTGGGGCGAGCAACCGACGCCATTTTGGATCAAACGTGGAGGCCGCGCCCGATAATAAACTACGGAGCTGGAGAGCCAAAATGGCGGATAGAGGAGCGCAGTTTCTTAACCTTTTTATTATCATTTCATAACCCCGTGACGTCGACTGTGCGTGACAGCGTGGCCTTTTTCCTAGGTGGGCAAGTTTGATTGAAATAGTCTGTTTCGGTAGGCGATGGGTAATGTGTAACGTGCCGTGTTGTCCCGTCTCTCTGCAGGGTTTGCGCAGTGAGGTCACAGTGATGTCATCGCCCCGGCTGAGCTATGGGGACCCCCGGGGGTTCGGCCGGGCGTTCTCTCAGCTGCACTGCCAGCAGCGCAGCGGCCTGTTCTGTGATGTCATCCTGCAGGCTGAGGGTGAGGCGCTGCAGACACGGGGCTGGGAATCAGACTCCCGTTCCGCAGCGGTGTGATCCGGTCCTGGTTTCACTGGGAGTTTAATAATAAGACACACCTGAGCTTGTTAGCTAGACACACTGGGGGCTGATCAAGCTGGTAGTAAAACCTGGACTGGGTGACACTGCTGTGGGATAGGAGTCTTGTTCCCCACCCTGAACCTCCTCTTCTCTCCCCTCTGTCTATGTTAATAACCCCTGTCTTCTCTCACTCCCTCTCTCTCTCTCCCCTCTCCTCTGTCCTCTCCCTCTCTATATCAGTAACCCCTTTCAATCTCTCCCTCTCTCTCCCTCTCTCTCTCTCAGGTCTGTGTCTCCCGGCTCACAGCTGTGTCCTGTCTGCCTACTGTCCTGTCCTCTCTCTCTCTCCCTCTCTCCTCTCCTCTCTTTATATTCCTAACCCCTCTCTCTCCCCTCTCCTCTGTCCCCTCTCTCTATATTCCTAACCCCTCTCTCCCTCACTCTCCCTGTGTGTCTCTCTCTCTCTTTGTGTGTGTGCGTCTCTCTCTGTCTCCTGTGTTTGTGTGTCTGTCTCTCTCTCTCTCTCTCTCTCTCTCTCTTTCTCTCCCTCTCTCTCTCAGGTCTGTGTATCCCGGCTCACAGCTGTGTCCTGTCTGCCTGCAGCCCCGTGCTCTCTCACCCCTCTCTCTCTCACCCCTCTCTCTCTCTCTCTCCTCTCTCGCTCTCTCACCCCCCCCTCTCTCTCTCTCTCTCCCCCCCTCTCTCTCTCAGGTCTGTGTATCCCAGCTCACAGCTGTATCCTGTCTGCCTGCAGCCCCATGCTCTCTCGCTCTCTCTCTCTCTCTCCTCTGTCTCTCTCCTCTCCCTCTCTCTCAGGTCTGTGTATCCCGGCTCACAGCTGTGTCCTGTCTGCCTGCAGCCCCGTGCTCTCTCACCCCCTCTCACCCTCTCTCTCTATCTCTCTCCTCTCCCCTCTCTCTCTCAGGTCTGTGTATCACAGCTGTGTCCTGTCTGCCTGCAGCCCCGTGCTCTCTCACCCCCTCTCTCTCACTCCCTCTCTCGCTCTCTCTCTCACCCTCTCACTTCCTCTCTCTCTCTCTCTCCCTCTCTCTCTCGGTCTGTGTATCACAGCTGTGTCCTGTCTGCCTGCAGCCCCGTGCTCTCTCACCCCCTCTCTCTCCTCCCTCTCTCTCTCTCTCTCACCCTCTCACTTCTCTCTCTCTCTCTCTCTCTCCTCTCTCTCTCAGGTCTGTGTATCCCGGCTCACAGCTGTGTCCTGTCTGCCTGCAGCCCCGTGCTCTCTCACCCCCTCTCTCTCTCCCTCTCTCGCTCTCTCTCTCACCTCTCTCTCTCTCTCTCTCTCTCTCTCTCTCAGGTCTGTGTATCCCGGCTCTCAGCTGTGTCCTGTCTGCCTGCAGCCCGTGCTCTCTCACCCCTCTCTCTCTCTCTCTCGCTCTCTCTCTCACCCTCTCTCTCTCTCTCTCTCTCTCTCTCTCTCTCTCTCTCTCTCTCTCTCTCTCTCTCTCTCTCTCTCTCTCTCTCCCCCTCTCTCTCTCAGGTCTGTGTATCCCGGCTCACAGCTGTGTCCTGTCTGCCTGCAGCCCCGTGCTCTCTCACCCCCCCTCTCTCTCTCTCTCTCTCTCTCTCTCTCTCTCTCGCTCTCTCTCTCACCCCCTCCCTCTCTCTCTCTCTCTCTCCCCCTCTCTCTCTCAGGTCTGTGTATCCCGGCTCACAGCTGTGTCCTGTCTGCCTGCAGCCCCGTGCTCTCTCACTCTCTCTCTCTCTCTCTCCCCCTCTCTCTCTCAGGTCTGTGTATCCCGGCTCACAGCTGTGTCCTGTCTGCCTGCAGCCCCGTGCTCTCTCACTCCCTGCTGTGCGTGGCTCCGGGGGGCGGGGGGTCTGTGCGGAGGCTGCTGGAGGTGCGAGGCGTCGGGTTCCAGGCTCTCCGCTCCCTCGTGCTCTTCATGTACACGTGCGAGGTGCGCTTCGAAGGGGAGGAGTCGGCGAGCGGCGCTGGCTGGCGAGAGCTGGGGATCGAGGGGCTGCGGAACGATCTGCATCCAGGACGGGAAGCTGGTCCTGCAGGAGGAGGAGAGGAAGAGGAGCAGAGAGAGATGAGGAACTGAAATGTGCGATTACAACAGTCACACCAAGAGAGACTCTGGGAACAGCAATCTTATTCACGGCATTGTGAACAGCAGCAGTGTTAATAGCATTGTGAACAGCAGCAGTGTTAATAGCATTGTGAACAGCAGCAGTGTTAATAGCATTGTGAACAGCAGCAGTGTTAATAGCATTGTGAACAGCAGCAGTGTTAATAGCATTGTGAACAGCAGCAGTGTTAATAGCATTGTGAACAGCAGCAATGATAATGGTATTGATGATAATAATAATAATAGTAATAATAATGTGAACAATATGAGCATTATTAACGACTCTACAGCCCCCCACTCTCTCTCCCCTCGCTCCCCACAACCCCACCTCTTGCTCGTGCGCCCCAGCGCCATCCCTCCAACCTTGGGTGCAGCCGGGCCCCCTCCGTGTTTCAGGGGTTCCAAGAGCCCCTGTGTCCTGCGTCCCGCTGGTTTTGGGGGTGGGAGGCGGGGTCGGAGGTATTCAGGGAAGCAGGGGGCGGGTCGGATCGTCTCGAAGCGATCCGGATCGGGGAGCGACGGCGGCCTGGGGGGGGGGGCTGACTCCCGGTGGTGGAGCTGGGGTGCAGGGGCCCGGCGGGAGCACCCGGGATTCATCGAGTTCTATCTGGAGCCCAGGAGCCCCGAGAGGAAGTGACAGAACGAGAGAAAGAGAGGGGAGGATCTGCCGACGCCGTCCCTCCCTCCTGTGAGCTGAGGCAGGGGAGGAGCGAGGAGGAGGAGGAGGAGGAAGAGGAGGGAGCAGAGTTACCGAGGAGAAGCAAGAGGAGGCCGAAGAAAAGAGATCCCACCGCTGCCACCAACACGGAGAAGAACAGAGAGGAGGAGGGGAGGGAGAGGGGGAGGAAACGAGGAAAGACAAGCCCCTGGATGGGCTGCGTGTCATCCCTGCTGAGAAAGAGAGATGCTGGGCTGAGGAGGGGGAAGGAATGGGGTGAGGGTGGAGGAGGAGAGGGGCGGAGTGGGGCAGAGAGAAGGGGGAGGAGGAAGGAATGGGGTGATAGTGGTGGAGGAGTGGAGGGGTGGAGTGGGATGGAGAGAAGGAGGAGGAAGGAATGGGGTGATAGTGGAGGAGGAGAGGGGGAGGGAGCGGAGAGAAGGGGGAGGAGGAGGAAGGAATGGGGTGATAGTGGAGGAGGAGAGGGGCGGAGAGGGACGGAGAGAAGGGGGAGGAAAATGGGGAAGGAATGGGGTGATGGTGGAGGAGGAGAGGGGCGGAGAGGGGCGGAGAGAAGGGGGAGGAGGAGGAAGGAATGGGGTGATGGTGGAGGAGTGGAGGGGTGGCACTCTCACACCAGGATCCGACTGAAGAAAGCCCCGCGTGGGAACGGCTGGAAGATCGTCAGCGCTGAGGGGGTTAAACACCAAGACCCGCCCCCCGGGGAGGCAGCCAATAGCAGAAAGGGGGCGAAGGGACTCGGAGGAACCCCGACAGTCAGCCCAGTGAGTAGAACCTTCAGAGGAAATGGCCCCTTATCTTCCCATGAGGTTTGCATTCATTCCAATATAATAAGCCCAGCCCATTGCAGTTAAAGAACTACAGCTCCCAGCATCCCTCACCATTGCCGCGGGTGCAGAGGCATGCTGGGAGCTGTAGTCCTAGCCAGGGCTGTACCGATTCACAATACAATAACTATGGCAGCGCAGCTAGAACTGAAGAGCAGCTCCTGAACTCACAGTCAAAGCCACACAGACTGAGCAAAACAATAATGTTTGAGTGATTCTATTCAGGGCTGTGTTGTTTTTGTACACTGTATGAAAAGGCTGATTTCCTTCATTGTATTAATACTGAATACAGGGGCAGCTCTGTCTGTTTCTGAAGCTGAGAATCTCCCTTCTTCTTGGATTTTGTTTTTGACAGGAAATCAGACTGATTCTGAAGAGAGGGAGAGGGCGTCCCCGAAAAATCGAGAGTGTCGCCCGAAACGGGGAATAGAGCGGCGCCTGCCAGGCTTGAAACCAAACGACGGCTTACCCGAAAAACACCCCCATTACAGGCACGGTAATGACACTCCCACTGCAGAGCCCTGCAATGTGATCCCAGACCAGTCCAGTGATATTAAACTGCAGTTAAAATGTAATTCCAGTCCAGTCTAGTGATATTAAACTGCAGTTACAATGTAATTCCATTTGAGGTCACTGTATTTTCCCAGCGTCAGTCGGTTCAATATCTCGTCTCTCTCGTTTCGCCAGCGTTCTGGGGACTCCCTGTTGAAGAAGGGTCCGGGGCGCCCCAGGAAATACCCTCTAGGGGTCACCTGCACAAACAAGAGGACCCCAGCGCCGCAGGGAAATGAGGGAACGAGACAGAGAGAGGAGGAGGAGGAGGAGGAGATCGGCAGGCTGCTGGAGGACGTCATGATACAGCTCAACTTCCTGGAGCCCCTGCTGAGCCCCATCGCCGTGGAGACGGACTCCAGGGGGGGCTGTGGCTCAGTCGGGGTCAGTCGAGAGGGCGGCTCTCAGCCGGCAGGGGAGCGGCGCGCAGAGGATTCTGGGAAGGCGAGCGGCGGTCGCGTCAAGGGGAAAGGGATGCTGGGAGCTGGCGATGTTGTCGAAGGTACCGTTGACGACCGACAAATAGGTAAGGGGCTTTCGTGAAACGTGGTTTCAGTTATTGATGATAACAGATTCTGGGGTTCGGAGGGGGGTGTCTGTCCGGCTGTCTGAAGGTCGCATTTTTGCTAACCGCTTATTAAATTATGTTTAAAACACTCTGACACTCACACTGACACACACTCACACTGACACACACACACACACACACACACACTGACACACACACACACTGACACACACACACACTGACACACACACACACACACACTGACACACACACACACACTCACACACACACACACACACACACACACACACACACACACACACACACACACACACTGACACACACACACACACACACACACACACTGACACACACACACACACACACACACACACACACACACACACACACACTGACACACACACACACACACACACACACACACACACTGACACACACACACACACACACACACACACACACACACACACACACACACACACACACACACACACACACACACACACTGACACACACACACACACACACACACACACACACACACACACACACACACACACACACACACACACTGACACACACACACACACACACACACACACACACACACACACACACACACACACACACACACACACACACACACACACACACACACACACACACACACACACACACACACACACACACACACACACACACACACACACACTGACACACACACACACACACACACACACACACACACACACACACACACACACACTGACACACACACACACTGACACACACACACACACACACACACACTGACACACACACACTGACACACACACACACACACACACACACACACACTGACACACACACACACACACACACACACACACACACACACACACTGACACACACACACACTGACACACACACACACACACACACACACACACACACACACTGACACACACACACACTGACACACACACACACACTGACACACACACACACACTGACACACACAGATGCATGCACACACTGACACACACACACACTGACACACACACTGACACACACACTGACACACACAGATGCATGCACACACTGACACACACACACACTGACACACACACTGACACACACACTGACACACACAGATGCATGCACACACTGACACACACACACACTGACACACACACTGACGCAAGCACGTCACACTTTTCTCCAGATGTCTGAACGGCTGATCCCTTTGTCACTAAACTTGTTGTTGATTTTATTCAGCAGAAGATACTGAGATTTGGGGGTACAGGGGGTGCCTGTCTGTCTCTCTGTCGCACTTTCCCATCTTGAACACAAGGAGTTGTTCCTCACACGGTAAATCATTTTAATAGTTTCCCAGGACGCCTCGTTCGTTTACCTAAAGAAGGTCTTCAGCTCCGCTTATCAGATGCTCATTAAACTCTTCTCTGGCGTTTCTTACCCTGCGCTGTTCTGTCCATGCTGTTGATGCTGGCGTCCGGTCAGAGACTCTCCCTCACACTGAGAGCTCTGACCAGGGATGTGCAGCCGTGGGATGAGGTCACTGACAGGCTGGTTTATATTGCTGGGATGGGGGTGGATGATGTCACTGACAGGCTGGTTTATATTGCTGGGATGGGGGTGGATGATGTCACTGACAGGCTGGTTTATATTGCTGGGATGGGGGTGGATGATGTCACTGACAGGCTGGTTTATATTGCTGGGATGGGGGGTGGATGATGTCACTGACAGGCTGGTTTATATTGCTGGGATGGGGATGGATGATGTCACTGACAGGCTGGTTTATATTGCTGGGATGGGGGAGGGATGATGTCACTGACAGGCTGGTTTATATTGCTGGGATGGATGATGTCACTGACAGGCTGGTTTATATTGCTGGGATGGGGGTGGATGATGTCACTGACAGGCTGGTTTATATTGCTGGGATGGGGGGTGGATGATGTCACTGACAGGCTGGTTTATATTGCTGGGATGGGGATGGATGATGTCACTGACAGGCTGGTTTATATTGCTGGGATGGGGGAGGGATGATGTCACTGACAGGCTGGTTTATATTGCTGGGATGGTGATGATGTCACTGACAGGCTGGTTTATATTGCTGGGATGGGGGTGGATGATGTCACTGACAGGCTGGTTTATATTGCTGGGATGGGGGTGGATGATGTCACTGACAGGCTGGTTTATATTGCTGGGATGGGGGTGGATGATGTCACTGACAGGCTGGTTTATATTGCTGGGATGGGGGTGGATGATGTCACTGACAGGCTGGTTTATATTGCTGGGATGGGGGTGGATGATGTCACTGACAGGCTGGTTTATATTGCTGGGATGGGGGTGGATGATGTCACTGACAGGCTGGTTTATATTGCTGGGATGGGGGTGGATGATGTCACTGACAGGCTGGTTTATATTGCTGGGATGGGGGTGGATGATGTCACTGACAGGCTGGTTTATATTGCTGGGATGGGGGTGGATGATGTCACTGACAGGCTGGTTTATATTGCTGGGATGGGGGTGGATGATGTCACTGACAGGCTGGTTTATATTGCTGGGATGGGGGTGGATGATGTCACTGACAGGCTGGTTTATATTGCTGGGATGGGGGTGGATGATGTCACTGACAGGCTGGTTTATATTGCTGGGATGGGGGTGGATGATGTCACTGACAGGCTGGTTTATATTGCTGGGATGGGGGTGGATGATGTCACTGACAGGCTGGTTTATATTGCTGGGATGGGGGTGGATGATGTCACTGACAGGCTGGTTTATATTGCTGGGATGGGGGTGGATGATGTCACTGACAGGCTGGTTTATATTGCTGGGATGGGGGTGGATGATGTCACTGACAGGCTGGTTTATATTGCTGGGATGGGGGTGGATGATGTCACTGACAGGCTGGTTTATATTGCTGGGATGGGGGTGGATGATGTCACTGACAGGCTGGTTTATATTGCTGGGATGGGGGTGGATGATGTCACTGACAGGCTGGTTTATATTGCTGGGATGGGGGTGGATGATGTCACTGACAGGCTGGTTTATATTGCTGGGATGGGGGTGGATGATGTCACTGACAGGCTGGTTTATATTGCTGGGATGGGGGTGGATGATGTCACTGACAGGCTGGTTTATATTGCTGGGATGGGGGTGGATGATGTCACTGACAGGCTGGTTTATATTGCTGGGATGGGGGTGGATGATGTCACTGACAGGCTGGTTTATATTGCTGGGATGGGGGTGGATGATGTCACTGACAGGCTGGTTTATATTGCTGGGATGGGGGTGGATGATGTCACTGACAGGCTGGTTTATATTGCTGGGATGGGGGTGGATGATGTCACTGACAGGCTGGTTTATATTGCTGGGATGGGGGTGGATGATGTCACTGACAGGCTGGTTTATATTGCTGGGATGGGGATGGATGATGTCACTGACAGGCTGGTTTATATTGCTGGGATGGGGGGGGGGGTGCAGGGTTACCCTGCGTATCTGACGCCTCTCCCCTCGCCAAGAGGTCACCGGGGCACGCCTGTCCTCACGGCAACCACGGTAGAGGGGGACCCCATGGAGGTAAACCCCAAAACTTCCTGGTGCCGTTCTATCAGTGCCCGCTCCCCTCTACCAGCCCCTGCACTGAACCGAGCTCCGAACCCTCCCGCAGTCTAGAACCCGCAACCCCGGGGTGTTCTAGGAGCGACACGGACCGAGGAGAGAGGGTTCGGACCCTGGACAGTTTGGGTGCCGGTCCGGAGGTCCCGGGCGGCTGTTTCTATCCCAGGGGGCACCGGGAGACCTCGGGCGGTTCCGACGTTTCCGAGGAGGAACTGAGGAACGTTCTAGAAGACTTCCTGAGTTCCGTGGCGCGTTCCTACCAGGAGGAGACCGTGGCGGGAGCAGGGAGGGGGGGAGGAGAAGGGGAGACGGGGGGAGAGGTTTGCCCCGTGGGGCTGGCTGTCGAATCCCAGCTGGAGGGGGGGTACAGGGTGCTGGTTGTACCCCAGAGGATTATAAACCTCGCCCTGGGGAACGTGGGGGAAGGGGAGGGCCAGGCTGCTGCCGGAGACACGAGTTCGAGCCTCGAAGAACACGGCACAGGCACCCTGACCCCCCGCGCAGGACTGCTGGACAATTCCCCAGCTCGGAACCCCAGTGAAAGCTGGGGACAAGGTTCTAGAACCCCCAGCGCTGTTCTAGAAGGTTCTAGCCCTGCCCAGGCTGGAGGGAGGGGTTTTTGGATCCAGAACGCAGCGAACCCCGAGGGTGAAATCTCAATTAGAACTCCGAGCTGGGTCCAGTCTGACCTGCACAGCACTCGAGCAGAATGGAGCAGACCTTGGGCCCAAAACCCATTGAGTTCAGAAACCAGCCGCCCAGATATCCCAGCCCGGCCCAGAACACGCCCGAACCTTCCGCCCAAGCCCTGGAGCTGGAAAATCAAGAACCAGAGCAGAATCTGCAGGGAAGAGCAGAGCTTCAAGACTCCAGCGTGGAGCAGCCTGGGGCTCCAGAGCCGACCCAGAGCTTGAACCGACTCGGACTTGGGCACCGCGAAGAAGAGCTGCCGGGACCCGGATCAGAACCAGCAACAGGTCCAGGGCTCCCAGAACCAGCTGCCTGTCAGCCCTCGAATATCCAGAATCGGGAGCCAAGTCGCAGCGAAGCAGAGAGAAGAGAGAAGTGAAGGAGAGAAGACAGGAAGGGAGGACGAAAAAGAGGAGGAGGAAGAGGGAACCTTTTTGCCTTCTGATGCCCCCTCATCCCCCATCTCTCCACCTCCCTCCATCCTCTCTCCCAGCCCCTCCTCCCTCTCTCCACCCCTCCTCTCTCCTCTCTCCCAGCCCCTCCTCCCTCTCTGCACCCCTCCCTCTCTCCTCTCTCACAGCCCCCTCCTTCCTCTCTCCACCCCTCCCTCCTTCCTCCCTCTCTCCCCCCCTCCCTGTCACAGGGAGGTCGGAGTTCAGAGTCGCTCGGCCGGCAGACGACAGCGGAGATTCAGACTCTGAAATTAGAAAGCGCAAGAGAGGAAGAGGAAGAGGGGGAGGAGGAGGAGAGGGGAGCCCCGAAACCAAACGCAGCCGCCTTTCTGTTTCGGGTGACCCCCGGTCCTGGGGAGACGTTCCCGCAGCGACGCGACTGCTGCTCGTCTCCGCTTCCTGTCCCGGCAGGGTCGTGTGGGGGTCGACAGGAAGCTGGGAGGACGAGGAGGAGGAGGAGGAGGAGGAAGGGGAGGGACATGATGTGGACGTGGTGGGTGGGGAGAGCCCGGGGCTGGCTGCAGGGACGCTGGACGGCTCTCTGGCCTGGCGCTGTGGGTCCGAGGGAGAGAGGAGCGAGGCAGGGAGCGAGGATGAGGAGGTGGATGTGATGGGATAGAGAGAGAGGAGCTCTGGACACACGCAGGGGTGAGTCCAGCAGCAGGGTTTATCACAGGGCTGGGAATGAGACTCCCGTTCCACAGCAGTGTGATCCAGTCCTGGTTTCACTGGGAGTTTAATAATAAGACACACCTGAGCTTGTTAGCTAGACACACTGGGGCTGATCAAGCTGGTAGTAAAACCTGGACTGGGTGACGCTGCTGTGCAATAGGAGTCTGATTACCAGCTCTGTGTTATTATTATAATTAATTAAAGAGTTCAAATCGATCGCAGCTCCAGATATCGTTGCCTGTTGGTCAAAATGAGAAACAGCAACTGGGAGTTAATTTTAAAAAAAGTGTCTCTAATTATTTGAATAACTTTGGGGCAGTGATGGGGAGAGTGGACAGGAGAGAGAGAGGGGAGAGAGGCTGGGGAAGAGAAAAGAGGTAGAGGGAGAGTTGGGGAGGGGGAGGCTGGGGAGGAGAGAGAGGGAGGCTGGGGAGGAGAGGAGAGGCTGGGGAGGAGAGAAGAAAGGGATAGTGTGTGTGTGTGTGTGTGTGTTGATCTAGTTTAGGCTCCCAATTTTTAACTTCCAATTAAAACATTAAAAAAAAAAAAAAAACATAATTCTAATACAGCAATATGCAAATTCATATTTTAAATCTGTTGATCGCATTAAGCCGCTGGAAATAGTCCGTTAGCAAAACAAGCCTGTGCGTGCGTGCGTGCGTGCGTGCGTGAGGTCTATCTGTGAAGTTACCGGTACGTGGTTAAGCTGCGGTTCCACCAACCGGCCGCTGGGCGGCGCTCTTCCCCTGCTTCCCATCACGGAGCGAGTCGCTGCGGCTGCTGCTGACCTAGGACTATATAAAGAAGGATAGGACAGTCAATCCCGTGATGCAGTTCGGTACTCCGTTACAGGCGCCATTTGTGGAGCCCACTCAGTACTGAATACATTGCGGCGATGCTGTCTTGCAGCGCCATGATATACCGGTATTGTTTTAATAACAGTACAAAAGATCGTTAAAGTGACTGACTGTTATTTGTGCGAATTAATGCTTGATTATGTCAAGAAACATTTTGCCAGGGCGAGCGTGAATACGTTAAAAGCATTGCGAGCAGGGCGCTGTGAAAGAGCTCTACGGGCTCCAGAAATGGCGTCACTGTTTACTAACTCCGCCCACTTGTGACATCATTGTCCTATCCTAGCTGCTGACTGGCCTGTTTTTTTTAAATTGAACCTAACTTTATTGATAGCGGAAGCGAGAGCACGCCGCGACACACACGCGTGAGCGCAGCGCAGAGGCTGAAGGTTAAAGCAGCCGGTTTGGTTTCACAACTTCAATATTAAAAATAAATTAAAAAAACACAAATTCATTTCATAAAAAACTCGGAAATGGACGCAGTGAAGGCGCAACAGCTGGCGGCGGAACTAGAAGTGGAGATGATGTCAGACATGTACAATCGGTAATATTTATTATAGTCGTAGTAATATTATGAATTTAAAAGGATTCGGGGTCTGCGCTGGTGCAACTAGTAGCATTAACATTTCTCTGCATGAAATGGGTTTTCATTTTTTTTAAAAATAGCTGGAAAAAAATAGGTTTGAACATTTAATAAATGTTGTTCATAGAAAATTGTTTCTCAAATTATTATTATTATTATTATTATTATTATTATTATTATTATTATTATTATTCCATTGGTTTGTAACGGAGGTTAAACGTCTTTCGGCTCGTGTGAGTTTGTCGCGCATTTTCGTTTTTATTTGCAAGCAGTAAGTTCCCTTGTGAGGTCGCTGTGGATGAAAGCGTTCGTTATTCCGCGAAGGGGTTAATATCAAATACACGGACGGGTCATTTATTTATATATGTTTGGTATCGTAAAACAAGCTGGCGTTTCCTTGCACGTTGTTATGTTTTTAACGTTGTGATTTCATTGTATTGTAATGTCATTGTGTTTTGTATTGGCGTTTTTAATGTAAAGCTCTGTACGGCGCTTTGAGATGTTTTGCAGGAAAGGCGCTACATGTAAAAATCAAATCGATTGATTTAATGCCCACCCGCGAGGCGAGATGCTTGGTTTATCCGAGCGCCCCACCCCCGGGGGGCATGAAAATTCTCATTTATCACACACTACCCCCATGCAGCTCTCTCTCTCTCTGTATGAGTGATATTTAGAAGTGTCTTTACAATCCCTCTCTCCTCCCTCCTCTCTCTCTCTCTCTCTCTATGTGAGTGATATTATAGAAGTGTCTTTACTCTCCTCTCTCCCTCCTCCCTCTCCTCCCTCCCTCTCTCCCTCCTCTCCTCCTCCTCTCTCCTCCTCCCTCTCTCCTCCTCTCTCCCTCCCCCTCTCCCTCCCCTCTCTCCCTCCCTCTCTCTCTCCCTCTCCTCTCTCTGTGAGTGATATTATAGAAGTGTCTTTACTCTCTCTCTATGTGAGTGATATTATAGAAGTGTCTTTACTCACGCCCTTCTCTCGCAGGATGACGGGCGCGTGTCACAGGAAGTGCGTCCCCCCACTACAAGGAGGCGGAGCTGTCGAAGGGGAGGCGGTCTGCCTGGACCGCTGCGTCTCCAAGTACCTGGATGTTCACGAGAGAATGGGCGGAAGCTGACCGAGCTGTCGGTGCAGGACGAGGAGCTGATGAAGAGCATGCAGCAGCAGGGGCGGGGCGCAGTGATGAGCTCACACACCAGGACACGCCCCACCCTGACACACTCACCAAGAGACTCGATTCAAACTTCTGTCTGCAGGGCTGGGAATCAGACTCCAGCTGCACAGCAGTGTGATCCGGTCCTGGTTTCACTAGGAGTTTAATAATAAGACACACCAGAGCTTGTTACCTAGACACACTGGGGCTGATCCAGCTGGTAGTAAAACCTGGACTGGGTGACACTGTGAGTGCGGATGTGAAATCTCTCCTTCAGCGATGAGGGCAGACTGTCCGGATTGTTGTGTTTTTATGTGTTCAAGTTCATTTTTTTCTATCTTATCAAGAACAATTACAACCCTCAACAGAGCTGGGTTGAGAAACACTAAAATAAACTTTTCAACGGCAAACGTTTCCACTAGAAGTCTTTCTCAGCGTCTTCAGTGTAAATTCAACGGCAAACGTTTCCACTAGAAGTCTTTCTCAGCGTCTTCAGTGTAAATTCAACGGCAAACGTTTCCACTAGAAGTCTTTCTCAGCGTCTTCAGTGTAAATTCAATGGCAAACGTTTCCACTAGAAGTCTTTCTCAGCGTCTTCAGTGTAAATTCAATGGCAAACGTTTCCACTAGAAGTCTTTCTCAGCGTCTTCAGTGTAAATTCAATGGCAAACGTTTCCACTAGAAGTCTTTCTCAGCATCTTCAGTGTAAATTCAATGGCAAACGTTTCCACTAGAAGTCTTTCTCAGCATCTTCAGTGTAAATTCAATGGCAAATGTTTCCACTAGAAGTCTTTCTCAGCGTCTTCAGTGTAAATTCAATGGCAAACGTTTCCACTAGAAGTGTTTCTCAGCGTCTTCAGCGTGAATTAAATGGCAAACGTTTCCACTAAAGTCTTATCTCCGTATTTACGCTGAGAAAGACTTTTAGTGGGAATGTTAGTCACTGAATGTGTTCAGTTTCAGTATTGCAGTGGATCCTGGCTGTTTCAGTATCAGTTGTTGTGATGTGGGGGGGGGGTGTTGCTGTGTTCTCTCTTTCACTGTATCGCATCGTTCTTGTTGATTGATTGATTGATTGATTGATTTTGTTTCATTAAAACACAAGTTAACCCTTGCAGCCCCGTGTTTCTCTTTGCATGTTCGTTATTTCCAGGTAAGGGGTAGTTTGAAAAGCACAGTCGGGTTTCACCGCTTCATTCTGCTGTTTTGGATTTGAATGAAATCCAGCAGCTAAAGACTCCCCTTCCTCTGGAGAGACGGGTTTCAAACCCAAAGAACCAAAACGAAAAAAAACAAAAAAAACACATTTCAGTTATTTTATTATTGATATAAAAAATAACAAACACTTTGTAAAAAAAAAAGTTTTACTATTTAGTGTAAAATGCACCATAGAGCAGCTCCTGAACTCACAGTCAAAGCAACACAGACTGAGCAAAACAATGTAATACAGCCCAGCCCAGCGCATTGCAGTTAAAGAACTACAGCTCCAAGCATCCCTCACCATTGCCGTGGGTGCAGAGGCATGCTGGGAGCTGTAGTCCTAGCCAGGGCTGTACCGATTCACAATACAATAACTATGGCAGCGCAGCTAGAACTGAAGAGCAGCTCCTGAACTCACAGTCAAAGCAACACAGACTGAACAACAAAATAATAATAAACACAGTGTTTGAGTGACTGCAATACAAAAAATAACAAAACACAGACTGTTATGATGACTCACTCGAATTGTGTAAACAGCAAAAGTTAAGTCTACATTTTAACCTATCAAATTAGATACATACAGCTTGTGGTCAGATTTCTTTATCAAAGCAAAGTATGAGAAATTCATTTTAATGGGTTAAGGAGGTGACCTAACATTGAGAATAGATAAATACACTGTTAAAACACACTATTGGAGTTATTGTATGTATATATATATATATATATATATATATATATATATATATGTGTTACGTTTCACAGCGTGTCTGAAAAAGCTTTATAAAAAATAAAATAAAAAATATGTAAACAAAGAAAGTTAATACATTCAGAGCACACGGCTGGTTTCACAGACCTTCCCAATAGATACCAGAACTGAGAGGGGCCTGTGAAACCAGCCTGAACTCAGTGTTTCCAAGCCTGAGGTCTGTGGCCCTTAGTATCCCTTGGTAGATGTTGGTATATCTTGGTATCCCTTGGTAGATTTGGTAGATCTTAGTATCCCTTGGTAGATGTTGGTAGATCTTGGTATCCCTTGGTAGATGTTGGTAGATCTTGGTATCCCTTGGTAGATGTTGGTAGATCTTGGTAGCCCTTGGTAGATGTTGGTAGATGTTGGTAGATCTTGGTATCCCTTGGTAGCCCTTGGTAGATGTTGGTAGATCTTGGTAGCCCTTGGTAGATGTTGGTAGATGTTGGTAGATGTTGGTAGATCTTGGTATCCCTTGGTAGATGTTGGTAGATCTTGGTAGCCCTTGGTAGATGTTGGTAGATGTTGGTAGATCTTGGTATCCCTTGGTAGCCCTTGGTAGATGTTGGTAGATCTTGGTAGCCCTTGGTAGATGTTGGTAGATGTTGGTAGATGTTGGTAGATCTTGGTATCCCTTGGTAGATGTTGGTAGATCTTGGTAGCCCTTGGTAGATGTTGGTAGATGTTGGTAGATCTTGGTAGATCTTGGTATCCCTTGGTAGCCCTTGGTAGATGTTGGTCGATCTTGGTAGCCCTTGGTAGATGTTGGTAGATCTTGGTATCCCTTGGTAGCCCTTGGTAGATGTTGGTAGATCTTGGTATCCCTTGGTAGATGTTGGTAGATGTTGGTAGATCTTGGTATCCCTTGGTAGATGTTGGTAGATCTTGGTAGCCCTTGGTAGATGTTGGTAGATGTTGGTAGATCTTGGTAGATCTTGGTATCCCTTGGTAGCCCTTGGTAGATGTTGGTCGATCTTGGTAGCCCTTGGTAGATGTTGGTAGATCTTGGTATCCCTTGGTAGATGTTGGTAGATCTTGGTATCCCTTGGTAGATGTTGGTAGATCTTGGTATCCCTTGGTAGCCCTTGGTAGATGTTGGTAGATCTTGGTAGCCCTTGGTAGATGTTGGTCGATCTTGGTAGCCCTTGGTAGATGTTGGTAGATCTTGGTATCCCTTGGTAGATGTTGGTAGATCTTGGTATCCCTTGGTAGATGTTGGTCGATCTTGGTAGCCCTTGGTAGATGTTGGTAGATGTTGGTAGATCTTGGTAGATCTTGGTAGCCCTTGGTAGATGTTGGTAGATCTTGGTAGCCCTTGGTAGATGTTGGTAGATGTTGGTATCCCTTGGTAGCCCTTGATGTTGGTAGATCTTGGTATCCCTTGGTAGATGTTGGTAGATCTTGGTATCCCTTGGTAGATGTTGGTAGATCTTGGTAGCCCTTGGTAGATGTTGGTAGATGTTGGTAGATCTTGGTAGATCTTGGTATCCCTTGGTAGCCCTTGGTAGATGTTGGTAGATCTTGGTAGCCCTTGGTAGATGTTGGTAGATCTTGGTAGCCCTTGGTAGATGTTGGTAGATCTTGGTAGCCCTTGGTAGATGTTGGTAGATGTTGGCAGATCTTGGTAGATCTTGGTAGCCCTTGCTAGATGTTGGCAGATCTTGGTAGATCTTGATAGATGTTGGTAGATGTTGGTAGATCGTGGTAGTCAGTGTGTGTGTGTGTCTCGGTGTGTGTTTCAGTGTGTGTGGGCGGCGGTCTCTCTGCTTGGTCTAGGTATGTGTAAGTGTGTGTGTCTCGGTGTGTGTGTTTCAGTGTGTGTCAGTGTGTTTCAGTGTGTGTGTCTCGGTGTGTGTGTTTCAGTGTCAGTGTGTGTGTGCGTCTCTTTGCTTGGTCTCCCGGAGGCAGTGCAGGTACACATTGACTGGATGAACAAACACCAGCAGAGTGACAGCGATCAGAGCCACATTCACCTGGGAAATACAGAGGGGCCGTTAATACAGCACAGGACAGGACAGGACAGGGGCATTAATACAGCACAGGGCAGGACAGGGGCATTAATACAGGACAGGACAGGACAGGGGCATTAATACAGCACAGGACAGCACAGGACAGGACAGGGGCATTAATACAGCACAGGACAGGACAGGGGCATTAATACAGCACAGGACAGGACAGGGCAGGACAGAGGCATTAATACAGGACAGGACAGGGGCATTAATACAGCACAGGACAGGACAGGGGCATTAATACAGCACAGGGCAGGACAGGGGCATTAATACAGCACAGGACAGGACAGGGCAGGACAGAGGCATTAATACAGGACAGGACAGGGGCATTAATACAGCACAGGACAGGACAGGGGCATTAATACAGCACAGGGCAGGACAGGGGCATTAATACAGCACAGGGCAGGACAGGGGCATTAATACAGCACAGGGGAAGACAGGACAGGGGCATTAATACAGGACAGGACAGGGGCATTAATACAGGACAGGACAGGGGCATTAATACAGCACAGGGCAGGACAGGGGCATTAATACAGCACAGGACATGACAGGGCAGGACAGGGGCATTAATACAGCACAGGACAGGGGCATTAATACAGCACAGGACAGGACAGGGGCATTAATACAGCACAGGACAGGGGCATTAATACAGCACAGGGCAGGACAGGGGCATTAATACAGCACAGGACAGGACAGAGGCATTAATACAGCACAGGACAGGACAGGACAGGGGCATTAATACAGCACAGGACATGACAGGGCAGGACAGGGGCATTAATACAGCACAGGACAGGACAGGGGCATTAATACAGCACAGGACAGGACAGGGGCATTAATACAGCACAGGACAGGACAGGGGCATTAATACAGCACAGGACAGGACAGGGGCATTAATACAGCACAGGACAGGACAGGACAGGGGCATTAATACAGCACAGGACAGGACAGGGGCATTAATACAGCACAGGACAGGACAGGGGCATTAATACAGCACAGGACAGGACAGGGGCATTAATACAGCACAGGACAGGACAGAGGCATTAATACAGCACAGGGGCATTAATACAGCACAGGACAGGGAGCATTAATACAGCACAGGGCAGGACAGGGGCATTAATACAGCACAGGGCAGGACAGGGGGCATTAATACAGGACAGGAGGATTGATTCATATAAGGCAAGCTGAATTCATTAATATAAGGGCAGGGTATTGGGGTGTCTGGACTCACGTAGAGGGGGTCCCCTTGCAGTGGCCCCATGACCAGGGTGAAGCAGGGGTACTGGAGCAGAGAAACGACCGCAGACAGTGACAGCACCAGACCATACAGCTTCCCGAAGTGACTGGGAGGGAATCTGGAGGGAGGGGGGAGAGAGAGGAGATGTGTGGCAGCATTCTAGAGCAGTGATCTGTGTTCCAGAACAGCTATCTGTGTTCTAGAGAAGCGATCTGTGTTGTGGAGCAGCGTTGTAGAGCAGTAATCTATGTTCTAGAGCAGTGATAAAGCGTATCCATGGTTCTACAGCAGGGGAAAGTGTTCTAGATCATTGATCTAGAGCGGCATGCCAATAAAGGCAACACAGTGTTTCTCAGTGTGTATGTTCTAGAAGAGAGAGAATGTTCTAGAACAGTGATGTGCATTCTAGATCATTGCTGTGCGTTCTAGAGCAAAGTGTTCTAGAATGGTGCTGTGTGTTCCGGAGCGGTACTCACGCGATGGCAATGAAGGCCGCGTTGCCTCCTTACAGGAAGGAGCGGTTCACCACCTGCAGGACGAAGGTGAAGTACTGCAGTGGGAGCACTGGGACCGCGGCGCACACGGAGAACAGAACGCACTGGAAACCAGTCAGAGAGAGAGACAGGATCGAGGAGCGCAGGTCAGCCAACTGCTCCGAACCTGACAGACAAAGAGAGAGGTTCAGGACTGGGAACTGTGGGAGCACTGGGAATATACCGAGACAGACACACACACACATGCATAACTGCAAAACACATTCATCCATCCATCCACCATTAACCACTTACTCCTTTACAGGGTCGCGGTGAGCCGGAGCCTAACCCGGCGAGACTACACCCTGGACGGGACGCCAGTCCATCGCAGGGCACCACACACACACACACACACACTCACAGAGGGCAATTTAGAGTGACCAATCAACCTGGACAGCATGTCTTTGGACTGTGGGAGGAAACCACACAAACAGTACCCTAGGCCGGATTCGAACCTAGGACCCTGGCGCTGTGAGGCAGCAGCGCTAACCACTACGCCACCGTGCTGCCCGTCAAAACACATTCAGAAATACTGAAATTAACTTTGTGAATTCAATTCCAACAAACCGCCACTAGATGTCAGGCTAGTTCTACAGTTGAGACTGTTCACAGTGTTAGTACTAATGCTTCAACCAACGTTTCCACTAGAAGTCTTTCTCAGCGTCTTCAGTGAAAATTCAATGGCAAACGTTTCCACTAGAAGTCTTTCTCAGTGTCTTCAGTGTAAATTCAATTCTTTCTCAGTGTCTTGGATTTCTAAAGTTATTCACACACACACAGTTGTATAAAGATGGGGTTTGTTCTCTCACCATTTTGGGGGTCCTTATGGCTGTGCGCTGCTCTCTTGTGTCTGTCCATGATGACCCGTTCCAGGGGCACAGAGAACCCCACAAAGTTGAGTGAGCATAAAGGCGTTGGTGTAGTGACTGACTGACAGAGAGAGAGCGAGAGATACCATCAATACGCTGAGATAAAACCCTGCACAGAACCACAGCAATGCTGGCAGGACCGCACTGTATAACACTGATACACAACCCTGCACAGAACCACAGCAATGCTGGCAGGACCGCACTGTATAACACTGATACACAACCCTGCACAGAACCACAGCAATGCTGGCAGGACCGCACTGTATAACACTGATACACAACCCTGCACAGAACCACAGCAATGCTGGCAGGACCGCACTGTATAACACTGATACACAACCCTGCACAGAACCACAGCAATGCTGGCAGGACCGCACTGTATAACACTGATACACAACCCTGCACAGAACCACAGCAATGCTGGCAGGACCGCACTGTATAACACTGATACACAACCCTGCACAGAACTACAGCAGCTACCCAGCATGGTGCCTATATAAAGTTCTAGTGCGCTGGCATTGCTGTACCCACTTTTTTCGGGGTCCCCCTCGGTCAGTCTGCTCAGCATGGGGTTCAGGGTGCTGATGAACAGATAGTGACGGAGCTGCATCACAGACAGCCAGAGCAGGTGCCACCAAAAGAGCCAGGAGAGAACGCAGCTTCGGAACGACATCTCAGCATCACCTGAACAAACAAACAGAGAGAGAAATCAGACTCCCGCTGCACAGCAGTGTGATCCAGTCCTGGTTTCACTAGGAGTTTAATAATAAGACACACCTGAGCTTGTTAGCTAGACACACTGGGGCTAACCAAGCTGGTAGTAAAACCTGGACTGGGTGACGCTGCTGTGCAATAGGAGTCTGATTACCAGCCCTGCACACACACACACACTGAGACACACGCACACACAGAGACACACACACACACACACACACACACACTGAGACACACACACACACACACACACACACTGAGACACACACACATACACACACACACACTGAGACACACACACACACACGCACACACACACACACACACACACACACACACACGCAGTCCCTGTTACTCAGTGAAGGGGTTAACCGCGCCTCACCCTCTCTCAGTGGCTCCTTCGCTGGCTGCAGTACCTCCGCTGTCCTCTGGGGGGCTCTGTTTCGAGGGGCTGCCCCCTCCCCCCCTTCCCTGGTCGGCGTGAAGCTTTGGGACGTCTCGCAAGACACCCTGGAACACGAAGAGTTAACACTCAGAACAGCAAGACAGCAAGACCAGGCAGCTGCTGGGCACTGCCATAGACACGTGTAACACAGGCTAGATCACCCAGTGTCTTTATACAAGAGCGAGCACCATCTAGTGTCACTTTCAGATCGTTTTGCTGTGCTGGAAGTACACTGGATGTGCACTAGAGGGCGCTGGCTCTTACTAATATACAGACTGGCTGATCTAGCTAGAACTGAAGAGCAGCTCCTGAACTCACAGTCAAAGCAACACAGACTGAGCAAAAAATGTAATACAGCCCAGCCCAGCGCATTGCAGTTAAAGAACTACAGCTCCCAGCATCCCTCACCATTGCCGCGGGTGCAGAGGCATGCTGGGAGCTGTAGTCCTAGCCAGGGCTGTACCGATTCACAATACAATAACTATGGCAGCGCAGCTAGAACTGAAGAGCAGCTCCTGAACTCACAGTCAAAGCAACACAGACTGAGCAAAATAATAAACACCGTGTTTGAGTGACTGCAGTGATAAGAAGAAGCAGCTGGGAATAATTGCCCTGTAGGGGTGCGTGGTTGTGTTTTGGGAGGGCTGCAGCACCCCTGTCCTCTCTCACTCACCCGTGGGTGAAGTCCTCTGGCAGGGGTACGGGATGTGTTTTCGGGGAGCAGAAAGAACGTCCGAGCAGATGCAGCACACTGCAGGACGAGATGAACAGGAACATCGATCTGAGAGAGATACCAATCTCAAACAGCACCTGAGAGAGAGGAGAGGAGGGAGGAGAGAGAGAGAGGAGAGAGAGGAGAGAGAGGAGAGGAGAGAGAGAGAGAGAGAGAGGAGAGGAGGAGAGGAGAGGAGAGGAGAAAATGACTAAATTATTGACTACAAATGACAAATTGAAACTCTCTCCTCTCCTCACCTCTCCTCCTCCTCTCCTCTCCTCTCCTCTCTCTCTCTCTCTCTCTCTCCTCTCTCACCTTCACGATCAGGAACACTGCGGATGATGAATCGAATGCTCCGTTATAGAGAGTGATGATGGTGGAGCGATGCTTTTCAAACAGATTCCCAACCTGGAAAACAAAACCAAAAAATTCAGAAATCAACTTGTGAGCTCAAGAAGATCCCGAGCGAGTTTCATCACAATTGGACGACCGCTTCTCTAGATGTGTGTGAAAATGAAAGCGAGACAGACAGACACACACAGACAGACAGACAGACACACACACCAGACAGACAGACAGACAGACAGACAGGCAGACAGACAGAGATAGACACACACACACACACACCACACACAGACAGACAGACAGACACACACACACTCAGTCAGAGACAGACACACACACACAGACAGAGACAGACACACACACACACACACAGACAGACACACACACAGACAGAAGACAGGCAGACAGACAGACAGACAGACACACACAGACACACACACCCACACCACACTCAGACAGACAGACACACTCACAGACAGACACACACACACACACACACACACACAGACAGACACTCACACAGACAGACAGACAGGCAGACACACACACACACACACACACAGACAGAGACAGACACACACACACACACCACACACAGACAGACAGACACACACACACAGACAGACAGACAGACAGACATACACACAGAGACAGACATACACACACACACAGACAGACAGACACACACACAGACAGACAGACAGACAAACAGACAGACAGACAGGCAGAGACAGACATACAGACACACAGACAGACACACACACACACACACCACACACAGACAGACACACACAGACCTGGATGTTGGTGACTAGAAATAACATCCCTCCGACAGCCAAAAGACACAGAGCTGGATACAGCAGCAGCGAGGATGCTGAGAGAGAAAGAGAGAGAGATTGATTCAGTGCTTCAGAAAATATATATTTAACATCAGTCCTGTCAGCATTGCCCTGCGTACAGCACAGCAGTGCCAGGCTCTGCCCAGCACACAGCAGGCAATGCCAGCGCACTAGATCACAACTTTATATAGACATCATGTTGGGTAGCTGCTGTGGTTCTGTGCAGGGTTGTGTATCAGTGTTATACAGTGCGGTCCTGCCAGCATTGCTGTGGTTCTGTGCAGGGTTGTGTATCAGTGTTATACAGTGCGGTCCTGCCAGCATTGCTGTGGTTCTGTGCAGGGTTGTGTATCAGTGTTATACAGTGCGGTCCTGCCAGCATTGCTGTGGTTCTGTGCAGGGTTGTGTATCAGTGTTATACAGTGCGGTCCTGCCAGCATTGCTGTGGTTCTGTGCAGGGTTGTGTATCAGTGTTATACAGTGCGGTCCTGCCAGCATTGCTGTGGTTCTGTGCAGGGTTGTGTATCAGTGTTATACAGTGCGGTCCTGCCAGCATTGCTGTGGTTCTGTGCAGGGTTGTGTATCAGTGTTATACAGTGCGGTCCTGCCAGCATTGCTGTGGTTCTGTGCAGGGTTGTGTATCAGTGTTATACAGTGCGGTCCTGCCAGCATTGCTGTGGTTCTGTGCAGGGTTGTGTATCAGTGTTATACAGTGCGGTCCTGCCAGCATTGCTGTGGTTCTGTGCAGGGTTGTGTATCAGTGTTATACAGTGCGGTCCTGCCAGCATTGCTGTGGTTCTGTGCAGGGTTGTGTATCAGTGTTATACAGTGCGGTCCTGCCAGCATTGCTGTGGTTCTGTGCAGGGTTGTGTATCAGTGTTATACAGTGCGGTCCTGCCAGCATTGCTGTGGTTCTGTGCAGGGTTGTGTATCAGTGTTATACAGTGCGGTCCTGCCAGCATTGCTGTGGTTCTGTGCAGGGTTGTGTATCAGTGTTATACAGTGCGGTCCTGCCAGCATTGCTGTGGTTCTGTGCAGGGTTGTGTATCAGTGTTATACAGTGCGGTCCTGCCAGCATTGCTGTGGTTCTGTGCAGGGTTGTGTATCAGTGTTATACAGTGCGGTCCTGCCAGCATTGCTGTGGTTCTGTGCAGGGTTGTGTATCAGTGTTATACAGTGCGGTCCTGCCAGCATTGCTGTGGTTCTGTGCAGGGTTGTGTATCAGTGTTATACAGTGCGGTCCTGCCAGCATTGCTGTGGTTCTGTGCAGGGTTGTGTATCGGTGTTATACAGTGCGGTCCTGCCAGCATTGCTGTAGTTCTGTGCAGGGTTTTATATTGGCGTGACTAGGACTTTGCACAGAGTTTATTGATCTAATAAACAGTTGATTCGCTATCTTACCTGGTGAGGAGAAGGCTATCATTAGCGTGGCGGTGGTGTAAAAGGATCTAGAGGAGAGAGCAACAGGAATAACTGGTGTTTGAAATCAGCTTGGGTTAATTTGCATACAGGGCGGAGCCTGCCTGGGGCGGTCCTGTGACCAAAACCACACAACACCGTGTAAAGTTATATATGAGGATAAGCCGAAGCGAGGACGGGAATCAGACTCCGCTGCATAGCAGTGTGATCCGTCCTGGTTTCAGTAGGAGTTTAATAATAAGACACACCTGAGCTTGTTACCTAGACACACTGGGGGCTGATGAAGCTGGTAGTAAAACCTGGACTGGGTGACGCTGCTGTGTAATAGGAGTCTCATTACCAGCCCTGTTCAGCCCTAACAGCAGCTAACTGACAACGATTAGCTAAAGAAAAGCTCTTATTCAAATTTTAACTGACTAACAAGCACAGCGAAGCCTCTGGCACCAAGTCAAGCCCCAGGTGGGATTATGTGTTTGAGCAGGGTTAGAAACTCGCACGCACATACTGGTGTTACTGGTGTGACTCACATTCCCAGTAGCCTGGCTGCCGTGGTGCCGAATCGGTCGAAGATGTATCCGACGGGCAGAATGAAGTTATTCATGAAGGAGGCGAGGGTGAAAATGAGAGAGAACTGCTCATCCTGAGAGCTGCAGTCTGGAACTGAGAGAGGGGAATGGAGGGAGAGATAGAGAGACAGTGAGACAGCGGTGTTAGAGAGAGACAGTCTGTGTTTGTGGGGGAATTAGATCAACTAATACTTTCATTATTCACAACTTTAAACATGCAAACAAAAAACTGTGCTCTCTCTCCCCTCTCTCCTCTCCTCTCCCCTATCTCCTCCTCTCCTCTCTCCCTACTCTCTCCTCTCCCACTCTGCCCTCTCCCTCCTCTCCCCTCTATCTCCTCCCCTCTCCTCTCTCACCTGTTATTCTCTGCTGTGTCAGTTGAATTCACGCAGCGCTCTCTGAAGTATCCTTCTCCTCTCCTCTCCCCTCCTCTCTCACCTGTTATTTTCTGCTGTGTCGGTTGAATTCACGCAGCGCTCTCTGAAGTATCCCTCCCCTCTCCTCTCCTCTCCCCTCCTCTCTCTCCTCTCACCTGTGTTATTCTCTGCTGTCGGTTGAATTCACACAGCGCTCTCTGAAGTATCCCTCCTCTATCCTCTCCCCTCCTCTCTCCTCTCCTCTCTCTCACCTGTGTTATTCTCTGCTGTGTCGGTTGAATTCACACAGCGCTCTCTGAAGTATCCCTCACTCTTGAGAACGAAGACGAGGGATGCCCAGCCAAAGAGGACGCCAGAGAAACAAATGCACTCCACGAACCCCGAGACCAGCGTGACCCCCCTCCGCACCCGCTCACACCCCCCCATCGCCACGGGAACCACTGAGAGATACTGGCACTGCACTGGGAACAGCAGAGGCTGAACTGGGAATCACTGAGAGATACTGGCACTGCACTGGGAATAGCAGAGACTGTACTGGGAATCACTGAGAGATACTGGCACTATACTGGGAATAGCAGAGGTTGTACTACCACTGTACTGGGACTGTGCTGGGAATCACTCACACTGCACTAGTAATAACAGAGGCTCCCCCCTCTCACCCCGAAGGCTCTACCAGCTCCTACCCGCTGTTCTAGACTGTTTTTTTATTGCGCTCCCTGATTGTCTGAGGCTTGCTAGACTGGGTTCTGGACTGGCCCCCCTCTATCCTGTGTTGTAGACTCTCGCTCTCCCCTCCCTGTTCACTCTGGAATAATTTGTAAAATAGTTATTTTTTAAAATCTGCTGCTCTTGTGAAATGACACTGTTTGATAACCTGGTTTCACAATCATAAAAAATAAAAATAAAAATTAAATGAACAATGTTAAAACATAACAGTTCCCCTTTTACGTTGTGTTCTAGAGCATTCCAAGAGTGTTCTAGAGCGTTCTAATGCAGCTGCAGGCAGCTCTACGGTTCCTTTCCCTTTTCAGTCCTAAAAAAAATTAAATAAAAATAAATGTAAAGGCAATATAAACAGCAATGAGGGGAATCTTTATTATTATTATTATTATTATTATTATTATTATTATTATTATTATTATTATTATTATTATTATTATTTATTTGTTAGCAGACGCCCTTATCCAGGGCGACTTACAGTCGTAAACAAAAATACATTTCAAGAATCACAGTGCAAGTAATAATACAATTAAGAGCAAGATAAATACAATGACTTTGGTTCAAGCAAGTACAAGTATGACAAAATACGATTCAATAATACAGCAGATAACAGTGACAGTGATGGTTACATCAGGATATAATTAAATACAAAATACTACAGATCAAATAACACTTGACAGATTACAGTAATCTAAAGTACAGGATTAAATGCAGTAAAATAGGGGGCAGATAAGAGCAAGTAAAGTGCATTTAAGGAAGAGTGATAGAGTGTCCAGAGGGAAACAAGGAGTTTCTACAGGTGCTGTCTGAAGAGCTGAGTCTTGAGGAGGCGCCGGAAGGTGGTCAGGGACTGGGCAGTCCTGACATCTGTAGGAAGGTCATGTTAATAAAACAGCACTGAGGGGATTCTGTGTTAATAAAACAACACTGAGGGGATTCTGTGTTAATAAAACAGCACTGAGGGGATTCTGTGTTAATAAAACAACACTGAGGGATTCTGTGTTAATAAAACAGCACTGAGGGGATTCTGTGTTAATAAAACAACACTGAGGGGATTATGTGTTAATAAAACAGCACTGAGGGGATTCTGTGTTAATAAAACAACACTGAGGGGATTCTGTGTTAATAAAACAACACTGAGGGGATTCTGTGTTAATAAAACAGCACTGAGGGGATTCTGTGTTAATAAAACAACACTGAGGGGATTCTGTGTTAATAAAACAGCACTGAGGGGATTCTGTGTTAATAAAACAACACTGAGGGGATTCTGTGTTAATAAAACAGCACTGAGGGGATTCTGTGTTAATAAAACAACACTGAGGGGATTCTGTGTTAATAAAACAACACTGAGGGGATTCTGTGTTAATAAAACAGCACTGAGGGGATTCTGTGTTAATAAAACAACACTGAGGGGATTCTGTGTTAATAAAACAACACTGAGGGGATTCTGTGTTAATAAAACAGCACTGAGGGGATTCTGTGTTAATAAAACAACACTGAGGGGATTCTGTGTTAATAAAACATCACTGAGGGGATTCTGTGTTAATAAAACAGCACTGAGGGGATTCTGTGTTAATAAAACAGCACTGAGGGGATTCTGTGTTAATAAAACAGCACTGAGGGGATTCTGTGTTAATAAAACAACACTGAGGGGATTCTGTGTTAATAAAACAGCACTGAGGGGATTCTGTGTTAATAAAACAACACTGAGGGATTCTGTGTTAATAAAACAGCACTGAGGGGATTCTGTGTTAATAAAACAGCACTGAGGGGATTCTGTGTTAATAAAACAGCACTGAGGGGATTCTGTGTTAATAAAACAACACTGAGGGGATTCTGTGTTAATAAAACGATTTTATAATAAAACGAAAGAAAAAGAAAGAATGAAAGAATAAAAAGAAAGAAAGAAAAAGAACAAAAGAATAAAAAGAAAAAAGAACGAAAGAATAAAAAGAAAGAATGAAATAAGAATGAAAGAATAAAAAGAACGAAAAAATAAAAAGAAAGAAAGAACGAAAGAACAAAAAGAAAGAACGAAAGACAGAATAAACAGAATATTTTCTTAGAACGTCTTTACTCAGTGGAAAGGTACCCGACGAATCAGTACAAGTTCAAGGTAAATTTAGGTTTTAAGATGGGTTTTGTTTCAGTTTTTTTTTAAAGAAAACAGTGTTAAAAATAATTTTCTAATAGAGATAATGCTCTCGATGATGGCGCTACCGTGTGATAGTTGACCTAGACTGGCTTTCGTTAGCCCCTCGCCATTTGGCTCATGACGCATAACTCCCGCGGTAGAGCCGTCAGTGGTGTGGAGTAGTGGTTAGGGCTCTGGACTCTTGACCGGAGGGTCGTGGGTTCAATCCCAGGTGGAGGACACTGCTGCTGTACCCTTGAGCAAGGTACTTTACCTAGATTGCTCCAGTAAAAACCCAACTGTATAAATGGGTAATTGTATGTAAAAAATAATGTGATATCTTGTAACTATTGTAAGTAGCCCTGGATAAGGGCGTCTGCTAAGAAATAAATAACAATAATAAAGAAAGAGAGGACAAAAGATCGAAAGAAAGAATAAAAAAGCACAATAATTTAAAAGGAACCAGATCCACACAAAAAAAAACAACAGAATTACTAAAATCAATCAATCAATAAATAAATAAAGCAAACAGAATCGTAGCAAAACACACAAACTCACCTCAACAACTCCTGCACCCACAAAGTCTTCAAAACCGATCAAATACTTTCAATTAAAATGCCAGGAGAGTGTGATCGCCCTGAAGAGCGTGTGCGAGAGAGAGAGAGAGTGTGCAAGAGAGAGATCGAGAGTGAACACACAGCGCTGCCCCCCCCCCTCCTCGTCCTCCTCCCTCACGTGTTTTTACTGGCCCGGGTAACTTGCGTGGGCGCCTGGTCTGACTAACATCCCCTCCCTGTCTCTCACGAGAGTAAAAGAGATAAGTGCGTTTTCATCAGAGACAGAACGCGGCGCTATAATTAGGAGCTGCAGTCACACACAGCAACGTGCTCTATAGGGTCATCCATCTCGAGTCTAATCACGAGAGACATCGTCTTACTTATAGGGCAAATGTGGAGAGTTTCGCAAATCGATTAAAAAAAAATAGATATATATATACTTTAATAATAACAATAGCAGGGTCCAGTCGACCCGCCTGTCCCTGTCTCTTATGGTCCAAGACTACTGTCTGTCTCCTCACTGAACTAATAGAAGTGAATCTGTCCAGCTGAATGTATTGAATTTGCTGGCTCTCAGATCCCCAGTACAGTACAGTGCTGTTAGTTTGCTACACTAGATTAGACTGTTATCAATGTTTTTAGGAGTGGCTTGTCTCTACTTGGTTGATAACAAATGATAACAATGAGGCTGAGCGTCTGCAGTTGGAGTCGTCCCACAATCCTGTTCAGTTTGACGCTACAATAACGGCTATCGATGACTGCACTGCTATTGACGTTGCTGTTTCTGACAGTCAAGATAAAGGAATCGGCATCACTGTTTTTTTTTTTACTATGGGAAACTCTTATAAGGGTTTTTTTTTTTTTAATATGCTTTACCAGACCTCTCTGTGCTTTACAATGCTCCCCTATGCTTTACCAGACCTCTCTGTGCTTTACAATGCTTCCCTATGCTTTACCAGACCTCTCTGTGCTTTACAATGCTTCCCTATGCTTTACCAGACCTCTGTGCTTTACAATGCTTCCCTATGCTTCACCAGACCTCTCTGTGCTTTACAATGCTTCCCTGTGCTTCACCAGACCTCTCTGTGCTTTACAATGCTTCCCTATGCTTTACCAGACCTCTCTGTTTTACAATGCTTCCCTATGCTTTACCACACCTCTCTGTGCCTTACAATGCTTCCCTATGCTTTACCACACCTCTCTGTGCTTTACAATGCTTCCCTATGCTTTACCAGACCTCTCTGTGCTTTACAATGCTTCCCTATGCTTTACCAGACCTCTCTGTGCTTTACAATGCTTCCCTATGCTTTACCAGACCTCTCTGTGCCTTACAATGCTTCCCTATGCTTTACCAGACCTCTCTGTGCCTTACAATGCTTCCCTTAATAGTATGAACTCACTCAGCTTCATAGAGTCCAATGGAAGCTGCTGAATGTTTGTTTTTTTTTTTTATCGTGAGAGGAACCCAGAGCAATCCCACACATGAACCTTGAGCTGAGATAAAAGGAACTTTCTAAATGGACTGGAGCCAGTTACACATTAGCTTTGAGCTGAGATAAAAGGAACTTTCTAAATGGACTGTGAGCCAGTCATGCGGTTTCAATGGGAGGGAGGGAGGGACGGAGGCTGGCTCTAGTGGTTAGAGCTGAGGAGGGACTGGGACGGAGGGAGGGAGGGAGGCTGGCTCTAGTGGTTAGAGCTGAGGAGGGACTGGGAGGGAGGCTGGCTCTAGTGGTTAGAGCTGAGAAGGGACTGGAGGGAGGGAGGGAGGCTGGCTCTAGTGGTTAGAGCTGAGAAGGGACTGGGAGGGAGGGAGGGAGGCTGGCTCTAGTGGTTAGAGCTGAGGAGAGACTGGGAGGGAGGGAGGGAGAGAGACTGGCTCTAGTGGTTAGAGCTGAGGAGGAACTGGGAGGGAGGAAGGCTGGCTCTAGTGGTTAGAGCTGAGGAGGGACTGGGAGGGAGGGGAGGGGGCTGGCTCTAGTAGTGCACGGTACAGTGACCTCTCCCTCCTCTCTGCCAGTCACAAAGACCCAGTCCTGTGTTATAATGGTTTGAGACACCCCTAGAGAGAGAGAGAGAGAGAGAGGAGAGGAAACAGGAAATCCATTTCAGAGAGCAAAACAGAACCTTAAAACAAAAAAGAAAAAGAAAACATTTTAATCTTTGTGATGGAGGCTCTCGGTTGAGGACAATAAAGTCGTTACTTTTTACAATATAAATAATTCTCAAGAGGCTCAGACTTCACCCTGCGGTGAAAGCTCAGTGAATCTTTGAGTAAACCACACCAACTGAGAATATACAAGAATACCCGCTCCCTCCCAGTGCCCTGTACTCACCCCTGCTAGGAGAGCAGACCAGTATAACCAGTGAAACCAGTAGCCCTCGCTCCATTCTGTCCAGCCGCACAGCAGTGCTCCGGTGTGTCAGAAGCAGCAGCACAGACTCCCAAGCAGACCTGCACTCAGATACAGCAGCAGCTATGACCAGCACTTGAACAGAAAGGAAACCACAGCTTTGTGTAACAACCTCGCTAGATAAAGAGGAACTCCACAACCTGCTTGTCACCGTTACAGCTAATATTTTACCAAAGGAAGCACTTTCTAAACTTCCCAATCTTTCACGGTGAATGTGAAGATTATGTAACGTTTTGTATCGCAGTTTTAATGCTGACCTAATATCTGTCTCCTTGATGGGACCAGCAGCAGCCCCTAGTCCCACGGACGCTGGTCAGCTGATTAGCCAGCAATAAAACCATCAATAAAAGCACATGCTTACAGCCGGTGTCAATACAAACAGCAACAGCTGCTCCTTATTCTACAAGATAGTCAGAAACAATGCATAATACATTAAATACAGTGAAATACAGAGCATAGTACATTAAATACAAACGGAAAAAAAATCAAATACATTAAATACAGTGAAGCACAGAACATAGATATAACTATATAACTACACTCTATTTAAATATTAAGCTTGCATTGTAACCCTGTACTACCCTGTAATACCTGTAAGTCGCCTTGGATAAAGCGCCAAATAAATACATCATAATAAAATATATTATATTTTAGTTTCATAGGAAACCTGAACAAAATAAGAGTTCAAGAGAAAAGCCCCGCGCTAAGCATGTGATTTTTATTGCAGCCGCTCCAGCGCAGCCAGACAGACTATCTCAGTTTAATAACAGCGTGTTCCCCGGACCGTGTCTGCCGGCTGTTTGTGAACCGATTCCGTTTCCTGTCGGGCAGTCTTAAAAACGAATGCCGTTTCTAGTGTCACTCTTTTATAGAAACTCAGTTTGACACGAGTGGCCCAAACCAACGCGAATATGCCAACAGCCCCTAATATCACCGGGTCAGCCCCGATCACAATCCTCATAACATGCGTCAGGAAAAGAGCCGTTGCCAGGAACGGGGAACAAAAACGTCTTCTGAATAAATAAACTGTCTTAATAAGAAATCAATTTCCACACATTTTACCAAAAAAACACAAACCAAACCAGAATATAACATTTTTTTCCATTCATATTAAAACTTTAAAATTACATTTAAACACAATAACGGTCGCTGACCTAAATCAACGCCATCTCAATTTATCAAAATAAAACATTCAAACCTGAAGTATTTATTGTTTTTAATTCATTTAAAAAAAAAAAATCTATTAAGCCACCTGTAACACGATAATAATAATAAATATATTTTTAAACTTAGCTGACTTAGATTCCCCTTCATAATCTTGACCATATTCCGATAATATTTATGGAATATTTTTCACACAACCTCCTGTTGTAAACGAGACTTTATAGTTATACTACCTTATCTTATATTATTTACAACTATATTTAATAATATCGCTTTTGGTTTTTTTTATCTTTAACTCCAAGCTGTAAAATTCAGGCAGCGCCGCTTCAGCCGTTGAAACTCGCAGCTCGATCTCGAGCTCCACCAGTTTGAATATTGATTGACGTCCGCTGTTGACCAATGAGAGGCTCGCTATAAAATACCGCGCTTACATTTGCGTTCCAGCCCGCGCGACAATTTTCAAAAAATGTAACTGACATTTTTAAAAACCAAACCGGAGTCGCCGTCGTCGAGTGAAAACAGAGGAGAGTTTATTTATTTATATATTTATTTATTTATTCCGCTAAAATGACATTCATTTTAATCAAAACGCTGCACCGTTTCGAGGGTACGAGGAGTAAGTATTCACTATTTTTCTTAACATAATGTTTAAAAAAAAAAAAAAAAAATCAATAATTGTTTAATCGAATACTACTGCTTTACACTAGTGCGAATTAATAGGCCAGTTAGTGCATGTGTCATGTTTAAACTTCAAAAACGGTATTATTATTATTATTATTATTATTATTTATTATTATTTATTTATTTATTTATTTATTTTAATTACAGTGTGTATATTATCATTATTGTTACGTTAATGTTGTTTGCATAAGTATATAAATAGTTAATAAAACACAACACACATTTTGATATTGCGGTTCTGAGTCCTTGAGTCTCTGACCCCCCGTTAAAAAAATTAATACAGTAAATAGAATAAAATACAATGTTTTATAATATCTGGGGCCGCTGAGCTGCGATATTCAAAGTGGCTTCACTAACCGTTTAGAATTGCCCCGTGCGGGTCCCGCTGACGTCACATACGAGGTTAATTTTATATTGTCTGCATTTCCTAACTAACTAGTGTTTTTCATGTATGTACTTAATAATATAAATACATTATTATTAATATTAACAAAAAAAATAAATAAAAAAGCCAAAGAAATTAATATTTGAACTGGAAGTATTTTAACAATCTCACTTGTAATTCAGGCAATTAGATAAGAAAGAATTATCAAACTGTAGCAGAAGTATAAAATACCAACAAAGAACCAAAATATCTTCCGCTGAAGTAAACCGGTCTGAAATGTAAAGAGAACACAGATGAAAGATGAAAACGTTGGTGTATTATGGGATGGAGTAGTGGGTGTGTGTGTGTGTGTGTGTGTGTGTGTGTGTGTGTGTGTGTGTGTGTGTGTGTGTGTGTGTGTGTGTGTTGTGTATGGCTTTTTTCTAAATATCAAAATATTTCAATATCCCTTTGTAAACTTATGAACATAATTTATTTGCAGAATAAGAGGGGGGAGTAGCCCCTGAAACAGACTGGGTCACTTTTTGGAGGGGTGACTGGGGTATACTATTATCAGAACAAAGCACAATATTACATGGAAAACAGTGACAGCAGGTGACTAGAATGAAGCGTCCTTTTTTTTTTAGTGCTCTGGGGTGTTGCTGTACTGTAGTTCAGTCAGTCAGTCTGTCCCCAGTCTGTGCTGCTCCGGTTTGAGAAGCCCAAAGTGAGAAAGGAGGCCAGGAGGCTCACTGCCTCAAGAACCAGGCTGTAGAGATCAGAGAGAGAGGAGATTGCGTGAAAGATTGCACAGATACACACACAGACAAACACGCGTGGATTGCGTGCACACTCTGAGACACACACACACGCTCTCACACGCTGTAGCTGTCCTACCTTGTCACTGACACACAATGCACACAACGTGTCTTTCCTTGCCATGATTAGGTAGTCGGTCACTCACTATCACAGCGTGTGTTCCTTGTGAACAGGCTCTGCCAGTCCTTCTATCTGAACCCTGCAGCTCACTGTGGCTCCACTCAGCTCCTGAGTGACAGTGACATTCAGCACACTATTCCTACTGAAGGTCCCGTCCTCATTCTCCGCATTCTCTCCCCTCTCTGCAGCAAGCTCCACAGCGCCGCCCTGCTGGACCCAGGACACATCGACCCTCTCTGGGTAGAAGCCACGTGCACGGCAGGTGAGGGAGACGGACTCCTGATATCGATTTGCGTCAGTGGAGATGTCAGGTAACGAGACACAGAAAGCATGGTGCTGTTTATAAGTTAATAGACAGCTATGGACAAACGTTTTTGCATCTTCATCACCCTGTAGAACTAATTCTGCTTCATAAAGTCGAGTGAAAGCTGCTGAATAATGTTACATTAAGATATTGAATTACACACCGCTTTGTAGTTTTCCATATACTTAACCGAAAAACTGACAAATTAAAAAATGTAACATTTTCAAAATCTAACATGAAATATTATTACTAGTGTTATATGGCTTCCTGTAGACTTTTTTTTTTGCGATATCATTTTGTAGTTTCTTTGTTAAATGAAAGATCAAAATAAAGTTCATATAGTTTTTAAGTACTATTTTTATTATTTATTATGTCTCAATCCTAAAATTCTAGGTGATGCAAAACGTCTGGCAGACCTGTAGATTAATAAATAAATAAATAAAATAAAATACTATCCACAGTTGATAAGAGAGCAGCATCTAGTGGAAACAAAACTACATTACATCACCACGAAGATTTCAAGTCAAGATCAAATCTATTCTTATTGTATTGTTTATTATTTAATTAAATAAACCAACAATATCTGGAAGAAAAAAAAATATGAAGAAGAAATAACACTTTAAAAAGTAACAATTGCCAAATCGTGGATCGGTCCACTGGCAGTTAAAATTGAGAAGGAAAGAGACAGATGCGAATGATCTCCGACTCTCCTGCGTGTCATGAGGCACGACACGTGACCAAACCCCCTCTCTGAAGACTCATTGATGCCACCCACTGGATAGGTTTAATCAACGTGCTTTCTGTGGGGCTCAGATCCAGTAATATTCCTCAGTCTACGCCATGAATCTAACTATATTAAAATGAATGTGTGTATTTCTATAGAGTATGTATCTAATTATCTATATGCTTATTCATAGCATGTTTACTCTGCGTTCGTACATTAACTGAATATTGTACTGCAGAATTTGAATAGTATTGAAATAAAGAAGTATAGTGCTTGTGATTCGTTATGTTAGCCAGCAGGGGGCGGCTTGTGACCACAACATTTACAGGACGTCTTTCACTGCTTGAAATGTGATTACAGTTCTTAATCCGCCTCTCCTGGTCTGCGCTGGACTCTCCTGACCTCAGCACCTCGTCACTGGATCCTCAGCTGATGCGCTATCCTTGCACTATTGCACTGCTAATCTGTCACTGTAGATCTAACTCGCTGTGATCCTAACTTGTTTCCTCCTGGTTCATATTGTATTCTAGCAGTGTTATTATTATCTGCACTGACTGTAAACCGCACTGTGTTTAAAACAATTCCAGAATGATAAAAATATATTATTGAATGGATTTGAAAAGTTAATAACACTCCTGTAACAGCACTGACACACACACACACGCTGTCTCTCACACAAATACACACAGAGGCACTGACACACACACACACTGTCTCTCACACAAATACACACAGAGGCACTGACACACACACACGCTCTCTCTCACACAAATACACACAGAGGCACTGACACACACACACGCTGTCTCTCACACAAATACACACAGAGGCACTGACACACACACACGCTGTCTCTCACACAAATACACACAGAGGCACTGACACACACACGCTGTCTCTCACACAAATACACACAGAGGCACTGACACACACACACTGTCTCTCACACAAATACACACAGAGGCACTGACACACACACACTGTCTCTCACACAAATACACACAGAGGCACTGACACACACACACGCTGTCTCTCACACAAATACACACAGAGGCACTGACACACACACGCTGTCTCTCACACAAATACACACAGAGGCACTGACACACACACGCTGTCTCTCACACAAATACACACAGAGGCACTGACACACACACGCTGTCTCTCACACAAATACACACAGAGGCACTGACACACACACACGCTGTCTCTCACACAAATACACACAGAGGCACTGACGCACACACACGCTGTCTCTCACAAATACACACAGAGGCACTGACGCACACACACGCTGTCTCTCACAAATACACACAGAGGCACTGACACACACACGCTGTCTCTCACACAAATACACACAGAGGCACTGTTGCTGAAAACTGTTTTATTGCAAAAAAATTAAGAAATAAATGTTTAACAAGGGTATCAAAAGTAAATCCTCCCTCTCTCCTCTCCTCCCCTTCGTTGTCCTCTCACGCTCTCCTCCTCCTTTCTCCTCCTCCTCTCTCCTCTCTCCTCTCCCTCTCCTCTCTCTCTTTCCTCTCTCCCTCTCCTCTCTCTCTCCTCCTCTCCTCCCTCCTCCCTCCTTCTCTCCTCTCTCTCCTCTCTCCTCTCCTCTCTCTCCTCTCTCTCTCTCTCTCCTCTCTCCTCTCCTCCTTCTCTCTCCCTCCTCTCTCTCTCACTCTCCCTCCTCTCTTTCCTCTCCTCCCTTATCAGCAGGCAGATCAAGCAGTGCAGAGCATCTCTATTGACTCCCAGACTCTCCAGTCAAGTCCACTGTCTGCTTCAGCATTCTCAGCATTTAGAGCAGAGCTTTAAGATGTCTAATATAACAAGAGGCCCCAGCCAGCTCTGCTGTGAATCCTCTCCACAGCACAGGGCTCCCCCACCTCACTCTGCATCCACACGCTTCTGCAAAACACAAACACATCAGTAAATATCGTTTCACATCCCAGGGGCAGGATATCTGGGTGCAGCTTGGAAGAGCGCGGCTGGGGTTCAGCTAGCTGAGAGATTGTGGGGTTCATGTTTGAAACAGTTTTAATGGGGTGTGGCTGGGGTTCAGCTAGCTGAGAGATTGTGGGGTTCATTGTTTGAAACAGTTTTAATGGGGTGTGGCTGGGGTTCAGTTAGTGATCCTGAGGGACTGTGTGTTGCTGTTTTAATGAGGAGTCTCTGTTGATAGTCCTGTCCCTGTAAGCTCTCACCAGTCTGCGCTGCTCCAGTTTGAGAAGCACAAAGAGAAAGGCGTTGATGGCGGCCAGGAGAGCGAGCTTCACCAGCAGAAACACCGACACGAGAAACAGGCTGGAGCTGCAGGGAGCTTCTGGACCTGAGAGAGAGAGAGAGAGAGAGAGAGAGAGAGAGAGAGGGAGAGAAAGCGGGAGAGATGGAGGAGACAATGTGTGAACAATCACTGAGACAGATACACAAAGATACACACACTGACACACACAGATACACACACACAGTGACACACACAGATACACACACACACACACACACACACACACACACACACACACACATACAGGCTGGAGCTGCCCTTAACAGCAGAGAAATAAGAGGCCCAAAGTTCACAATACAAGTTCTGTCGGGGCAGTGAAATAATTAACAATCACATGTGCAGTTTAGAAAGAAGCCATTGTTACAGCAAACATGTGAAACAGCCCAGGAAGTGCAACAGTGTAACAGGCTTCCAGAAAGCAGGGCTGCAAACTGAGAACTTTCTGTAACTTACTATTGGTACCAGATATCATTTTTTTTAAAAATGCAAATACATTCTGTCGACAGCAGCATGTCTGTGAATGCTGCACACATCTATATCACAACAGAAAGGATTTAGGGACTTTTTTTTTTTTCATTGGCTTGAACCCGTTTAAATTCTGACAGGACAGGAAGTCACTTTTTTTTTTTTTTTAACCATGTGGGGAACAAATAAATGCCACACAACCACATCCCATTGTGGGCTCCGTGTCTCTCACCTTGATCAGGTTTGGGATCAGTCTCTACCAGCCTGTGTTCCTTGTGAACAGGCTCTGCCAGTCCTTCTATCTGAACCCTGCAGCTCACTGTGGCTCCACTCAGCTCCTGAGTGACAGTGACATTCAGCACACTATTCCTACTGAAGGTCCCGTCCTCATTCTCCGCATTCTCTCCCCTCTCTGCAGCAAGCTCCACAGCGCCGCCCTGCTGGACCCAGGACACATTGACCCTCTCTGGGTAGAAGCCACGCGCACGGCAGGTGAGGGAGACGGACTCGTTCACTTTCACTCTCTCTGGATTCGCTTCGATGGAGACGTGGGGTTTAACTGGAGCAACGAGACAAAACACAGAGCAGGAAGCTGTGGTTAGTGTGCGTCCTGTTTCTAAAGGAGCAGGGCTGGGATTGCATTGTGAATCAGGGCTGGGGTTGCATTGTGAATCAGGGCTGGGATTGCATTGTGAATCAGGGCTGGGGTTGCATTGTGAATCAGGGCTGGGATTGCATTGTGAATCAGGGCTGGGGTTGCATTGTGAATCAGGGCTGGGATTGCATTGTGAATCAGGGCTGGGATTGCATTGTGAATCAGGGCTGGGATTGCATTGTGAATCAGGGCTGGGATTGCATTGTGAATCAGGGCTGGGATTGCATTGTGAATCAGGGCTGGGATTGCATTGTGAATCAGGGCTGGGATTGCATTGTGAATCAGGGCTGGGATTGCATTGTGAATCAGGGCTGGGATTGCATTGTGAATCAGGGCTGGGATTGCATTGTGAATCAGGGCTGGGATTGCATTGTGAATCAGGGCTGGGGTTGCATTGTGAATCAGGGCTGGGGTTGCATTGTGAATCAGGGCTGGGGTTGCATTGTGAATCAGGGCTGGGATTGCATTGTGAATCAGGGCTGGGATTGCATTGTGAATCAGGGCTGGGATTGCATTGTGAATCAGGGCTGGGATTGCATTGTGAATCAGGGCTGGGGTTGCATTGTGAATCAGGGCTGGGATCACATTGTGAATCAGGGCTGGGGTTGCATTGTGAATCAGGGCTGGAATTGCATTGTGAATCAGGGCTGGGATTGCATTGTGAATCAGGGCTGGGGTTGCATTGTGAATCAGGGCTGGGGTTGCATTCTGAATCAGGGCTGGGGTCGCATTGTGAATCAGGGCTGGGGTTGCATTGTGAATCAGGGCTGGGGTTACATTGTGAATCAGGGCTGGGGTTGCATTGTGAATCAGGGCTGGGATTGCATTGTGAATCAGGGCTGGGGTTGCATTATGAATCAGGGCTGGGATTGCATTGTGAATCAGGGCTAGGGTTGCATTGTGAATCAGGGCTGGGATTGCATTGTGAATCAGGGCTGGGATTGCATTGTGAATCAGGGCTGGGATTGCATTGTGAATCAGGGCTGGGGTTGCATTGTGAATCAGGGCTGGGATTGCATTGTGAATCAGGGCTGGGATTGCATTGTGAATCAGGGCTGGGATTGCATTGTGAATCAAGGCTGGGATTGCATTGTGAATCAGGGCAGTCCTGCACTGAGAGAGCCAGCTCACGTCTCTTAAAGGACAATTCGGTATGGAATGGAATTAACTTGTAAGAGTCTGGTTTAGATTCACTTTGTACAGCTGTGGCCAAAAGTTTCACATCATCACCATATAGAATGAACTCCCTCATAGAGTCCAATGAAAGCTGCTGAATAATGTTCCCTTGTTAACATATTGAATTCCACCCCCTCTATATAGAATGAACTCCCTCAGCTTCATAGATTCCAATGAAAGCTGCTGAATAATGTTCCCTTGTTAACATATTGAATTCCGCCCCCTCTATATAGAATGAACTCCCTCAGCTTCATAGAGTCCAATGAAAGCTGCTGAATAATGTTCCCTTGTTAACATATTGAATTCCACCCCCTCTATATAGAATGAACTCCCTCAGCTTCATAGAGTCCAATGAAAGCTGCTGAATAATGTTCCCTTGTTAACATATTGAATTCCACCCCCTCTATATAGAATGAACTCCCTCAGCTTCATAGAGTCCAATGAAAGCTGCTGAGGAACCCAGAGCAATCCTAACCTTGAGCTGAGAGAAAAGGGACTTTCTAAATGGAGTGTGAGCCAGTTACACATTAACCTTGAGCTGAGAACAAAGGGACTTTGTGAATGGACTGGGAGTCAGTCATGCGGTTTCAAAACAGGGTATGAATAAATATTTACTCATTGGTCTGACTCTGACTTCTCCAATGCTGGACCGCAGTTACAGAATATTTTTATTACCAGCACTGTACTGTACTGGGGATCTGAGAGCCAGCAAATTCAATACAGTCTAGTCTAGTGAACTAACAGCACTGTACTGTACTGGGGATCTGAGAGCCAGCAAATTCAATACAGTCTAGTCTAGTGAACTAACAGCACTGTGCTGTACTGGGGATCTGAGAGCCAGCAAATTCAATACAGTCTAGTCTAGTGAACTAACAGCACTGTACTGTACTGGGATCTGAGAGCCAGCAAATTCAATACAGTCTAGTCTAGTGAACTAACAGCACTGTACTGTACTGGGGATCTGAGAGCCAGCAAATTCAATACAGTCTAGTCTAGTGAACTAACAGCACTGTGCTGTACTGGGGATCTGAGAGCCAGCAAATTCAATACAGTCTAGTCTAGTGAACTAACAGCACTGTACTGTACTGGGATCTGAGAGCCAGCAAATTCAATACAGTCTAGTCTAGTGAACTAACAGCACTGTGCTGTACTGGGGATCTGAGAGCCAGCAAATTCAATACAGTCTAGTCTAGTGAACTAACAGCACTGTGCTGTACTGGGGATCTGAGAGCCAGCAAACTCAATACAGTCTAGTCTAGTCTAACAGCACTGTACTGTACTGGGATCTGAGAGCCAGCAAATTCAATACAGTCTAGTGAACTAACAGCACTGTGCTGTACTGGGGATCTGAGAGCCAGCAAATTCAATACAGTCTAGTCTAGTGAACTAACAGCACTGTACTGTACTGGGGATCTGAGAGCCAGCAAATTCAATACAGTCTAGTGAACTAACAGCACTGTGCTGTACTGGGGATCTGAGAGCCAGCAAATTCAATACAGTCTAGTCTAGTGAACTAACAGCACTGTACTGTACTGGGGATCTGAGAGCCAGCAAATTCAATACAGTCTAGTCTAGTGAACTAACAGCACTGTGCTGTACTGGGGATCTGAGAGCCAGCAAATTCAATACAGTCTAGTCTAGTGAACTAACAGCACTGTGCTGTACTGGGGATCTGAGAGCCAGCAAACTCAATACAGTCTAGTCTAGTCTAACAGCACTGTACTGCACTGGGGATCTGAGAGCCAGCCAGTTCAATGCACAGACTCACCAGTGATGCTTGCTCCCAGGCTGTAGGGTTCAGACGACAGTGTTTGCTGTGTTGTGGGGTCTGTAGTCTCGCAGGTAACAGTGGATCTGATGTCTTCTTTAGCAGTCTGCAGTGAGACAGTGTGGCTCTGTTCTCCACGGACGGTTCCATTGTTTTTCTTCCAGGTGAATTTCGTTCCCGGAGGTCCGTTTGACCGGCAGGTTAACGCCACGGCATTCCCGGCTAAAACTCTCCCCTGCGGACCCTCAATGACAGGGGGACGAAATTTCTCTGGAAATGGGACAGAACTATAACCTCAAACTTACAAGGAACACTGGGAAACCTAGTGGTTAGAGCTGAGGAGGGACTGGGAGGGAGGGAGGGAGGCTGGCTCTATTGTTTAGAGCTGAGGAGGGACTGGGAGGGAGGGAGGGAGGCTGGCTCTAGTGGTTAGAGCTGAGGAGGGACTGGGAGGGAGGGAGGGAGGCTGGCTCTAGTGGTTAGAGCTGAGGAGGGACTGGGAGGGAGGGAGGGAGGCTGGCTCTAGTGGTTAGAGCTGAGGAGGGACTGGGAGGGAGGGAGGGAGGCTGGCTCTAGTGGTTAGAGCTGAGGAGGGACTGGGAGGCAGGGAGGGAGGCTGGCTCTAGTGGTTAGAGCTGAGGAGGGACTGGGAGGGAGGGAGGCTGGCTCTAGTGGTTAGAGCTGAGGAGGGACTGGGAGGGAGGGAGGCTGGCTCTAGTGGTTAGAGCTGAGGAGGGACTGGGAGGGACGGAGGGAGGCTGGCTCTAGTGGTTAGAGCTGAGGAGGGACTGGGAGGGAGGGAGGGAGGCTGGCTGTAGTGGTTAGAGCTGAGGAGGGACTGGGAGGGAGGCTGGCTCTAGTGGTTAGAGCTGAGGAGGGACTGGGAGGGAGGGAGGCTGGCTCTAGTGGTTAGAGCTGTGTGTATATGAGTCAGTGTGTGTGTAGCCTGTGTTTTGTGAGTGTGTATTAAGCACTGTACTGTAAAAGGCTGGTTCACACCGGGCGTACGATTCAGACAGATGCTATGAATGGACGCAGGCTGTAGTTCACACTGAGCGATCTTCTCCCTGTGTTAGTTAATTCTGATTGGCTTAAAAAAGACCACACTCTTCTGGAGGTTCGGGGAGTCGTGCGCACGCCGCGTTTAACTTATTCACCGTAGAACCACAGCACCTCTTCTTTATAAACAGCTGATCCAAAAAAATAAAAATACTGTGTGATTGACAGCAAATGCCACCATTGAGTTTCATGGTAAAATCACAGACGTTGGGTTGAGCTGACCCGCTCAGTTTAACCAGCCCGCTTTCAGTAAACACTGTAACGTAGGCTGCTGAGAGACACGCATCAAACACGGGTTCAAATTCCTGAGCTGCTAGTTTTCATTCTGATTATTTATCTGTTTATTTATGGTACCGCACATGCTTAGATATTAGTTCTTTAGACATTTTCCGCTACATCAATACAAGCATAATTTATTTCAAGTAATAAACGATAAATTGTATGTTACTTGTAAAATTCTAAAGGAAAGAAAAATGCGTGTGATTGGTTGAACACGAGTCACCAACTTGACGCTGAGAAAGTTGAAATCTACCAACTCGTCCGCATCCTCTACGATTAGAACGCAAGGTGATGCGTTTGTAGCGTCCGTCTGATTCGTGTGCCCGGTGTGATCCAGCCTTTACTGTGTGGTGGAGTGGGTAGAGCTGTGTGTATATGAGTCAGTGTGTGTGTAGCCTGTGTCTTGTGAGTGTGTGTTAAGCACTGTACTGTAACTCAGCACACAGGCATATTATCTGCGGCTGGCTTTCTCAACCTCACAGCATTTTGTTTCTCTGCTACAGGATGTTGCGCAAATACAAACTTTACTCCCAGCTGTTAACAAAGTACCTTTACAGCAAACTCACTGCAAACTTACTGCAGACTCACTGCAGACTCCCTGCAAAGTCACTGCAAATTCACTGCAAATTACTGCAAACTCACTGCAAACTCACTGCAAACTCACTGCAAACTCACTGCAAACTCACTGCAAACTCACTGCAAACTCACTGCAAACTCACTGCAAACTCACTGCAAACTCCCTGCAAACCGTCCAGAGCTGAAGATCAAGTACATTCAGAATTGCAAAGCAGCGACGCCTCAATGTTATTCTGAGGCAGCGCGGTCCGTAACGCATCAGTGATTCTGCAGGGTTAGGAGTGAAGGATACTAGAAGTGATCAGAGAGCCACACACTCACCTCGCACACTCAGCCTGCTCCCTGAGCCACTAGCAATGCGGGCCCATCAAATCCTCTGTATTTGTCACAGTGATACCTCCTGAGTCATTCACAGTCAGCCTCACAATTCGAATGGAGAAATCTGTGGGGTTCATTGGATATACTCTGGACACACGGGGTCGTTTCTCTCATTGGGTAGAGGGGCTGCTGCAGAGTAGAGATACTCTCTGCCTCTGTCAGTGTCCCTGTACCATCTCACTGGTCCTGCAGCACCCAATCTGGACAGGGTGCAGGGTAAAGTGACCTCACCCTCCTCTGTGCCAGTCACAGAGTCTGGGTCCTGAGTTATAATGAGTGCAGGGATTGCTGGAGAGAGAGGAGAGGGCAGGAACATGGGAGAGGAGAGTGGAGGAGATGCGAGAGAGTGCAGGAGAGAGGGGGAGAACAGAGAGAAGAGGAGACAGGGAGAGGATAGGAGGGAGGAGAGGAGAGAGTGGAGAGGGAGAACAGAGAGCAGAGGAGAGGAGAGAGGCAGAGAGGAGAGAAGACAGGGTGGAGAGGAGAGAAGACAGGGTGGAGAGGAGAAGGGAAAAGAGGAGGAGAGAGAGGAGAGAATGGAGAGGGGAGGGAGAGAGTGGATAGGGTTAGGTTTAGGGGTCGTATTCAAAACAGCCCTTTGTTTAATACAGTCTATAGTGGAGATCCAAGACTCTGATCTGCAGAGTAAATGATTAACAGCACTGTAAAGACACTAGGAGCTGTGCTCACAATGCCTGCTGTAGATGTAAATGATTAACAGCACTGTAAAGACACTAGAGCTGTGCTCACAATGCCTGCTGTAGATGTAAATGATTAACAGCACTGTAAAGACACTAGGAGCTGTGCTCACAATGCCTGCTGTAGATGTAAATGATTAACAGCACTGTAAAGACACTAGGAGCTGTGCTCACAATGCCTGCTGTAGATGTAAATGATTAACAGCACTGTAAAGACACTAGGAGCTGTGCTCACAATGCCTGCTGTAGATGTAAATGATTAACAGCACTGTAAAGACACTAGGAGCTGTGCTCACAATGCCTGCTGTAGATGTAAATGATTAACAGCACTGTAAAGACACTAGGAGCTGTGCTCACAATGCCTGCTGTAGATGGAAATGATTAACAGCACTGTAAAGACACTAGGAGCTGTGCTCACAATGCCTGCTGTAGATGTAAATGATTAACAGCACTGTAAAGACACTAGGAGCTGTGCTCACAATGCCTGCTGTAGATGTAAATGATTAACAGCACTGTAAAGACACTAGGAGCTGTGCTCACAATGCCTGCTGTAGATGTAAATGATTAACAGCACTGTAAAGACACTAGGAGCTGTGCTCACAATGGCTATGTTTCCATTAAGATATCGAAGCGAATAACGTCTTATGCGCATTTGAAATTCGGCAAAAGTAATGCGCTTAATCAACCTAAAACTGGGTTTCCATTCAAATCCATTTCTGGCGGACAAACTGGCCGACGTGATGACGTTGTGGGCGGAGCTAAAATTATTTGCATCGAAAACTGAAATACGCCAGAAAAATAGAGCGACAGACCGTTTCCACTCTAACCTGATTTTACTTTACAAATGTATGCGATTTTACTTTTACAATGACGTATCACATCTAGCGAATAACCCCAGTTTACTAAACAGCAGTCTACTGTCCATCACTTCCCACCAGTTTATTATTCTCAAAAAATAATTATTCTGAAAGTATTCTCTGGTGAAAATCTAACCATAATATTTGACCGGTGTTCTTGAATACTATACTTTTTGTTGTGTAAAATTCAGTACGTTAAGCTAGCTACAGCTTGATGTGTTTATCCCATAAGAATCTTAATTAACTGATATTTTGGTTATAGCCTACTATAAGGATAGCCTACTATTTTCTCATAAATTAGAGGAGCATTTTCACCTTTTCTTGTAATTTCTGGGAAATGTTAAACGTTTAATAAGCACACACTTTTCATTTGATGTTTCTTTCTCTCTTATTTTTTTATATATTAATAAACGGAATAAACACGAAGTTAAGCATCTGACTGATTTTTATATACAGTCGTATGTAGAGCAATTGTTTCAGTTTGTGTAAAATCAAGCATTACGAACGGGGTTTCAAACTGTGTTTTATGTAGGCTAATGTTTGATGTCACTATACTTCTAAATTGCATGGATTGCACTAGAAAAAGGGGAAAGGCAGAATGCTATACATGGTACATGTACTGAATTTTCTTTGTAATTAATTACATTTATTACTGAATTTTATTTATATGTTTACAATAAGGTATTCATTAAAATGTATGAGTTTATCAGAGTCATTTTCATATTAATCAAATTCATGCCATAAAAGCAAGGAATGTATTTGTACAGGAGCGCTTGGTGTTCACGACGTGTGACGTATAGATATTAAAACAGGCTACATTATTCTGTTCAAACTGGAGAATTAAAGCCATTGCGCACGTGTTTGAACTGTGCACTAAACTTGACCCGTATATTGCTCCAGAACAGTTCAGCCCAAGATCACCTAACAGAAAAGAGAATCGCTATCGCTCTGTATAAGCTGGCTAGCTGTGCAGAATATGCAGTCTCCCAGTTGCACCTGTTACTGTTAGTCGCCATTTTGTCCTCCCAGTCAGGAACTTCCTTAGGAGCTGCAGCGCACTTTGGGGGATAATTTTATGCGAATAAAATTGTTTCCATTTAAAGTTATGCGCATTAAGGCAGCTTAATTCGCATTTTCTGAAAATATCGACTTTCCTAAAACCCTAAGGTCTAGGGTTTTTAAAAGTTTGAATAAATGTACACGTTTTTGCGAATTATACCCATTTCCATTGAGCTTGTCGCATATTTTTTTTTTTAATCCGTAAACTTTTAGCGAATAAATCCACTGCAATGGAAACATAGCCAATGCCTGCTGTAGATTCAGCTGGACCAGAATCACCTGACATGTCTGTGCGCTACAGGAGCCGCAGCAAAGATACTAGAAGTGATCAGAGAGCCACACACTCACCTTGCACACTCAGCCTGCTCCCTGAGCCGCTAGCAATGAGGGACCCATCAAACCCTCTGTATTTGTCACAGTAATACGTTCCTGAGTCACGCAGGGTCAGGTTCACAATTCGAATGGATGCATCTGTGGCGTGGTTTTGATGTACAAGAGACACACGGGGGTCGTTTCTCTCATTGGGCGGAGGGGGGGATGAAGAGTAGAGATACTGTCTGCCGCTGCCAGTGTCCCTGTACCATCTCACTGGTCCTGGAGGAGCCCCTGTCACAGTGCAGGGTACAGTGACCTCCCCCTCCTCTGTGCCAGTCACAGAGCCCGGGTCCTGAGTTATAATGGTTTGAGACACCCCTAGAGAGAGAGAGAGGAGAGGAAACAGGAAATCCATTTCAGAGAGCAAAATAGAAGCTTAAAACTTGATTCAATCAAAAAATAAAAATAAAACATTTTAAACTTTGTGATCGAGGCTCTCGGTAGATGACAATAAAGTCGTTACTTTTACAATATAAATAATTCTCAAGTGGCTCAGACTTCACCCTGCGGTGAAAGCTCAGTGAATCTTTGAGTAAACCACTCCAACTGAGAATATACAAGAGTACCCGCTCCCTCCCAGTGCCCTGTACTCACCCCTGCTAGGACAGCAGACCAGTATAACCAGTGAAACCAGTAGCCCTCGCTCCATTCTGTCCAGCCGCACAGCAGTGCTCCGGTGTGTCATAAGCAGCAGCACAGACTCCCCAAGCAGAACTGCACTCAGATACAGCAGCAGCTCTGACCAGCACTTGAACAGAACGGAAACCACAGCTTTGTGTAACAACCTCGCTGGATAAAGAGGAACTCTACAACTTGTCAAAGTTAACACTACAGTTAATTTTGTACCAAAGGAGGAACACACTTTTTATTTTATTTTATTTTTTATAAATTTAGTGGTCGCCAAATATTTTTAAGCTCAGCTCAGCTCGCTGCTACCACCCCACTGCGCTGACTCGGGAGGGGTGAAGATGAACACACGCTGTCCTCCGAAGCGTGTGCCGTCAGCCGTCCGCTTCTTTACACACTGCAGACTCACCGTGCAGCCGCCTCAGAGCTACAGCGTCGGAGGACAACGCAGCTCTGGGCAGCTTACAGGCAAGCCCGCAGGCGCCCGGCCAGACCACAGGGGGGCGCTGGTGCACGGTGAGCCGAGGACACCCTGGCCGACCTAAACCCCCGGCGGCGCTCGGCCAATTGTGCACCTTCTCTGTCTGTCTGTCTGTCTGTTTTTTGATTTTGTGTGTGTGTGTGGGTTTATTTGAGGCTCACAGGACACTACTAAGAAAGGCCAACAAGATGCTCGGATATATTGTGAGAAGTGTTGAATTTAAATCAAGGGAAGTAATGTTAAAACTTTACAATGCATTAGTAAGACCTCACCTAGAATATTGTGTTCAGTTCTGGTCGCCTCGTTACAAAAAGGATATTGCTGCTCTAGAAAGAGTGCAAAGAAGAGCAACCAGAATTATCCCGGGTTTAAAAGGCATGTCATATGCAGACAGGCTAAAAGAATTGAATCTGTTCAGTCTTGAACAAAGAAGACTACGCGGTGATCTGATTCAAACATTCAAAATCCTAAAAGGTATAGACAAAGTCAACCCAGGGGACTTTTTCGACCTGAAAAAAGAAACAAGGACCAGGGGTCACAAGTGGAGATTAGATAAAGGGGCATTCAGAATAGAAAATAGGAGGCACTTTTTTACACAGAGAATTGTGAGGGTCTGGAACCAACTCCCAGTAATGTTGTTGAAGCTGACACCCTGGGATCCTTCAAGAAGCTGCTTGATGAGATTCTGGGATCAATAAGCTACTAACAACCAAACGAGCAAGATGGGCTGAATGGCCTCCTCTCATTTGGAAACTTTCTTATGTTCTTACTCCTGTTTCTCCTTCGTGTTACTTTTTGGCTTTCTGTTTTGCATTTACCAGCTTTTTTTTGCATTTTCTGCTGGGAAGTAACTGAGCTGTATGGGGAAGTTTTTATTGAGAACTATTATTATGAATGAGTCATTCAGCAGTCGCTTTTATCCAAAGCGACTTCCAGAGACTAGGGGGGTGAACTTTGCATCAACAACAACTGCTGCTGCTGCAGAGTCACTTCCAATAGGAGCTCGTTTGTTTGACGTCTCATCCTGAAGGACGGAGCACAAGGAGGTTCAGTGACTTGCTCAGGGTCACACACACACACACACAGGGAGTCAGTGGCTGCTGCAGAGTCACTTCCAATAGGAGCTCGTTTGTTTGACGTCTCATCCTGAAGGACGGAGCACAAGGAGGTTCAGTGACTTGCTCAGGGTCACACACACACACAGGGAGTCAGTGGCTGCTGCAGAGTCACTTCCAATAGGAGCTCGTTTGTTTGACGTCTCATCCTGAAGGACGGAGCACAAGGAGGTTCAGTGACTTGCTCAGGGTCACACACACACACACAGGAGTCAGTGGCTGCTGCAGAGTCACTTCCAATAGGAGCTTGTTTGTTTGACGTCTCATCCTGAAGGACGGAGCACAAGGAGGTTCAGTGACTTGCTCAGGGTCACACACACACACAGGGAGTCAGTGGCTGCTGCAGAGTCACTTCCAATAGGAGCTCGTTTGTTTGACGTCTCATCCTGAAGGACGGAGCACAAGGAGGTTCAGTGACTTGCTCAGGGTCACACACACACACACAGGGAGTCAGTGGCTGCTGCAGAGTCACTTCCAATAGGAGCTCGTTTGTTTGACGTCTCATCCTGAAGGACGGAGCACAAGGAGGTTCAGTGACTTGCTCAGGGTCACACACACACAGGGAGTCAGTGGCTGCTGCAGAGTCACTTCCAATAGGAGCTCGTTTGTTTGACGTCTCATCCTGAAGGACGGAGCACAAGGAGGTTCAGTGACTTGCTCAGGGTCACACACACACACAGGGAGTCAGTGGCTGCTGCAGAGTCACTTCCAATAGGAGCTTGTTTGTTTGACGTCTCATCCTGAAGGACGGAGCACAAGGAGGTTCAGTGACTTGCTCAGGGTCACACACACACACACAGGAGTCAGTGGCTGCTGCAGAGTCACTTCCAATAGGAGCTTGTTTGTTTGACGTCTCATCCTGAAGGACGGAGCACAAGGAGGTTCAGTGACTTGCTCAGGGTCACACACACACACAGGGAGTCAGTGGCTGCTGCAGAGTCACTTCCAATAGGAGCTCGTTTGTTTGACGTCTCATCCTGAAGGACGGAGCACAAGGAGGTTCAGTGACTTGCTCAGGGTCACACACACACACAGGGAGTCAGTGGCTGCTGCAGAGTCACTTCCAATAGGAGCTTGTTTGTTTGGCGTCTCATCCTGAAGGACGGAGCACAAGGAGGTTCAGTGACTTGCTCAGGGTCACACACACACACAGGGAGTCAGTGGCTGCTGCAGAGTCACTTCCAATAGGAGCTTGTTTGTTTGACGTCTCATCCTGAAGGACGGAGCACAAGGAGGTTCAGTGACTTGCTCAGGGTCACACACACACACAGGGAGTCAGTGGCTGCTGCAGAGTCACTTCCAATAGGAGCTTGTTTGTTTGACGTCTCATCCTGAAGGACGGAGCACAAGGAGGTTCAGTGACTTGCTCAGGGTCACACACACACACAGGGAGTCAGTGGCTGCTGCAGAGTCACTTCCAATAGGAGCTTGTTTGTTTGACGTCTCATCCTGAAGGACGGAGCACAAGGAGGTTCAGTGACTTGCTCAGGGTCACACACACACACAGGGAGTCAGTGGCTGCTGCAGAGTCACTTCCAATAGGAGCTTGTTTGTTTGACGTCTCATCCTGAAGGACGGAGCACAAGGAGGTTCAGTGACTTGCTCAGGGTCACACACACACACAGGGAGTCAGTGGCTGCTGCAGAGTCACTTCCAATAGGAGCTCGTTTGTTTGACGTCTCATCCTGAAGGACGGAGCACAAGGAGGTTCAGTGACTTGCTCAGGGTCACACACACACACAGGGAGTCAGTGGCTGCTGCAGAGTCACTTCCAATAGGAGCTTGTTTGTTTGACGTCTCATCCTGAAGGACGGAGCACAAGGAGGTTCAGTGACTTGCTCAGGGTCACACACACACACAGGAGTCAGTGGCTGCTGCAGAGTCACTTCCAATAGGAGCTTGTTTGTTTGACGTCTCATCCTGAAGGACGGAGCACAAGGAGGTTCAGTGACTTGCTCAGGGTCACACACACACACAGGGAGTCAGTGGCTGCTGCAGAGTCACTTCCAATAGGAGCTTGTTTGTTTGACGTCTCATCCTGAAGGACGGAGCACAAGGAGGTTCAGTGACTTGCTCAGGGTCACACACACACAGGGAGTCAGTGGCTGCTGCAGAGTCACTTCCAATAGGACCTAATTTGTTAGACGTCTCATCCTGAAGGACGGAGCACAAGGAGGTTCAGTGACTTGCTCAGGGTCACACACACACACAGGGAGTCAGTGGCTGCTGCAGAGTCACTTCCAATAGGAGCTTGTTTGTTTGACGTCTCATCCTGAAGGACGGAGCACAAGGAGGTTCAGTGACTTGCTCAGGGTCACACACACACAGGGAGTCAGTGGCTGCTGCAGAGTCACTTCCAATAGGAGCTCGTTTGTTAGACGTCTCATCCTGAAGGACGGAGCACAAGGAGGTTCAGTGACTTGCTCAGTGTCACACACACACACAGGGAGTCAGTGGCTGCTGCAGAGTCACTTCCAATAGGAGCTCGTTTGTTTGACGTCTCATCCTGAAGGACGGAGCACAAGGAGGTTCAGTGACTTGCTCAGGGTCACACACACACACACACAGGGAGTCGGTGGCTGAGCTGGGATTTGAACCTCCTGGTATCGAGACCCTTTCTTAAACCACTGGACCAGCCAGCCTCTGAAATAGCATTACACCGATTAGAAAATAAACTACTTACAATTTGATTCAAATATTTTTATTTTTATTTCCAACATATATATATATATATATATATATATATATATATATAAAACACACAAAAAAACCTGAACACAACAACATTTTAAAAGTAAGATTCTGTATTAGCCCACGCCTGTCTCAGTCAGTCTGTGCCACCCAGCCCTCCAGATCTGATCACAGGAAATTATTCTGTATTTTAAAATTACACAGAGAAAAATAATTAAAAAAAAATAAAGCAAAACAAGCAAAAAAACAATTTGATTCAATTACTTATATACTGGGCATCAAAAGAAACTTATCACTTTATATTTGGATAAAATTCACTAGACGTGATTGAAAAACGACACTCTGCTTCAGAGCAGGTGCAGTTGACATTTTATCGTGCTGATTAACAATTGAGACACGAAGATGCTGCAGAATGATCTGTCGCTCTCGGGCAGGTGTTGTGACTCTTGGTCTCCCAGTTGGTGGCGCTGTCCTTGACAGATTGTGTCTGGTTATACCGTCTCTCCAGGTTTGAAATCGCTGGCTGTGAGCCCCCAAGACGGCGAGCCGCAGCACGCTGCCCTCGTCCAGCCTCCAGCACGCCGATCGCACGAAGGAGACGATCTCTCGACAGACGCGGTGTGTCGGGGTTTATCTGTGATTTTCTTTATTGCTTGCAATTCAACAGCTGAAATCGCTCCCTATCCAGCGTCCAATCAGCTGTCTCACTAATCAGGTGATTAAGTGCTTCAGTCACTCAAGCGGGTCATTATTATTATTACTATTATTATTATTATTATTATTTATTTCTTAGCAGACGCCCTTATCCAGGGCGACTTACAATTGTTACAAGATATCACATTATTTTTACATACAATTCCCCATTTATACAGTTGGGTTTTTTACTGGAGCAATCTAGGTAAAGTACCTTGCTCAAGGATACAGCAGCAGTGTCCCCCACCTGGGATTGAACCCACGACCCTCCGGTCAAGAGTCCAGAGCCCCTAACCACTACTCCACACTGCTGCCCTGGGTCATGGTCAGGGATGAAGGATCAAGCGATTTAAAAAGAAAAACATGTTGTCAATGTCCATCATTTATACACCTTATTTTTTTAGAAAATAAATGTGTTATAATAGTGATGTTTCTTTTGATATATTTTTGTCCATATGTATATATATATATATATATATATAAAGAAACCACAAACCAAAAATATGAAAACAAATTCAAACTAAGACTGCTTGCAAAATACATACAAACCACCTTCCTTACCAATTATTCACTGACACTGTTATCTGCTCCGTTATTGAATTGTATTTTGTCATATACTTGTACTTGCTAGAACCAAAGTCATTGTATTTTATCTTCCTCTTAATTGTATTAATACTTGTACTGTGAGTCTTGAAATGTATTTTTGTTTACGACTGTAAGTCGCCCTGGATAAGGGCGTCTGCTAAGCAATAAATAAATAATAATAATAATTATTATTATTATTAATTATTATTAGCCACAGAAAGAGTCACTCACTTTGAAAGCAGGCTTTGTTTATTTAAACACTTTATTTTAAAATTCAACCCCGCTAGCTCTCCGAAGCTGCTGTTCCCTCGCTGGTCTGCTGGTCGTGTTTCACGCAGTAAGAAGTCCGAGGTCAGACTGAAGTCCTTGTTTCTGATGAAGTACGAACGACCCGTCCTGTCCTGTCTTTGACACTGCAGTGCAGAACCAGCAGCCCGATTCAAAAAACAAAACCCAGAGAAGATGAAACGTTCCCGGAACCGCATCACTTCCTGCTGCGCTGTAGGTCAAGCTCACTCCGACGGGAGTGACCAGGATGTAGCGCGGTGCTTCCCTGACCCCCCCCCGTGTGAGTGTGTGCTGTTTTTCATACTAATTGAGCTCTCGATTTACTGAACCAGACCCTGAATTGAACTGATCATCCTGTTTTTAAAATTAGACCTTTTTATCGTTTTTCAGCTCCGAAAGGGTTGCAGATTAAGTCGGCCGTGAACGTTTTATCAGCAACTCGAACCCTGCAACTTTTTAAGGAGCCGAGAACAAATTATAAAAAGGTCTAATTAAAGCAAATTAGTATTTTTTGGTTTTTCAAAGTCTCTTGAAACAAAATTGCCACTTGATTCAAGACCTGTGAAACACTTTGAGGCCTGGAAAGAGAGAAAGGGTTTGATTTCTCCAGTTAATCAAATAATTAGACCAATTAAGAAATCGAGAGCTCGGGGTGCAACGAAAGAGAGAGGACCCCCATAAAAAGGGAGGGTCAGTGATCATGTTAATAAAGCTAATAAGAGGTGAGAGAATGGATTTTAAAGATGGTCAGCTCCTTTAAAGGGAGGGGTCAGTGATCATGTTAATAAAGCTAATAAGAGGTGAGAGAATGGATTTTAAAGATGGTCAGCGCTCCTTTAAAGGGAGGGGCCAGTGATCGTGTTAATAAAGCTAATAAGAGGTGAGAGAATGGATTTTAAAGATGGTCAGCTCTCCTTTAAAGGGAGGGCCAGTGATCATGTTAATAAAGCTAATAAGAGGTGAGAGAATGGATTTTAAAGATGGTCAGCTCTCCTTTAAAGGGAGGGCCGGTGATCATGTTAATAAAGCTAATAAGAGGTGAGAGAATTGATTTTAAAGATGGTCAGCGCTCCTTTAAAGGGAGGGGCCGGTGATCATGTTAATAAAGCTAATAAGAGGTGAGAGAATGGATTTTAAAGATGGTCATTGAGGGGGATTGAAATCAGGCGTCCTTTTCTGATGAAAACACAATTAAATCTTCTTTCGTCCAATCAAAACGGTTTCAGACTTCATCTCAAACTGCTGCTGCTGCTGTTGGGCTGAGAGCTGGTCATGCCTAGATGATCGGGGCTGTGACGATTCTGTGAGAGTAAAAAACAAATTAACTAAAATAACGAATCACGTACTCTGCTGTGGTTCTGCGCAGGGTTTTATCTCAGTGTACTGATGGTGTCTCTTTCGCTCTCTCTCTGTCAGTCAGTCTAAATTGCTAAATTATTTATTTATTTATTTTTTTTTTTCTTCCTCTCACCTTTTTTTTCTTTTTTTCTTTTTTTTTCTTTTTCCTGTCGGGATCGTCGTCCTTTTTCTTCTTTTTCTTTTTGTGGTCGGAATCAGAAGGGGTTTCTGAAGAAAGAAAGAAAGACATTATAAAGACATTTCAGAGGGCTGGATCGCATCAATATCAGGGTCTAGTGCTGTATATTATAAAGACATTTCAGAGGGCTGGATCGCATCAATATCAGGGTCTAGTGCTGTATATTATAAAGACATTTCAGAGGGCTGGATCGCATCAATATCAGGGTCTAGCGCTGTATATTATAAAGACATTTCAGAGGGCTGGATCGCATCAATATCAGGGTCTAGCGCTGTATATTATAAAGACATTTCAGAGGGCTGGATCGCATCAATATCAGGGTCTAGCGCTGTATATTATAAAGACATTTCAGAGGGCTGGATCGCATCAATATCAGGGTCTAGTGCTGTATATTATAAAGACATTTCAGAGGGCTGGATCGCATCAATATCAGGGTCTAGCGCTGTATATTATAAAGACATTTCAGAGGGCTGGATCGCATCAATATCAGGGTCTAGCGCTGTATATTATAAAGACATTTCAGAGGGCTGGATCGCATCAATATCAGGGTCTAGCGCTGTATATTATAAAGACATTTCAGAGGGCTGGATCGCATCAATATCAGGGTCTAGCGCTGTATATTATAAAGACATTTCAGAGGGCTGGATCGCATCAATATCAGGGTCTAGCGCTGTATATTATAAAGACATTTCAGAGGGCTGGATCGCATCAATATCAGGGTCTAGTGCTGTATATTATAAAGACATTTCAGAGGGCTGGATCGCATCAATATCAGGGTCTAGTGCTGTATATTATAAAGACATTTCAGAGGGCTGGATCGCATCAATATCAGGGTCTAGTGCTGTATATTATAAAGACATTTCAGAGGGCTGGATCGCATCAATATCAGGGTCTAGCGCTGTATATTATAAAGACATTTCAGAGGGCTGGATCGCATCAATATCAGGGTCTAGCGCTGTATATTATAAAGACATTTCAGAGGGCTGGATCGCATCAATATCAGGGTCTAGCGCTGTATATTATAAAGACATTTCAGAGGGCTGGATCGCATCAATATCAGGGTCTAGTGCTGTATATTATAAAGACATTTCAGAGGGCTGGATCGCATCAATATCAGGGTCTAGTGCTGTATATTATAAAGACATTTCAGAGGGCTGGATCGCATCAATATCAGGGTCTAGTGCTGTATATTATAAAGACATTTCAGAGGGCTGGATCGCATCAATATCAGGGTCTAGTGCTGTATATTATAAAGACATTTCAGAGGGCTGGATCGCATCAATATCAGGGTCTAGTGCTGTATATTATAAAGACATTTCAGAGGGCTGGATCGCATCAATATCAGGGTCTAGTGCTGTATATTATAAAGACATTTCAGAGGGCTGGATCGCATCAATATCAGGGTCTAGTGCTGTATATTATAAAGACATTTCAGAGGGCTGGATCGCATCAATATCAGGGTCTAGTGCTGTATATTATAAAGACATTTCAGAGGGCTGGATCGCATCAATATCAGGGTCTAGTGCTGTATATTATAAAGACATTTCAGAGGGCTGGATCGCATCAATATCAGGGTCTAGCGCTGTATATTATAAAGACATTTCAGAGGGCTGGATCGCATCAATATCAGGGTCTAGTGCTGTATATTATAAAGACATTTCAGAGGGCTGGATCGCATCAATATCAGGGTCTAGTGCTGTATATTATAAAGACATTTCAGAGGGCTGGATCGCATCAATATCAGGGTCTAGCTGTATATTATAAAGACATTTCAGAGGGCTGGATCGCATCAATATCAGGGTCTAGTGCTGTATATTATAAAGACATTTCAGAGGGCTGGATCGCATCAATATCAGGGTCTAGCGCTGTATATTATAAAGACATTTCAGAGGGCTGGATCGCATCAATATCAGGGTCTAGCGCTGTATATTATAAAGACATTTCAGAGGGCTGGATCGCATCAATATCAGGGTCTAGTGCTGTATATTATAAAGACATTTCAGAGGGCTGGATCGCATCAATATCAGGGTCTAGCGCTGTATATTATAAAGACATTTCAGAGGGCTGGATCGCATCAATATCAGGGTCTAGCGCTGTATATTATAAAGACATTTCAGAGGGCTGGATCGCATCAATATCAGGGTCTAGTGCTGTATATTATAAAGACATTTCAGAGGGCTGGATCGCATCAATATCAGGGTCTAGTGCTGTATATTATAAAGACATTTCAGAGGGCTGGATCGCATCAATATCAGGGTCTAGCGCTGTATATTATAAAGACATTTCAGAGGGCTGGATCGCATCAATATCAGGGTCTAGTGCTGTATATTATAAAGACATTTCAGAGGGCTGTGTGTTTGGTATCTCTGTCGGCTCCTAGCTGGCTGGGGTGGGGGGTCTGGTTACCGGGGCACGGGGTCCTGGGGGCGGCTGTGCTTGTGCTTGTGTTTGTTCTTCTTCTGGGGCTGGATGTGCATCAAGCGATACTGCTCTGGGAGCTAGAGAGAGAGAGAGAGAGAGAGAGAGGAGAGAGGGAGGGAGGGAGAGGGAGAGAGAGGGAGAGAGAGAGAGGAGGAGAGAGAGAGGGAGGGGAGAGGAGAGAGAGGGAGGGAGAGAGGAGAGAGAGGAGGGGAGAGGGAGAGAGAGGGAGGGAGAGAGGGAGGGAGAGGAGAGAGAGAGAGGAGAGAGAGGAGGAGAGAGGAGAGGAGGAGAGAGGAAGAAAGAGAGGGCAGGGGAGAGAGAGGGAGGGAGGAGGAGAGAGGGAGGGGAGAGGAGGAGGGAGAGAGAGAGAGAGGGGAGAGGGAGAGAGGAGGGAGGGAGAGGGAGAGAGGGAGGGAGGGGGAGAGATAGAGAGAGAGAAGGGGGACAATGCAAATGTTACACTACACTGTACATCAGAGAGATAGAAAAATGCAATACAGAAAAGTCTCTGGCTAAGAGAAGAGCCCTCGAATGAAGCGAAGCCTTCTCTCACCAAGCGTTCTCCAAGACAGAGCTGAATCCAAAATACAAAACGCATTATTACTACAGCATGCGACGTGAACAGACAGCAATACAGAGCGTGTGTTAATAAACTATAATAATAATAATAAAAATAATAATAATAATAATAATAATAAGCTAACGTTAATGAACTAACTGATCATCTCAATGGTGGGATGGGGGATGGGATGGGATGGGGATGGGGGATGGGGATGGGGATGGGATGGGGATGGGATGGGATGGGGATGGGATGGGGATGGGGATGGGATGGGATGGATGGGATGGGGATGGGGATGGGATGGGATGGGATGGGATGGGATGGGGATGGGATGGGATGGGGATGGGATGGGATGGGATGGGATGGGGGATGGGATGGGATGGGATGGGGATGGGATGGGGATGGGATGGGATGGGGATGGGATGGGATGGGGATGGGATGGGATGGAGGATGGGATGGGATGGGATGGGATGGGGATGGGATGGGGGATGGGATGGGGATGGGGATGGGATGGATGGATGGGATGGATGGGATGGGATGGGGATGGGGATGGGATGGGATGGATGGGATGGGGATGGATGGGATGGATGGATGGGATGGATGGGATGGGGGATGGGATGGGATGGGATGGGATGGATGGGATGGGGGATGGGATGGATGGATGGGATGGATGGGATGGGGATGGATGGGATGGATGGGGATGGGATGGATGGGATGGGATGGATGGGATGGGGATGGGATGGATGGGATGGGGGATGGGATGGGGATGGGATGGGATGGGATGGATGGGATGGATGGGATGGGATGGATGGGATGGATGGGATGGGATGGGATGGGATGGATGGATGGGGATGGATGGGATGGATGGATGGGATGGATGGATGGATGGGATGGATGGATGGATGGATGGATGGGGATGGAGTGGATGGATGGATGGATGGATGGATGGATGGATGGATGGATGGATGGATCAGAGGATGGAGAGATGGATGGAGTAGGAGGATGTCAATGGATGAGATAGAGAGGAGAGAGAGGAGAGAGAGAGAGAGAGGGAGAGAGAGGAGAGAGAGAGGAGAGAGGAGAGAGGGAGAGAGAGGAGAGGAGAGAGAGAGAGAGAGAGGGGAGAGAGAGAGAGAGGAGAGAGGGGAGAGAGAGAGGGGAGAGGAGAGAGAGGTGAGAGAGGAGAGAGAGAGAGGAGAGAGAGAGAGGGGAGAGAGAGAGAGAGAGAGAGAGGAGAGGAGAGAGAGAGAGAGAGAGAGAGAGAGAGAGAGAGAGAGGAGGGGAGAGAGACAGGGAGAGAGAAACGAGAGAGGGAGAGGAGAGAGAGCAAGAGAGAGACACATAGGGGAGAGAGAGAGAGACGGACAGAAGCATTACATAAAAACACTGTTTGATTAGAATGACGACAAACATTGTAAAGGTATTATTATTATTATTATTATTATTATTATTATTATTATTATTATTATTATTATTAATGAGTCATTCAGCAGACGCTTTTATCTAAAGCAACTTCCAGAGACTAGGGGGGTGAACTCTGCATCATCAACAACTGCTGCTGCTGCTGCAGAAGAGTCACTTCTGAGTCACTGCCCGGGGGCACACAGAGACCCCAGACACGCCCTCACGGCCTCACCTGGCAATTCCGGCAGGAAGTTGCTGAGTTTTTCCTTCACTTTCTTCCCACAGAACTTATTGTAAGCGTGCTCCAGGTTGTAGTGAGTGATCAAGTTTGTGTTTCCTGTGAGCTCGTTACCAGCTGCAAGAAAGCAAGCATCTATTACAACAACAACAACAACAACAACAACAACAACAACAACAACAACAACAACAACAACAACAACAACAACAACAACAACAACAACGTCTTTTTAGGGGTCTTTGGTTTTCTGTGTTTATTTGTGATCAGGCAGACTCTGTTTCTTAATTAAACTCCTGGGGAAAAAAGTGTTGATTGTGAAACAAGATCGCTTGTTTTTTTTAATTTTATTTTTATTATGTTATGTTTTTCTTCCGGTAACTTTAATGAGACGGCTTTTCTGTTTCATTGAGAACGTTAAACCTAAAAAAAAATAACAACATTTTAAAAAAAGCAGCTCCTTATTTTAAATTCAAACCGAACAGCAAAACAGCGAGTGAAGTTCAAATGATTTTAGTTCTGTCGGAATTATGAGAGGAAACTTTGGCAAAAGCAGGTTTTTTTTATTATTATTATTATTTATTTCTTAGCAGACGCCCTTATCCAGGGCGACTTACAATTGTTACAAGATATCACATTATTTTTACATACAATTCCCCATTTATACAGTTGGGTTTTTACTGGAGCAATCTAGGTAAAGTACCTTGCTCAAGGGTACAGCAGCAGTGTCCCCCACCTGGGATTGAACCCACGACCCTCCGGTCAAGAGTCCAGAGCCCTTACCACTACTCCAAGGTGACTTACAGAGACTAGGGTGTGTGAACTATGCATCAGCTGCAGAGTCACTTACAATTACGTCTCACCCGAAAGACGGAGCACAAGGAGGTGAAGTGACTTGCTCAGGGTCACACAATGAGTCAGTGGCTGAGGTGGGATTTGAACCGGGGACCTCCTGGTTACAAGCCCTTTTCTTTAACCACTGGACCACACAGCCTCCTCTGGGCAAAAGCAAATTGAACTAAACTCACTTTATTTTTTTGCAGTTTGGTTTTAATAACAAATAAGGAGCTGTATTATTATTATTATTATTATTATTATTATTATTATTATTATTATTATTAATGAGCCAGAATCATCATCTCAATCAAGTTATGGGAGAAAAGACTCAAGCGATCTCGTTTCACAATTAACGTTTTTCCAAGAGTTTAATTAAGAAACAGAGATCGGCTCAAAATAACTACAGTTAAATAAAAACAGAAACCGGACAGCCCTGTGTAAGTATGGACGCATGCAGGGCTGGGAATCAGACTCCTATTGCACAGCAGTGTGATCCAGTCCAGGTTTTATTGCTACCAGCTTGATCAGCCCCAGTGTGTCTAGCTAACAAGCTCAGGTGTGTCTTATTATTAAACTCCCAGTGAAACCAGGACTGGATCACACTGCCATGCACACACACTGATACACACATCCACACACTGACACTGACACACACAGACTGACACCCACCCACCCAGACACAGACACACACAAACACAGACACACACATCCACACACACACTGATACACACACTGATACACACATCCACACACTGATATACACATCCAGACACTGATACACACACACACTGATACACACATCCACACACTGACACTGACACACACAGACTGACACCCACCCACCCAGACACAGACACACACAAACACACACACTGATACACACATCCACACACTGATACACACACACAGACTGATATACACACACTGAGAGACACAGACACACACACACACACACAAACAAAACGAAAACGTCACAGCAGCGGTAAGGTTAGCACCAGAGCAAAATCGCATTGAGGAAAAATCATTTAGATTTTTTTTAAGCTCCTTTCTGTACCAAAAAAAAAAGGTAAAATCCTTCCACCCCCCCCCCCCCCTCAAAAAAAAATAAATAAATCAGTTCATGTCTGTACCACACACACACACAATGTGAATAATCGATTACAAAAATGAAGGACACAATCGATTGTTTTGAAATCAATTAGTCACAATTTTGTATACCTACATTATATCTTTCTTATATATATATATATATATATATATATATATATATATATATATATACGTTTTTAAAAAATGTACACAAAAGGTTTTTAAAAAAAGACTAAAAAAAAGATTGTATTTTCATGACGTTTCGGGTAAAAGCCCTTCCTCGCCTGTTTAAAAGGATACCTGGCATTTCTCTCAGCAGGTAGAAAGGCTGGTTCATCGCCGCGGCTTTTCGTAACCCTTCTTCCCCGAGGTGCTGCTGCATTTGAACCGACAACATCGGCACCTGACTCGGGGCCTGGGTGGGAGGTTTGGCCGAACCGAACCCCAGAGCCGAGGACCCGGGCGGCCCAGACGGCTCGCTTTGCCCGAACAGGGACGAGAAATTATCAATCATATTTTTTATTTTTTTTTCTCAAAATAACGTTATAAATTAAGCTGTCGAAATGACACTCCTCCGCTGTCCGTCACAGGAGAACGACGCAGCCGCCATTGCTATGTTGTGATCACGCTGCGCTGCCACGCATGCGCAGAGTAACGTCGGGTCATTCAGACTGCGCCCCCTGTCGGTTCGGAGGACTATATAATATATATATATATATATATATATATATATATATATATATATATATATATATATATATATATATATATATATATATATATATATATATATATATATATATATATATATATATATATATATTAGCTCAAAGAGCCAGCTGCCCAACGTTTCGATATGTTGCACATATCTTTCTCAAGGGAGCCTGTGTTTGAATCAAAACATTGGAGGTATTTATAGGTTTTTGACGGCATGACAACTACTTGTTATTGTTTACATTCAAATCCATGATTTATTCTTACATGATGTCATGCTGTTCTATATATTGTGACATCATTTTTACTTCTATCTTTGAATCTGTATTCATTCTAATTAACATTACTTTATATAAATTTATATTTTTATTATATCATGCAATGCTGGCTCTGAGGATCAGTCTAGATTTGGCCTCCCCAGCGCATCAGCATGCACAACTTTTGAACAAACTTTGTTTATTTATTTAAATGTTATATATCTATTGAAGTTAATTAGTTCATTCTTTTCTGTTGAGTCCCGCTATTTATCCATTTACTTAATTTTATTCTTCTGTATGTCGCATTGTCTGTTCTAATACTACAAACATATATATATATATATATATATATATATATATATATATATATATATATATATATATATATATATATATATACAGAAGAGAGACAGAGATAATATATTTATATTTATATAGAAGAGACAGAGATATGCTTTTTTTAATGCAGTGCACAAAATATAATAAAACACGGGAAGTTTTCTAACACATCTCTGCACAGCATTACCACCCCTGCCGGCAGACCCAGAAAAAAAAAACCTCATCTTTTTAGGAGAGCGGACCCGCTGTGTCACTGAGCCTGAGGGACAGAGTGCGGAGGCGCCTCACAAAATAACATAAAATACTGTTATCATCATTATTATTATAGTTGTGGTGTGTGTGTCTACAAGGGCAGCAGTGTGGAGTAGTGGTTAGGGGCTCTGGACTCTTGACCGGAGGGTCGTGGGTTCAATCCCAGGTGGGGGGGACACTGCTGCTGTACTCTTGAGCAAGGTACTTTACCTAGATTGCTCCAGTAAAAAACCCAACTGTATAAATGGGGAATTGTATGTAACAATAATGTGATATCTTGTAACAATTGTAAGTCACCCTGGATAAGGACGTCTGCTAAGAAATAAACCCAAGAAATAAGAGTTTCCTCTCATAATTCCGACAGAACTAAAATCATTTTAACTTCACTCGCTGTTTTGCTGTTTGGTTTGAATTTAAAATAAGGAGCTGCTTTTTTAATTTTAGTATTTACTTGTAAACGTTTTTTTTTAAAATATTAATTGTTTCATTGTAAAAGCTTAAAATTGGTCTTTGTGGCTTTGGCAAGACTATGTCTTGGTCATGTCAGTAAAGCACTCTGAATTTGAATTTGAATTTGAGAGAGACGGTGAAGGATTTGTAAGCCGAAACGTCCTAATATATATATATATATATATATATATATATATATATATATATATATATATATATATATATATATATATATATATATATTTAGCTCAAAGAGCCAGCTACCCTATATAATCATATATATAATTATATATATAATCAATTATTCACATTATCTGTGTACCTACAGGACCTTTTTACACCTTTTTTCAAATATATCTAACTGTAGGCTACCTGAATTTTGTTTAGCAAAACAAAAAAAATGGCATAGTTTCACTTTAATCATTTGAAATGCCCTTCGCCCTCGCTGGGGTCACCGGCGATATAAACCGGGGTTACATTTTGTGCGGCTGTAAAAACTGCTCGTGTTACCAATAAAGTTTCTTGAAAAAAAAAAAAAAATCTAACTCACCTTCCCAAAACAAACCCAGCGGTGGGCGGGGCTTCCCTGAGGTTCCCAGACCCCGCCTCCCTTAGCAGCGGTCCAATCAGAAAGCTTCAGGGGCGGGGCGGGGGGCGGTCTCATCTGTCCGCAGTCTGACCGCTATACCTTTTGTGTCGGCCGACAGATATTCTTTACAGCAGAGGCGTGCACAGACACACAGAGTCGCATCATGGCGCTGTTGACGGCATTGGTAGCTTTTGTGTACCATTTACCCCAAGTTTACAAATGGCTGCTCAAACCTTACTATCTGGCGTCGACTTTTATGGCGTTGGTGTTCTTGCTGGTGCGAAAATGCCCCGGGATTTGCGAGAACCTGCCGTCGCAACGGGAGGACGGGAATTCGTGCGACTTTGACTGGGTGAGTCTGGCGTGAAGGAGACGTTGCACAAAGCCAGCCACGTTATGAAATAACACAGTAACGGCTGGAGCTAGCGTGTGGAAAGCGCCGCTGTTTTATGACGTTAATTCATGAATTAATCTGTCATGGGAAATTAAAAAAAATTAAAAAAGATACTGCGCATGTGCGAGTTTATGATTTTTTTTTTTTTTAAAGGGAGGTTTTGTAGTCGGGTGCAAAATTTATTATAAAAGAAAACGTCACGTTTTCTAGCGCTGGTAGACAAGTGTATTTATTAATTTTTTTTCTCAGCAACCGTTGATGTGTAATTGGGTCTGGACTGCGCATGCGGGAGACCCCCGTTCAGTCTAGTGATATTAAACTGCAGTTACAATGTAATTCCAGTCCAGTCCAGTCTAGTGATATTAAACTGCAGTTACAATGTAATTCCAGTCCAGTCTAGTCTAGTGATATTAAACTGCAGTTACAATGTAATTCCAGTCCAGTCTAGTGATATTAAACTGCAGTTACAATGTAATTCCAGTCCAGTCTCTAGTGATATTAAACTGCAGTTACAATGTAATTCCAGTCCAGTCTAGTGATATTAAACTGCAGTTACAATGTAATTCCAGTCCAGTCTAGTCTAGTGATATTAAACTGCAGTTACAATGTAATTCCAGTCCAGTCTAGTCTAGTGATATTAAACTGCAGTTACAATGTAATTCCAGTCCTAGTCTAGTGATATTAAACTGCAGTTACAATGTAATTCCAGTCCTAGTCTAGTGATATTAAACTGCAGTTACAATGTAATTCCAGTCCAGCGTCTAGTGATATTAAACTGCAGTTACAATGTAATTCCAGTCCAGTCTAGTGATATTAAACTGCAGTTACAATGTAATTCCAGTCCTAGTCTAGTGATATTAAACTGCAGTTACAATGTAATTCCAGTCCAGTCTAGTGATATTAAACTGCAGTTACAATGTAATTCCAGTCCAGTCTAGTGATATTAAACTGCAGTTACAATGTAATTCCAGTCCAGTCTAGTGATATTAAACTGCAGTTACAATGTAATTCCAGTCCAGTCTAGTCTAGTGATATTAAACTGCAGTTACAATGTAATTCCAGTCCAGTCTAGTGATATTAAACTGCAGTTACAATGTAATTCCAGTCCAGTCTAGTCTAGTGATATTAAACTGCAGTTACAATGTAATTCCAGTCCAGTCTAGTCTAGTGATATTAAACTGCAGTTACAATGTAATTCCAGTCTAGTCTAGTGATATTAAACTGCAGTTACAATGTAATTCCAGTCCAGTCTAGTGATATTAAACTGCAGTTACAATGTAATTCCAGTCCAGTCTAGTGATATTAAACTGCAGTTACAATGTAATTCCAGTCCAGTCTAGTGATATTAAACTGCAGTTACAATGTAATTCCAGTCCAGTCTAGTCTAGTGATATTAAACTGCAGTTACAATGTAATTCCAGTCCAGTCTAGTGATATTAAACTGCAGTTACAATGTAATTCCAGTCCAGTCTAGTGATATTAAACTGCAGTTACAATGTAATTCCAGTCCAGTCTAGTCTAGTGATATTAAACTGCAGGGCTGGGAATCAGACTCCCGCTGCACAACAGTGTGATCCAGTCCTGGTTTCACTGGGAGTTTAATAATAAGACACACCTGAGCTTGTTATACACAGTGAGTCAGTGGCTGAGCTGGGATTTGAACCAGGGAACCGGAAATCTTTTTTCGGACGTCTGTTTGATTTCTGTG